>LR812536.1:8044586-8199586 GCA_903798195.1 Danio kyathit | reverse complement strand
GGGGGGCTAATAATTCTGACTTCAACTGTAGATCCACCGGGGTTAAACAGAGCCTGGCTTTATACTTTTAAGCAAAATGCATGTTTCAGCCACAGGTGATGTTGAGTCATTAGTCTCTTGGTGTTGGTGGAGCGCAGCTAAAGACGGAACGTGTGTGTGTGTGTGTTAAAAAGAGCCATTTATATTGTTGAGGGAACCCCGATGTGTCACTTCCAACTGCTGGCCTTCTCCTCTGAGAAACCCAGCAGAGCACTTAGCGCCGCAGATTGACATTGCGCTTAATGGAAGAGACATTCGTCTGATGTATTTGTACGATGTGTCTGTGATTTTTGGTGACGTCTGATTTGTGCAGGCATGTTAAAGTTAGGTGTTGCTGGGCTTTTTCATCAGTCGTCTTTCATCACGCTCACTGTATGCGATGGCATGTGTTGTGTTGTGTAGTTGGTGTTCTGCGTCCCACAGGCTTCACCAGCAAGACTTTACAACTCAAAAAGCTCCTGCTTGTTTATTTATTTATTTATATATTTTTTTTAAAGCAGTAATCCCTTGCAAGCAAACCTCCTGATGTGCTTTAAAATAAATGTCATAATAATGAATGTATAGTCTACTTACTGTATGGAAGCTCTTTTTAGACCTTGGAGAAAATTCATAAATAAATGCATAAATTGGGAATTAGTACAGTATATATAAAATAGAGGGTCACACTTTATTTTAAGGCCCAGTGTTTTTTTACATGCATTTTTTATTTCTTTTTTGGGCTTATTGGAACCTAATTAGAATAAAAATCAAAGTATCATCTTTTGATATGATGTACTTTTAGAGAAAAATTATGTCCATGAGAATTTTTTTTGGAACTTGCTTTGACTATCAGAGACTAAAAACAACATTTTTTTCCTATTTTGGACTGTTAAAAATAGAGTTTGGGACATTTCATATGCTGCAAAACAGTTGTAGGATAACACTGTATGTCTGTAACAAAATATAAAACATTCAAAGTTTTTTAAATAGCGACTTAAGAGCTAAAAATGTGCTAAAAATGTGCCCTAGGACGTTATAGTCAAACTTTTGGGTCAATGAGCTCGGTGCACAACTGGCTGGGTGCTGGTGAGTTTCCAAGACAAAAGCATGTGCGTGTTTATTTCAGGTCGTAAATGCTTATTTCACGTGGCCGCCATTTTAAAGAACGAAAGCAAGGTTGCGGTGGGAAGAAACCCAGAAATATAGACGAATTACCATGATCCCAAGGTTTCCATAATCCTGGACCAGGACGTATCCTGAGCTGCTGCTGAGGAGGTTATGGAGGAGTGGAAAGCATGAGACTGATTCCTGTGACGCTCCAGGGACAGACGAGTCTTCGCTGAGGTCCAGCGTTCTCCAGCCTCCGGCGCCTAGACTGCAGGTCTGCACAAGACGTTTGGCCATAGGAGAAATGGTCGTGCCCAACTGAGCCTGGTTTCTCTCAAGGTTTTTTAACTCTTCACTTTCGCCAATAGGTGAAGTTTTTTCCTCGCCGCTGTCGCCACTGGCTTGCATGGTTCGGGACCTGTAGAGCTGCGCATCGATGGATTTGCTCTTCAGTGTTTGGACTCTCAGTAGTGAATATTAAACCACACTGAACTGAGCTAAACTGAACTTAAACACTGAAAACTGACACGGTTTCAATTTACTATGGTCTTCTATGTGAAGCTGCTTTGACACAATCTACATTGTAAAAGCACTATACAAATAAAGAATTGAATTGAATGTTTGTAAACATTCAGGATGTGCGCACAGTGAAGTTGCAGAAAAAACCCGGGAGCGTTAGCATTTACAGCAAGGGAATGACATCCGATGAGGTACAGAGTTTGTTGTTGTGTTAAAGATAAGTTATATTGATGACATATTATATATTTTATTTACATAATGCTTTCAGCATATTATAACAGCTCGTCACCCAGTGATAAGCACAGTTTTTCTGCAAAATTAACGTTAAAGTGAGCGGCGTTCGTCTGACAGGTCTATTTACGATAGCACCCTCCCAATGGATATTATATAAGACGAAATGGCCAAGCATTCAGCCCCAAATATACAACTATCTCATTGAAACTTCAAGTGATTTTACAAGAGAGAAGTTAAAGGCCTACAAGTCTTTGGATGCCAACAATTGTGTTCTGTGTGGTCATGTGCAAGAAATAATGGTCCATGATTACCAGTTTCAAAACTTTGTAGTGCTAAAAACCGAGGTTCTGCCTAGCTAAAGACAAGGAATGAAGACGGAGCTGTACAAGGCCTGGGTAATCATCAACAAGCAAAACAACTGCATTCTGACAGCGAACTGCACCTGTATGGCAGGATGTGTCAACTTAGATTTTTACATTTCATTCTTAGCATTCAGTGTCTGCAGTTAAATTCGCTATATTTAACTGTTTATGATGAAAAAAAAACGAGTAATGTGTATGATTCAGCATAGCGTTAACTTGCCTGATATGAAATGAGAACTGCATTTTTGTATTAGGTCTTCACTTTATTCAGTTTCCTTTTAGCCAAAGACGTCTGCGGTTGGCATTAAAAGCAGTGTGGTGTATGGTAAAAGTTAAGTTTTGAATTTGGCATCCTACCGCACAACACAACATGTTTGCTATTGCAACCGGTCTCTTTTTGCAACCGGGAACCCGTGTGACTTCATGTGTGACGTAGGTTGGTAATTCCTCTATAGGATTAGCACTAAAAACATTGCAAAGACATACTGTGTACTATAAACCTCCAGCTGTTGCCGCGATTTCAAAATGCAGATATGGTGCAAACATCACTTTAATTTCATTCAGTTCAGTTTAATTTAAACAATTAAAAGCATATTAGGCATCAAACACAATCATAATCTCTTTAAGAGTAATACACTTAAGTGTCCTCCTAGACTTCAGTTCATGGCACCAGGTAAACACCGTGAGGACGCTTCTCTGCTTCAGCCTATGTAAACCGGTGAGCGATAAAACAATGCAGTCCTCTGTAGCACACCCTCGTGTTGTCTGTAATAGTGTTGTCCCAGTACAAGTTTTAAAAACGTCCATTCTTAAACAGATGATTTGCCATAGTATTCACCAGTCTTCAACAGAAATGAATGTGATTGGTCGTGAAGGTCATCAGTTCACCGCTCTACACAGAGTACAAACACAGATACAGGGACACTGGAGCGTTTTAAAGCCGCGAAGATCAGTCGATTCATCAAGCGAGTCACTCGTCTGTGTTTGCACTTGGTAAACATCAGTGAAGAGCAGTGAACTGATGACCTTCATGGCCAATCACAGTCATTTCTGTTGCGCACGTGAACACAATGGCAAATCAGCTGTGTTTAAGAACGCCCTCAACAGAGCCAGAAGTGTTAACAGGAAATGGACGCTTTTTTTTATCATTTCAGTATCGAAATTTTGTATCGTGACAAGTCTAATATAGGGAAAGAATCAGTTCATTAACTTGAGTTTGATAAATTACATCTAAAACGTGTGTTTGGGAAAGTTAGCGCTAGCTAACTAGTGGCATTTCCCTTAGCTGAAAATGAGGTCTGATATCCCTTTTTATTTTCACTTTTCATTCAGAAAGGACCTTCGAGTCATGAAGGTGGTGAAAGTATAAATTTGTGTCGCTTTCTCTCGGCTGATAAAATATACAGCCAGGTACACAACATTATGTGTGACTCAGGCGATACTTCCTGGTTTCTTCCCACGGCAGCCTCGATTTCGCTGTTTAAAATGGCGGTCGCGTGAAATCAGTCTATAGAACTATGAAGGAAGAGGTGAAGATTTGATTTTTCTTTACCCAAAATAAGCATGTTTAAAATTCATTCATTCGTTAATTTTCTTTTCAGCTTTGTCCCTTTATTAATCAGGAGTCGCCACAGAGGAATGACCCACCAACTTATCCAGCATTTGTTTTACGCAGCAGATGTGTTCAATTATTCAATTCGGCTATAGCGCATGTCTTTGGAGTGTGGGGGAAACCGGAGCACCCGGAGGAAACCCACATGAACACGGGGAGAACATGCAAACTCCACAAAGAAATTCTAACTGACCCAGTGACCTTCTTGTTGTAAGGCATTTGTGCTACCCACTGCGCCACCGTGATGCCCCTCATGTGTAAAATAAAATTTTAAAAAAGTAGTTTATCAGCGACAGGAGAGAACATCCTCACTACATTGCTGCATACCTCATTGCACTAATTTGCTTTCATTCTTTTCCTGTTGATGCTGAAGCTCATGCTCAGTGGTTAAGCAAACTTCGTTTGGATTACCTCAGTCCTACAAAAACTACTAGTGTGTAGTATACACTACCTGACAAATGTCTTGTCATTGATTCCAGTTGTAAGAGCAACAAATAATAACTCGACTTCAAGTTGATTATTTGGAAAAGTGGCAGATGTTTCCGATAAATCATCACAAATACTGCCTATTGGAACCAATGACTGTATAAAATATGGACGACGCGACAGCGCCATTTTCCATTAAATGCTGTGAAGGAAAAAACGCCTCGTAACGGGCACAAACTGTCGCAAAAGACTGCTGAAATTGGAGCCTGGGCATGCGCAGAAGGACTGCCTGATGGAGCCAGAGGAGGAGCTGCGAAATCAAGCTTCCAACCAAACGCATGTACATCAAATCAACCACGCCCCTCGAACTTCTCTCTGATAAAGTCCTGACCTTACCGAATAAACAGTGTTTCACCAGATCCTGTATGTCATAAACTATAGTTTACTGCTAAACAACTCGTTTTATCATGGTAAAATAACACAGAAATGGAATAATAACACTTCAGTCTCCTGCCGAAGCTCCGGCGTCTGCTTTGAGAAACTGTCAATCACAGCTGTCAATCACGATGACACGCCCAGCATTAAATTACTGCTCAAAACATACTGTTTACAAAAATGAAGATCTGCACCTATATCAGCACTATAACCAGTGCCTTAACTGACCAGAACCATCTTTCGGAACGGCTTTTATTGCAAGTGTAATTAATTTTTTTATTTAGTCTCATGTCTCCTTCATTAACACGGAGGAGGCGGGCTTTATGACTTGTACTGCAGCCAGCCCCCAGGGGGCAATCTAACGGCCGAGACCTTCACTCAAAAGCAGGCGTGCGGCACACTTGATTGGAACCCACATGGACCCAAGATTCTCATGAAAATCAGTCAAGTTTGGTGAAGGAAATATCATGGTTTGAGGTTACAATTAGTATGGGGGCGTGTGAGAGACCTGCAGAGTGGATGGCAACATCAACAGCCTGAGGTATCAAGACATTTGTGCTGCCCATTACATTACAAACCACAGGAGAGGGCAAATTCTTCAGCAGGATAGCGCTCCTTCTCATACTTAAGCCTCACATAAAAGTTCCTGAAAGCCAAGAAGGTCAAGGTGCTCCAGGATTGGTCAGCCCAGTCACCAGACATGAACATTATTGAGTATGTCTGTGGTAAGATGGAGGAGGCTATGAAGATAAATCCAAAGAATCTTGATGAACTCAGTCTTGATGTCCTTTTTGAGTTTACTAAAATTGAGTCAAGTGCAGTAATTGGGTTGAAATTTAGTTGCCTTAAAATTTTTAGTTGAGTCAACTTTTTACATTGTACAAGTAGCTCAAACTCACTCATTCAGAGGCGGGAACGTGCAACAACATTATTCATAAGGTAAAAACAAAGCAAAAGCGCTTGACGCAGACCTATAATCAAGATGTAGCATGCACTGCACTTTAACAAATCCATACTTAAAACAATACTGCCTACGTATTGCTGTCAACATTGCCATTTTTACATTGTCTTGTTTTTTTGGGAGTATGTTGTTGTATATTGCACTGTCTGTATTTTGCACTGTCGTTGTATTTACAATATAACTCACTTCAAAAGTAATACTTCATGGTAAACATAGTGATATTTAGCAGACATTGTCTAGGGTAATTTGGAAGTGTTTTTTTTCCTGCTGCTGTAGCTCACCTGCTTCAAGTTCATATTTGAGTTCACGCTTAAACGAAACCCTAGTTTTTTTTCCCCCAGTTGGCAAAATAACTTGACACCTTACACCACATTTCTCAAATAAGCAATGATAAAGGAATAGATTTACAAATGCCAATTTTTTTTTTTTTTTTGCAGATAAAAAATTACTTACGAATTGCCTTAATTCATAACAATTCATAGAATATCTCACTTCAAAAGTAATACTTAATGGTAAAAACAATGATAATTGGCAAACGTCTTTTATTTTTCTTCCAAGTGTAATTAGGAAATAATTCATTCATTTTCCTTCGGCTTAGTCTCTATTTCAGAGGTTGCCACAGCGGAATGAACCACCAACTATTTCAGCACTATTCCACCAACTGTTCCAGCCACAACCCAGTATTGTGAAACACCCATACACACTCATTTACACCCACACTCATATACTACAGACAATTTAGCTTACCCAGTTCATATATAGTGCATGTCTTTGCATTTTGGGGAAAACCGAAGCCCGCGAAAGAAACACACGCCAACACGGGGAAAACATGCAAACTCCACACAGAAATGCCAACTGGCCCAGCCAGGACACGAAACAGTGACCTTCTTGCTGTGAGGCGACAGTGCTAACCACTGAGCCACCGTGCAGCCCTGTAATTTAGAGAGTTTTTTTCTGCTGCTGTAGCTCACCTGCTTCAAGTTAAAATAAGTTGAGTTCATGCTTAAATGAAACCTATGCTATCCTGATCTATAAAAAAAGAAACTTGTTCCTCAGTAGTGATGGGTCGTTCTTGAACGATTC
This sequence comes from Danio kyathit, assembly GCA_903798195.1. NCBI lineage: Eukaryota > Metazoa > Chordata > Actinopteri > Cypriniformes > Danionidae > Danio > Danio kyathit. The sequence goes on along the minus strand of LR812536.1, from coordinate 8,192,829 downwards.
GTTCATTTTGAACGAATCTTCAATATGACTCGGGAACTACGAGTCCTCTCAGGGAGTGATTCGTTCATCCACATGTGCGCACATTTGTGCAGGTATCGTTCATTTTTCAAGTCTTTTGAGTCATTCATCATGGAAAGGCAAGCCAATCATTTGCGTTTAGAGCCGGAAAGAGATTTGATCCGTTCATGTCTCGAATCCTCTATCGAGTTTAAGTCATTCGTTCGTTCATCACAGAAAGGCAAGCCAATCATATGCGTTTAGAGCGGGAAACAGATTTGATCCGTTCATGTCTCGAGTCCTCTATCGGGTTTGAGTCATTAGTCTTTCTTACTTGACTTGACACTACAGCAGAATTATGTGTAGAAATTAGTAAATGGTTTCAAATCCTCTTTAGAGACAGATGCATCATAATTATATATTATTCATTCATTCATTCATTTTCTTGTCGGCTTAGTCCCTTTATTAATCCGGGGTCGCCACAGCGGAATGAACCGCCAACTTATCCAGCACGATTTTATGCAGCGGAAGCCCTTCCAGCCGCAACCCATCTCTGGGAACATCCACACACTCATTCACACACATACACTACGGACAATTTAGCCTATCCAATTCACCTGTACCGCATGTCTTTGGACTGTGGGGGAAACCGGAGCACCCGGAGGAAACCCACGCGAATGCAGGGAGAACATGCAAACTCCACACAGAAACGTCAACTGACCCAGCCCAGCCGAGGTTCGAACCTGCGACGTTCTTGCTGTGAGGCGACATCACTACCTACTGCGCCACTGCATCGCCTAATTGTATATTATATTATGTTATATTATATTATATTATATTATATTATTATTACTACTATTAATATTATTATTATTATTATTATTATGTGCATTTCTGATCTTAAACTGTAGCTCCACTGTACACTGCAACGAGAACATACTTGTACTTATGTAGCAGAAGCTTTTATACTGCGATCAACAAGTAATGACAAAAGAAGCACTTCAAATCATCAGAAAGAAGAAACAGACTCAGCCTATCAAAGGTTCGGCTTGTGTTTTTGAATGCTAACATGCCTTAAGCCAAGTCCAACAAGTAAAGCCACAGAGTGTTGTTTCAAAGCTTATTTTATTCGAATTACTCAAAAAAGCCAAGCTTGTTGTGAACTGTTGTTTTAATATTCTAGTCAATTAGTTGAGCTCATTAGGCTCTGTGGCTTTTGTATTTTTTATTTGAATTTATTTTTCATTTAAATTGCTGTTTCATAAAAAAATTGTATTGGGCATAGTTGCCCAATTCGATATAAAGCTTTTATGGCACAAACGTGTTATCTAAAGCTTATTTGTTTTTATTTATTAAAAAGCCTAGCTTGATGTGCACTATTTTGTTTTTCTTTTGTTTGTTTTTATTATTGTGATTTTAAAGTAATCTGTTTTGTTATAAAGCTTTTCTGATAAAAAAAAATTGTAATAAAACAATAAACAACATTTAAACAGTGTTTATGTTTCTAATGCCTGCAGCATCATATGTTACAAAACGCTTCACAAAGACAATTTGATTTATTTAATAACTCATCTTATGCTTTCTTTCACATTATGTGACAAAAGAACAAATGACTCGTTCTTGAAGTGATTCATTCATTTCGCGCATGTGCACGTTTTAAGATTAGTTCATTTTTCGAGTCCTCTATCGGATTTGAGTCATTTGTTCATCAAGCCTAGTAGCCATACTACCCAATTTAGATAATTATTTTTATTAATTTAATTTAATATTAATAATTTAGATTGCATTTAGATAATTCGGATAATTGATCCGTTCATCTCCCGAGTCGTTCAACACGTGAAAGACAGAAGCCAATCGTATGCATTTAGAGCCGGAAAGAGATTTGATCCGTTCATTTCTCGAGTCCTCGGGTCTGAGGCTGCGTCCGAAACCGCATACTTCCATACTATACAGTACGCTAAAATCAGTATGCGAGCCGAGTAGCATGTCCGAATTCATAGAATTCGAAAATCAGTATGCGAGAAGTACCCGGATGACTTACTACTTCCGGCGAGATTCTGAAGTGCGCATCCCATGCACGCTGCGCTATCCCATGATGCTCCGCGAGAGAATTCATGAATGGAAGTAAATCGACGCAACTGACGCAGGTAGGTCACGTGACCATGACAAAATGGCGGATGTAGTACGTCCGAATTCCATTCATACTTCTTACATTCATACTGTATAGAACGTACTTTTTTAACGGCCGAGTAGTACGTTTAAATTCAAATGCAGTACCTACTGAGTAGTAGGCGGTTTCGGACGCAGCCTGAGTCATGTCTCTTTACATTCGGTCACGTGATGAATGAACCAGACGACCCGAAAGGTGAGCTAATCATGGCTCCTTTCAGCTCAGCAGGTAAACAATGAATTATTATTTTCTCCCTCTTATAGCATTCTATTTATGACTTGTTTGTAGTGTGATCAACCTTGGGTTAGTTGTAGATGTGTTTGCAAGCAATTTATAACATTTTGATAATATTTTGGCAAATTGAACTAAATGACTCGAAAAAAGATTCGTTCATCTCGATGAACGAGACTTAAAGAACCAAGTCAGCAAAATGATCCGAACTTCCCATCACTATTCCTCAGTTGGCAAAATAACTTCACACCTCACACCAGACTCCTCAAACAAGGAATGCTAAATGGATAGCCAGAAGCACTTGGTGTTTGCTTCATTGAGCGCTCCTCTATTAAGGTGTGAATCAGAGGTTATCACAGGTGACAGGTATTAGTTGGCTCTGGTAATCACACAGACAGCTGGAGTGCGCTGATGTAGAGGGAGATTCGTCCTTGAATACGCGTGGCTCTCGGCCCATTGTGAGTGTGCTGGCGGCTGTCACGTCTTCATAATTGACCTGTCTGTCTCTCTGACATCACTCAGCCTAACCAGCGGCTTTGGTAATAGGGGTGTGTGCGTTTGTGTGTGTGCATTGAATCTAATCCAATACAACTACATAGGAGTTCAAGTTGGAGCTGGACTGATTACTTTAATGAAAGTGACAATTTTATTTGGAAAGGATGTATAAACTGATCAAAAGAGACTTACAAAAAAGTGTTACAAAATGTTTGTGTTTTAGAGGTTTGGACACACTTTATTTTAAAGTACTATTCTTGATATTAACAAACCATTAGTATCTCTTTTAGTGCAATAAACTACTAATTTACTGCTTATTAATAGTTATTAAGGTAGTAGGTAGGGAGTTCAGGTACTGGGTAGGACTAGAGATCATGAAGACTATGTAATTATACATTAAGTTAGTGTTAGCAGCATACCTGCCAACATTTGTCTCTGAAATTCCAGGAGAACGGGGAGATGGGCGGTTGTGTGTTTGTCTGAATAACACAGTTGAGAACGGGGCTAGTAACTGTACTGTGACGTTAGACAACTGTACTAAGGTCTGAGTTTCGGGCGGCCACTGCGATTGGATACTAGACCAAAGTTGGTGACCTGGGGGTCTTATAGACTGTACCAAAAAGCTGAGGGCCAATCCGGGGTGAAATTACGTAGGTTTTCCGAGAATAATAAACAAAAATGGAGGGTGGGGGAAGATGGGTCTGAGATGGGAGATGGGTCTGAAAAACGGTTAAAAAAAAGTTTTATTACAATGGATATATTGTCTAAAAGTTCTTTAATTTTGCTATCTAATAGAATTTTTTTTGCAAAGTCCTACCAAAACAGCATTTCACATGAGGTTTCATCTAGAGACACAAAATATGAAGCATCACAACAGTTTTGCATATTGATATACAGAATTTTTTTTCCTAAATTTAATTTATTTCTGAAGGCTCCTTGTGTGACACTGAAGAATGAAGCAATGATGCTGAAAAATCAGCCTTGAGGCACATGGATAAATGACATTTTAACATATATTCAAAATTAAAACAATTACTTGAGATATATATATATATATATATATATATATATATATATATATATATATATATATATATATATATATATATATATATATATTTAATTTAATTCAAGTTTATTTATATAGCACTTTTGCAATGTAGATTTTGTCAAAGCCGCTTAACATAGAAGTTCTAGTAAGAGATTTCAGAGTTGAAGTTCAGTTTAGTTCAGTGTGGTTTAAATTTCACTGCTGAAAGTTCATATATATATTCAGAATATGTGTGCTACCCAAATAATAAGTCTTTGAGAACGGGTTTCTCAAGCCAGGTGACGCATTAGACCAGGGGCTCATCTCCTGTTTCCAAAATGCATCACAAACTGCTTGAGAAACTGTTCTACTATGATAATTGGTGATGAAAATAAAAGATGTTCAATAAGATGTACTTGTGTTTACTAACTGTTTATTCAGTTAAACATTAATTTTGAACTGTAGGCCTACATAAGCTCCAAACAGTGATTTCATACTTGCTTTTGATGTACGCACATACAGAAAATGCTGCTTCGCAAAGGCAAGTTCACAGAGCCCTGACGGTGTCAAGCATTGAGTATGTTTACATGGGCAACAATACTTTAATACGATTTTAATATGATTAAAACAATACTCTGATTAAGAGTCCACCATGTAAACAGCGATTTTTGATTACTTAATGCGATATATGCAGATATTAGCGGCAATACTGACAAACTATTCCCATGTAGGACTTTTCGCCATATTTTCCGACAAGATTCACACAGGCGGCTGTCAGTAAAGGACTGCACAGACACACAGACATATATATATATACATATATACATATATATATATATATATATATATATATATATATATATACATATATATATACATATACATATATATATATATATATATATATATATATATATATATATATATATATATATATATACACATATATATATACATATATATATACATATACATATATATATATATATATATATATATATATATATATATACATATATATATACATATATATATACATATATATATATATATATATATATATATATATATATATATATATATATATATATACATATATACATACATATATATATATATATATATATATATATATATATATATACACACACATGTATATGTGCACTGTACTATAGAATTTACCTAAAATATAGACAAACTCAGTGGTTGGCTTAAAAAATGCATTTCAAATCATTGTATTATTTAGAATTTGATCAAAATTGTTTGTGATTTTGTTTGGTTACTTAAAGGTGCAGTATGTAAGTTTAACACCCAGTGGTTGAACTGGGTATTGCACTCCTAGATCAAAATAAACACAGGTAAGCCTCGTGTGTTTTATTCAGTGCTAAATGCTAACAATGTGAGTTTGAATGCATTCTAAACCTTACCGTTTCGTGAGTGAGTGCTTATTCTGTGCTTCTGAAAGGCTGTATTTACATTTTTGTCGTTTCGTCTGGTGCAAAGAGTCAAACTGCTGTTTGCGTGTTGTTAGGACACGAGATTACAATGTAACCTGCTCACCTAATGTTTACGTTCGTAATATTTATATCATTTGCTAATTAATAACCTCATGTGGAACTGAATCTGTCTCATTTCGATGTCTGATACTGTCCATTTCGGTCACGGGCGCATGCTTTCAGAGCCTTTCTGAATGAATGAATGAAATACGCTGTTTTCCAACAAGGCAACCCGGAGTGCTGAATTATAATTGGCTAAACTGGCATTCTGCAGGTTAACTTTAACTAAACAAAGACAGCGTTCCGGCACGGAAAAAACATTTTCAAAGCAGAATATCTGACTTCAGCATTGTTTTTCAGTTAAACATGTTCACTTGGGATGTTTCTTAAATATCTGCAAACATATTATGGTATTTTTATGCTTTAGAAGAATCAAAAACTTACATACAGCACCTTTAAGAAAAAAAAAACAATACATATAAACCTCTTTAAATCTATTTCATCGAGCAATATCTTGAAAGTGCCAGTTTTTTTTATGTTCATCATATAGCACACTGGAAATGACTTATTTATAGTGAACTCTGCATATTAAGCTGAACTTGAAGAGTGTGTCTGAACACTGAAAAACGTCAGTTCAGCTTTAAATTCCTTTTTAGAGTTATAGTAGTATCCCGTTGCATAATTCTGTGCTTTTGGTTCTGCTGACTCATTTATAAACGTGTGAATTTTTAGAGTCCACCCACACCTTTCCCACTTTCTCTCAGGATTCCTGCACCTGTACTGTCACCACATTAGCACTATATTAACCAGATTAATGCAGTGAATGCCCAAAAGACAAAGTGAGTTCACAATGAAATCAAAATGTTTTAAAGAGTATTCATTTACGACATTGATGCAAACAAAGAAACGTGTAAATTAAGGGGCTGTATGTAAGACTATTCATGTATTGATCATTTCAGTTTGAAAAGCTTGTAAAATACAAATTAAATTATCTTCATCATCTCTGAAAGCCTGTAGACTGATTTTAAGCTAAATAACTTACTTTTTTTTTTGCTAGGAAAATAAGTTAGCATCTACTGTACATGTAAATGTCATTCTGCTATATAATGATGAAAGAGCTATTCATTTCTAAAAATATCAATCTGTTCTGCAAAGAAAGAGCTCTATTCGAACTATATCTATATTATTCAAACTATTCCTACATAACTATACGACCGCAACTTGACGTAGGAGTGCGGTCCCCCCGCCCACCAATATTGATTGACAGCTGCGCATTACCATATGCTCAGTTTGTTGTTTCACGTCCGCCATTTTCAGCGTGTGAGTCAAAGCGATGTCACTAAAGAAACACCCTTGCTCTATTTTTGGATGTAAGGCTCATTGGGCTCAACACAAGAGCCTTCATCGTCTTCCTGCGAATGAGCAACAGAGATTCTACATTTAGCAGCCATTTGCGCTGAACACGCCGTGAATGCAACGTATCGAGATTCAGGCCATTAAAAACAGCTGATCCACCAAGTCTTTCAGCACTCTCTCTGATAACACTCGATTGATCTCGGCTGGCGGATCAACATTCACCACATGATCGCTCTCATCGGCGCCATTGTTTGTAACTTTAGGTGGGTTTGCAAACCTGTGTACTTTTCATTGCGTCTTCCTTAAACTTCAGCCGTTTGCATTTCCTGTGGTCACAGAAGCTCCCTGTCATCTCAACTAGGTGCGGCTGGAAAGTGTGAGCGTGTTGCCTCGTGTGCGCGTCCCTCTATTGGAAATAATGAACTTGCCTTAGTTATAGCCTCAGTCAAAGTTAATCCAGTGTGCGTGGTTATTAGTCTCGGTGTACAAGCTCTGAACTTTAAACTAGCACACAGTTGGCATAACTTTGTTTAGTTGCCGCAGTTTTGTTCCATGCAGAAGCCTTTCTGATTAACCGCGACGAATTAAAGTGCGGTTAATAGTGAAACGGGTTAATCGTTGCATCCCTATACGGATAACGCATGCGTCGTTACATAGTGGCTGTAAAACTATACAAAGACACAAATGATTTTGTAACTGGCACTCTGATGCTGCGTTCACACCAGACACGGAAGAAGCGTCAAGCGCGAGTGATTTACATGTTAAGTCTATGCAAACGCGCGAATTGGCATCCTGCGACGCCATACACGTGAATGGCGCGGGCGCGAATTGAGCGTTTTGCACGTTTGACGCGCAAATCGCTCGAGTTCAAAAATCTGAACTTCTGCTTGCTCTTGTGGGGGCATGATTGTGATGTAGCACCTGTTGTTGGTGTCCCGGGTGAAATCCCTCAGCCGACACCGACAACAGTTCATCAAATTGGGCTTGGCTCAGTCAGAAGCACCGCTGTAAGCCTCCGTCATCCAGGTTAAGTTTCTGGAGGAGTTTATGAGCTCACAGAGCTGGTTTCACCTCAGAAAGTATCGAGTGGACTCAGACACTGGTCCAAACGTATCGACGCTGTTTTACAGCCTTCATAAAGCACATAAACAGTTATTTTATCAATAAAATCCATGTTAGCCATTTAGCAACGAAGCTACAGTCACCGGGCAGACAGAAGCCCTGCCCATGACGCGAATCGACGTCTGTTCTGAAGTGAATTTGACGCGCGAATGAAGCGAAGTTTGACGCGCGAATGAAGCGAGTAAACTCAAATGTTCACGCGTCTATTTACACGCGAATAGCACGATTTAGCCGCGCGTTCCGCATCTGGTGTGAACACAGCATGACACATTCTGGCACATGAGGAATATTGATTCCTCAACAGTAGTCTTTGCTTGGTCTGTGTCCGAGTCGTACATGTACGACTGAATGCTGGTCCTCTCACTCATGTTGCTTCTCTCTGTCTGCCTGTCTGTTGCCATACACAACGCGGGGGAGCTATTGGCTCCGCCCCCTTGTTAAGTTGGGTAGAAAGTCAAAACTAATTTTTAAATGAAGCAACACACCCCTAAAACAACGACCTCTGTACACGCCCCCAAAATGACACTTTTTAACACATTATAAAAACAAATCTGAATTGTGTTTTGAACTGAACCTAAACTGGGACACTCAGAAGAACCATAATATTAATATTACATCTTAAAAAAGGGGTAAAATAGGTGCCCTTTAAAGGTAAATGTAGGTTATACAGTGTGTTGTTAATTGCAGAGATCCTTTACTAAAAAAGAAAGAAAAAGAAAAAAACAAGTTCCGAAAGAGATTAAGCCTCAGCCTGGTAATAAAAAATAATGCAAAAGTAATGTAACACATTACTTACCATAAAAAGTAACTAAGTAGCACAACTAGCTACTTTTTTGGGGAGTAACTAAATATTGTAATGCATTCTACTTTCTAAAATAACTTCCCCCAACACTGCTCACTGTCAACATTACGGTTATTAGTCTTCTAGGACTAACTTCATATATCTTCAAAAAACATCAAAATGGCAGTTCAATAAAAAGCATTGAGTGAAGTGAAGACTTTAGAGAAGAATGCCTGCAGCCTTTTGTTGTTTTGGTAAAAAGTCATTACTTAAAGAGTTTAAAATCTTCTAAAAAATAAATAACTCTTGATTTGGTATTTTCCTATCCAATTTGAATGACATTCATGCGTTTTTTTTCAGCAACAAGGTCAGAGGATGTGTTTCTGATTTGCTGGAACTTTCATGAAAGACAAACGTAGACCTAGAAAACAGAAGTGAAAGAGAATGAGGTCGTGCGGGTCAGCCGTCTTCAAACCATCTCATCAGTCTTGCTGTAAACAGGCCAATATTACCGAGAAATGTATTGATGCGAAATTTCATTATTTTCCTCCTGGTGGGCTTAATTTGAGATGCAACAAATGACTTGCATAACGCCTGCAAATTGAGTTCAAATGACGTGAACTTTTATTACAAAAGCATTTTAAAGCTAATATTGGAGCTGTCAACATTTCTGTTGTCAAGTTGTCAATATAAGCAGCTGGTATCGGTTAAATACCTAATAAAGTAGATGTTTTCTGAAGAAAATTTCATATGTTTGTGACTCAAAGGACTACACTCCCTGCACCCATTACCGTACATAATTATTCTCCGCAATTGCAATATGGTGTTTGCGGTTGTTGCTAGGTGATTGGAACTACCATTAGCAATAGAGTGCATCAAGTCCATTCAAATAAAAAATGATAGATTACTATAAAACTATTGATTTAAAGTTGCTGATTGAATTTATATTAAGTTTATTGCAGTATTTATTCAGTCATTCATTTATTTTATTTTCGGCTTAGTGCCTTTATTTATCAGGGGTCGCCACAGCGGAATGGACCGCCAGCTTATCCAGCATATATTTTTTACACAGTGTATGCCCTTCCAGCTTCAACCCATCACTGGGAAACACTCATACACTCTAATTCACACACATATACTACAGACAATTTAGCTTACCCAATTCACCTATACACATGTGTTTTGGACTGTTGGGCGATCTGAGACCAGCGACAAGATGATCCCAAGGTTTTCTGGACCAGGCCGTATCCTGAGCAGCTGCTGTGGTGGTCATCGTGGAGTGAGAACATGAGACTGACTCCTGTGATGCTCCAAGGACAGACGAGTCTTCGCTGAGGTCCAGCTTCCTGCGCCTAGACTGCAGCTCTGCACAAGACGTTTGGCCATAGGGGAAATGGTCGTGCCCAACTGAGCCTGGTTTCTCTCGAGGTTTTTTAAATCTTCGCTTTCGCCAATTGGTGAAGTTTTTTCCTCGCCGGTGTCGCCAATGGCTTGCATGGTTCGGGATCTGTGGAGCTGCGCATCGATGGATTTGCTCTTCAGTGTTTGGACTCTCAGTTTTTGATTATTAACCCACACTGAACTGAGCTAAACTGAACTGAACTTAATCCCTGAAAACTGAACTGACTTTGTTTCAATTCACTATAATCTTCCATGTGAAGCTGCTTTGACACAATCTACATTGTATAAGCGCTATACAAATAAAGATGAATTGAATTGAAAAAAATCTAATAAAATAGAAAATGATTGATTTTTTTTTTCTAATGTTAGGGTCATTTTCGAAAAAAGCACTGTGAGATAACAAGAACTAACAATAAACAACTATATAATAATGCATTAGTAAATGTTGAACTGATTATTAAACGCTGTACAATTATCATTTGCAATTAGTTCATGTTAGTAAATACATTAACTGACATCAACCAATGAAACATGATCACCAGCAGTGCTGCCTTTACAGGCTGCTGGTAAACACTCCCTATTATTCACTCAACTACAACTCCCATCATTCTCTGCATTCACACACCAGTTCCAGATCATCCTTGATTGCACACACACACAACTGAAGCTGTTCAGGACTAATCAGATGAACTATAAACACAGCACACACACACACACATTGTAGCCGAGTCTTGTATCCTATAAGTGAGCACTACAAAGTGTTTCCTTGTTCCTGCCTTTCTGTGTTTTTGACCTTTGTTTATTGTTTATGTTGTTTTGCCACCTATTCTGACCATTCGCCTGTTTATAACGATCCCTTTCAGGATTACCTTCATGCTTCTGTCTGTTCCTGTTTTGACCTTGAAATAAAACTGCATTTGGATCCTCACCTCTGTTGTCAACCGGACTCTTTACATAAACCTTATTGTAAAATGTGACTGAATAAAAAAAACACTGAAAAATTTAAATACAATAAAAATTCTGATTTAGAAAATTTATACAAAATTACTTTTTTGCTAACTTTGATATCTGTCTGTATTATGTCCATTCTAGCATGCTTCACCTTTATCTTGTTTAGATGAGCGCACACGCACTCATGTAGCATATGACACGCATGTGCAGAGCGATTACCAACGCATGACGGCTGTAATTTCCTTTTTTCCATTCCACTGTGCTTCCCACTTCTGTGAAAAACAGCATTTTTGAGCAGACGAAGCGAGGTCTTTAAATGGGCACCACACAATGATGCAATAAAGATTGAACAGTGTGTATTGGATAATAGATAATGTAGTTTTATATGTATTAAATATGTAGTTTTTATTATTTTAAATAAGTTTAATTATTGTTTAATATATTCTGATACTTGTGTTAATGTTAGTTAACATTAGTTATTGAAAAAACTGTTGTTCATTGTTAGTTCATCTTAACTCACAGCGCATTATTGTAATAAGCATGAATATAGATGTTAAGCATGCATTAGTAAATGTTGAACTGCTTAATACATGCTGTACAAGTATTGTTTATAATTAGTTCATGATAGTAAATACATTAACATCAACTAATGAAACTTATGATCACTAGCAGTGTTGCCTTTGCAGGCTGCTGGTAAACACTCCCTATTATTCACTCAACTACAACTCCCATCATTCTCTGCATTCACACACCAGTTCCAGATCATCCTTGATTGCACACACACAACTGAAGCTGTTCAGGACTAATCAGATGAACTATAAACACAGCACACACACACACACACACACATTGTAGCCGAGTCTTGTATCCTATAAGTGAGCACTACAAAGTGTTTCCTTGTTCCTGCCTTTCTGTGTTTTTGACCTTTGTTTATTGTTTATGTTGTTTTGCCACCTATTCTGACCATTCGCCTGTTTATAACGATCCCTTTCAGGATTACCTTCATGCTTCTGTCTGTTTCTGTTTTGACCTTGAAATAAAACTGCATTTGGATCCTCACCTCTGTTGTCAACCGGACTCTTTACATAAACCTTATTGTAAAATGTGACTGAATAAAAAAACACTGAAAAATTTAAATACAATAAAAATTCTGATTTAGAAAATTTATACAAAATTACTTTTTTGCTAACTTTGATATCTGTCTGTATTATGTCCATTCTAGCATGCTTCACCTTTATCTTGTTTACATGAGCGCACACGCACTCATGTAGCATATGACACGCATGTGCAGAGCGATTACCAACGCATGACGGCTGTAATTTCCTTTTTTCCATTCCACTGTGCTTCCCACTTCTGTGAAAAACAGCATTTTTGAGCAGACGAAGCGAGGTCTTTAAATGGGCACCACACAATGATGCAATAAAGATTGAACAGTGTGTATTGGATAATAGATAATGTAGTTTTATATGTATTAAATATGTAGTTTTTATTATTTTAAATAAGTTTAATTATTGTTTAATATACTCTGATACTTGTGTTAATGTTAGTTAACATTAGTTATTGAAAAAACTGTTGTTCATTGTTAGTTCATCTTAACTCACAGCGCATTATTGTAATAAGCATGAATATAGATGTTAAGCATGCATTAGTAAATGTTGAACTGCTTAATACATGCTGTACAAGTATTGTTTATAATTAGTTCATGATAGTAAATACATTAACATCAACTAATGAAACTTATGATCACTAGCAGTGTTGCCTTTGCAGGCTGCTGGTAAACACTCCCTATTATTCACTCAACTACAACTCCCATCATACTTTGCATTCACACACCAGTTCCAGATCATCCTTGATTGCACACACACAACTGAAGCTGTTCAGGACTAATCAGATGAACTATAAACACAGCACACACACACACACACACACACATTGTAGCCGAGTCTTGTATCCTATAAGTGAGCACTACAAAGTGTTTCCTTGTTCCTGCCTTTCTGTGTTTTTGACCTTTGTTTATTGTTTATGTTGTTTTGCCACCTATTCTGACCATTCGCCTGTTTATAACGATCCCTTTCAGGATTACCTTCATGCTTCTGTCTGTTTCTGTTTTGACCTTGAAATAAAACTGCATTTGGATCCTCACCTCTGTTGTCAACCGGACTCTTTACATAAACCTTATTGTAAAATGTGACTGAATAAAAAAACACTGAAAAATTTAAATACAATAAAAATTCTGATTTAGAAAATTTATACAAAATTACTTTTTTGCTAACTTTGATATCTGTCTGTATTATGTCCATTCTAGCATGCTTCACCTTTATCTTGTTTAGATGAGCGCACACGCACTCATGTAGCATATGACACGCATGTGCAGAGCGATTACCAACGCATGACGGCTGTAATTTCCTTTTTTCCATTCCACTGTGCTTCCCACTTCTGTGAAAAACAGCATTTTTGAGCAGACGAAGCGAGGTCTTTAAATGGGCACCACACAATGATGCAATAAAGATTGAACAGTGTGTATTGGATAATAGATAATGTAGTTTTATATGTATTAAATATGTAGTTTTTATTATTTTAAATAAGTTTAATTATTGTTTAATATATTCTGATACTTGTGTTAATGTTAGTTAACATTAGTTATTGAAAAAACTGTTGTTCATTGTTAGTTCATCTTAACTCACAGCACATTATTGTAATAAGCATGAATATAGATGTTAAGCATGCATTAGTAAATGTTGAACTGCTTAATACATGCTGTACAAGTATTGTTTATAATTAGTTCATGATAGTAAATACATTAACATCAACTAATGAAACTTATGATCACTAGCAGTGTTGCCTTTGCAGGCTGCTGGTAAACACTCCCTATTATTCACTCAACTACAACTCCCATCATTCTCTGCATTCACACACCAGTTCCAGATCATCCTTGATTGCACACACACAACTGAAGCTGTTCAGGACTAATCAGATGAACTATAAACACAGCACACACACACACACACATTGTAGCCGAGTCTTGTATCCTATAAGTGAGCACTACAAAGTGTTTCCTTGTTCCTGCCTTTCTGTGTTTTTGACCTTTGTTTATTGTTTATGTTGTTTTGCCACCTATTCTGACCATTCGCCTGTTTATAACGATCCCTTTCAGGATTACCTTCATGCTTCTGTCTGTTTCTGTTTTGACCTTGAAATAAAACTGCATTTGGATCCTCACCTCTGTTGTCAACCGGACTCTTTACATAAACCTTATTGTAAAATGTGACTGAATAAAAAAACACTGAAAAATTTAAATACAATAAAAATTCTGATTTAGAAAATTTATACAAAATTACTTTTTTGCTAACTTTGATATCTGTCTGTATTATGTCCATTCTAGCATGCTTCACCTTTATCTTGTTTACATGAGCGCACACGCACTCATGTAGCATATGACACGCATGTGCAGAGCGATTACCAACGCATGACGGCTGTAATTTCCTTTTTTCCATTCCACTGTGCTTCCCACTTCTGTGAAAAACAGCATTTTTGAGCAGACGAAGCGAGGTCTTTAAATGGGCACCACACAATGATGCAATAAAGATTGAACAGTGTGTATTGGATAATAGATAATGTAGTTTTATATGTATTAAATATGTAGTTTTTATTTTTTTAAATAAGTTTAATTATTGTTTAATATATTCTGATACTTGTGTTAATGTTAGTTAACATTAGTTAATGAAAAAACTGTTGTTCGTTGTTAGTTCATCTTAACTCACAGCGCATTATTGTAATAATCATGAATATAGATGTTAAGAATGCATTAGTAAATGTTGAACTGCTTAATACATGCTGTACAAGTATTGTTTATAATTAGTTCATGTTAGTAAATACACAAACTAACATCAACTAATGAAACTTATGATCACTAGCAGTGTTGCCTTTGCAGGCTGCTGGTAAACACTCCCTATTATTCACTCAACTACAAATCCCATCATTCTCTGCATTCACACATCAGTTCCAGATCACCCTTGATTGCACACACACACAACTGAAGCTGAAAATTTATTTTTTCTAACTTTGATATCTGTCTGTATTATGTCCATTTTATTGTGCTTCACCTTTATCTTGTTTACATGAGCGCACACATACTCATGTAGCATGACATGCATGTGCAGAGCGATTACCACAGCATGACGGCTGTAATTTCCTTTTTTCCATTCCACTGTGCTTCCTACTTCTGTGAAAAACAGCATTTTTGAGTGGACGAAGCGAGGCCCTTAAATAGGCGCCACACAATGATGCAATAAAGATTGAACAGTGTGTGGTGAGACTTACAGTACGGCAAGGTTAAAATCACCCATATATCCTCTTCCATTTGTCTTTCCACTCTGTCAGGGTTAAGGCAATTTTCTCTCCCTCAAAAAATACCTTGTGGCCTTTGAGACATGTTAAGATTTTTTTTTCTCCCTACTGCCTCTCACATTCGTCATCGCCTCCAACACACTAAACTTCCTTGACCATTTCTTTTTTCATGGCTGAACTCATATCTGCTCATGAGATCGTCCTTGGTTGAGACAATCTCCAGTGTGAAGTCAATTGTGATGGATTTCCATTCATCTTCAGAGGAGTTCTGTTTCTCCACCAAGCTGATGCGTCAGAGACCGAAACAAACAAGCTTTATCAAAATTCATGCATTGGGACGTCACATTTATATCTACACAAGCAAGAACAAAGATGAGACTACACGTGAAACTGCATCTGTCAAATCATGTCAAATAAATCTGAACGCTTGATTGCCTTGCGACCGGGTCATACATCCGCAAAGAATGTATTTCTGTTCAGGAACCTCAGTGTGTATTGAAATCTAAATATGCTTTTGTAAGAGAGGAAAGAGAAGTCAAAATGCTTTCTTATTCACAAGACATTCAGAACCTTGTAAAACGCCATTCGAAACCTGAGTGTTTTTACATTTCATTGACATTTCTAAGAGCTATGATTATGTGAAGCTAACAGTATGTGTTGTATAGAAATACTCAAGCTAAAAAAAAAAGATATACTCAGTGAAAAAAACTCTGACTGTTTAATGGGGCTGTGATTTGTGAAATTAAATGTACCTTGATTTGTCAAGGTCACATTAAAAAACCTAACTCAAAACTTACAAAAATAAAGAATAATAATAAATAGCTGCCAAAGCAGGTCATTTAGCATTTAGTCTCAGTATGATATAACATGGGCGGCACGGAGGCTCGGTGGTTAGCACTGTCCCCTCACAGCATGAACGTCGCTGGAGTCCCAGCAGGGCCAGTTGGCAATTCCGTGTGGCGTTTGCATGTTCTCCCTGTGTTGGCGTGGGTTTCCTCCGGGTGCTCCGATTTCCCCCACAGTCCAAAGACATGCGCTATAGGTGAATTGAATAAGCTAAATTGGCTGTAGTGTTTGTGTGTGAATGCGAGAGTGTATGGGTGTTTCCCAGTACTGGGTTGCAGGTGGAAGGGCATCCGCTGCGTAAAAACGTATGCTGGATAAGTTGGCAGTTCATTCCGCTGTGGTGACCCCGCTTCCAGAGTGAGTAAAAGGGCTTGCAAAATCACTCTGGACCCCTCACACCCAGCACACGTCCTGTTTGAACTGTTACCGTCTGGCCGGCACTACAAAGCACCGAGCACAAAAACAGCCGGACACAGAAAAAGTTTCTTTCCTCAGGCCATCTACCTCATGAACAGTTAAATATTCTCCTACTGTGGAATAAACATGTGGAATACTTTCTGATTCGCATGTGTACACAGCACCTTTTAGCAATATATAATGCAATACTTACTCATACGCATTTGTACACAGCACCCTATAACCTGTATATCTATAACAAATCTGTACATACAATTCATCATCCAGAGCTCTTTTGTCCAACTGAATCTCTGTCTAATGTTTGTCATCTTTTCTCATATTTAATTTTGTGTTGTCACTTGTCACTTTATGTACACTGGAAGCTTCTGTAGCCAAAACAAATTCCGTGTGTGTGTAAAGCACACTTGGCAATAAAACAGATTCTGATTCTGGACTAAGCTGAAGGAAAATTAAATGAATGAAATGATATAATAGAGGAGCAAAACACCACTTCTGCTGTATTATTTCATTACATGGCAGATTCGTTTTTATACAAGACACAACACAGGCTTTTTAGAAAGACTGGAAATAAACTATTGACTATCATACTATTTTTGGTCGCTTTATTTTAACTCACGATATTATCAAACCATTAACTAGATCAAAAATTATGTTTGTTGTTTGTTTAAACTACTTTTTTAAAATAAGCTGTAACAACACAATTCTTGGGTTTTGTTTTTGTGGGACAACTTAATTGTTTTATGTTCAATCCACTTACATTTGTAAAAAACTTAACTTAATTTAAGTAAACTTAATTCCTTCTTGTTGTCTCAGCACAAATCCAACATAGACTCATTGTGAAAATGTAGCCTTATATACATTTCTGGAGAGCGTGAATTATGTAGCCAGAGGAACGTAAGGCTGCATGTTGTCTTTAAAACGAACGCTAAGGGGTGGTATGACGCCGTTCCTTTTCGCACTACCAGCTGACCGCTTACCTCCTTATGGACGGCTTTTCCGCTTTTACTAGTTTGCTCAGTACGTTGTTGTGTACGACAGTGAACTTGAGACGCAGAAAAGAGTTGACCACGTTGACGGGGTTCGAGTCTGGCGAAGAACGGTTCCAGAAAGCGGGTAAGTCATAAACAGAAGCCAAAAAATAAAATAAGTAAATAAGAGGGTGAGAATGTTGTGAAATCCGAAAACGTGGTAGAAATCAGGTGGGGGCTTTTCTTTTTCTGGATTGCTTTGGAAAACATTATCGGTTGGGTTTAGGGAAGGAGGAGAGTGGGTCAGTCGATTGGTTGGTCAGTCAGTCAGTCGGTCTGGTGGATTTACGCGAAATGGGCAAGAAATATGCAAATCGATTGTGTGAAACCCAGCATTTTTTTTTCAATTTAAGATTTTAGCTCAATAACTACTAATTATCTGCTTATTAAAATCAAGAAAAGTCAATTTAACTAAATTTATTGCTGTTTGAATACAGTATATCATTATAGATGAGTAAGGAATTTGCAGTAATCTCTCAGACGTAGGCTAATATACTCAGACAAGTTCTGAAACTCTCACTTAAAACATCTCTGAATGTGCAACAAGAATAAACGGTCAAATTAAATTGTTAAAATAAAGGAGAAGCAGATCGGGTTGACTGTACAAATACCTTCAAACTGCCACCTGTTCTAAATCATTTGCCATCGGTACGCAGAGAGGAATTCCGGAAGTTTACTGGGAGACAGAACAATACGGGAGACGGGTCTGAAAAACGGGAGTGTTGGCAGGTATGGATGTACGCAGCGAGCCACTGGAAAAATTGGTAACAGTGGAAAAGTCGTCCACACAGAGGTAAGCAGTCATCTGGTACCGTGAAAAGAAACAGAAGCCGTCGGCGGCATCATACTAAAGCTGAAGAACTTTGCCCGAACCCGAAGGAACCCCACAGGACCCGACGGGTTCAGGTGGGTTCGGGCTTAATTTCTATCATTTTAGATGGGGGTCGGGCCAGGCTCGGGTCATGTGATGCATTTAGATTAGCGCAAGAAAGTAATCAAATCAATTGTTACAACATTAAAATCCATGCCTGCAAAGGTGAAACAAATGATGACGGAGAAGTCAAAAAGAGCAAATTTTGACTGCGGTCAGGCCAGCCACCAGTTCAAAAAGAACGATCATTCTAGCCGCCAAGGTATTTCGGCGGTCACTCATACACTGCGTATTACGGTAGAGCACTAAACAGCAATGTACAGCAAGCTGACAGGGAAGATGACGAGGTCACTCGCTACATTGTAACCGCTGTCATGGAAAATTAAATGGATGTTCTTGGCTGGTGGAAGTTGAACAAACAATCCTACCCAAAACTTGCAAAATTAGCCAGATCAGTAGTACTATGCATCCCGGCCAGTAGCAGCAGCAGTGAAAGGTGTTCAGTGCTGCTGGACACACCATCCTGAGCACAGGACTGCGCTAAAGCCATTTACAGTGGATTTAATAATGTTTCTCCACAAAAACACGTAGCCTAATCTTGGTGAGTAAAGGATTTTCAAATTATAACTAAAAATTAATCAATTAAAACATAAATGCATAATGTAGACAGAGTATATAGGCTAATGTTCTCATTATTCTTTTATTATTCAGCTTCACCATCACCTTAAGGCCAGATTGTGAAGAGAAGTGGCAAAACAAATCCCCCAGAGTCTTTATTTTAATTTCATTATTGCCAAATACCCGTCATAATTTAGAGTATATTTTAATTTAATTTGTTAGGAAATACTTATTTTTATTGGTCTGTTGGCCAATTTAAAGGCTAAGCGTATGCACCTAGGCCTATTTAGAGTGCTGAGATGTTACGATGTTACAGAGGACTTGTTTTATTTATTTGTTCCAACTTCCAAGTGGCCTATAGCTAGGGCCAGACGGAATCTGCAGACGTTTTTTGCTATTTCTGCAGAGAATTTTGGTAAAAATCTGCGGATTTCTGCGGAATTATTTTGGGAGTATCATAACTAAAACCTTAATATGTGAAATAAAAAATAATACCTTTTTAACTTGTATTTAATGTTTAAAATGCAAATTCAATTAGATTCACCTTATTAAACAAAGCAAGTCTCTCATATAATATATCTACTAAAAGACAGAAAATATGACTTTACAAACTGTATTGTACATAAATCAGATGAATATTTTCATATTAGTCAATAATATTACTGTAATTAATTTAAAAACTGAATAGTTTAGATTTACACACATTTACTCAAGTAAATAAACAGAATTAACGATGGGCTAAAAATCTGCGGAATTCTGCATGCGACGATTCCGTGTGGGCCTACCTATAGCCTACGTTTGTTATCAATAAATTATGTTAAAACACGTACAAACGACTCATTCTTGAAAAAAGACAAAGGAGCTGTGTGCATGTGCACATTTGAATAATGTCGGGCTGTAAACGGGTTCGGGCTTTTAAAAAGCTGTCAATCAAAATGTACTTGTCGGGCTCGGGCCCTATCGAGCCTACCTTTTATGGCCAAATTACACCTCTACATCATACCGTCCTGTAGCATTTATTTTAAAAACGAAATGCAGCCAGATAATTTGCACTCTCCAGAAACGTATACGGTACAAATCCCTTGTATATGGTATAAATCAGATATAGCCACAAGAAAAAAAGACAAAAAAAACAAACAGAATATGCAAGAAGGTTCAAGGTTATCTCATTTACTAGCTCCTGAGTATATCAGACAAAACACTTGAATATGCTTTATCATGTCGAAGCCAAGAACTCTGCACACTTTGGCAAACCATGCAACTAACTAGTTCTTCCTTGGAAGTGCTCATGTTGTAGCAGCCTGGGAACTGGAAGCACAACTCAGTTCCTGGCAGACGGATGGCATTGCATAGAAGCCAGATGTGTTGGAAAAGTTTTGCTGCTTTATTTTACTAGATGCATCAGGCCTTCAGTTCATCAACTTTCACACCATGAAGCTGTGGATTACTAACAATGCTGTTGAGTCAAGGTTGCACATTGGCCAGCTGGAACAAACTCATAAATCAGACCGGGTCGAGCGGGGCTGCGCTGTTTGCCAAAGATCTCCTCATACTAAATATATGCAGACATCTTATGAGGCCATAATTTACTGAGGTCGCTCGCACCCTCTGGACAAACAGTGCTGCAGAGCGAGGGGTGGAATCTAAAACATATACCATTCTATCTGTCAGTTTTTTGCTTTTGTTTTTTGCCTAAAATCCCCTTATTATGCCTTTTTGTATATTACTGTACATTGACTGTGTGTAGTGTGTAATGTAGTTGTTTGTGATTGTAAAACTTCTACAAAGTTTCAAAGACCAAAGTCCACATCAATAGATGAATGCCTATACCATTATACTAAATACTATACTATAACTAAACTGTAAAATGAACTGTATTTTACTGTAGTGTTTTACTGTTTTACTGTGATTTAGGCCCAATCCCTATTCTACCCCTTAGCCCTTCCCCTTACCCCTCGTTTTGAGCGTTCCCGTGAAGGGGTAGTGGTGTCAAGTGATGGAAAGAGTGCTGAAAAATCATACTCCAGTAAAAGTACCATTACTTGCCTAAAAATGTAGTGCAAGTAGAGTAAAAGTATCTGGTGTAAATATTACTCAAAGTATGAGTAAAAAGGAGCCCTTTTAAAAGTACTTAAGAGTAGTGAGTAGTGAGTATTATGCGGTCAAAAGCTGATATGTTTAGTACATTTAATTATTGCCCAGCAGGCACATCATGAGACATTAATATTAGGTTAGATTTAGGTTGTAATGTCAGGTGACCAAAATTAATTGTCAAGCCAGCAGCTAAGGACAACGTTATTTTGATGTCCAATAATGACGTCAAATGACGCTGATATTTGGTTGATTTTAGATAGGGCTGGGCGATTTTTTAGATTAATTCGAATTTACGTTTTAAGACGATTTAATTTTTTATAAAATCGAGGTATCAAGATTTTTTTAAATAAAAATATTAAAGCAGCTTTTCCACTATCGTGCCAAACCTTTCTAAACTGTTAGACAACCGTGCTGAATTGTGCTGACAGATTCTGTGTGTTGACGTCGCGGCTCTGTTGATAAGCTACCACAGCTGGCTCAGCGCAAGCGGGGTAGGCCATTGTCGCTAGGTGCGTGCGCAGTCAGCGGAGGCGCGCGATGTGGGGCCAGGCAAAAGTATAAATCAAGCTTTACACTCAGGGCCGGCGCGTCCATAGAGGCAGAATAGTGAGCGAGAACCCCCCCGGTCCTCACTTTCATCCGCAAACCGGTAAGTTTCTATTTCACTTTCGGGTTGAGGCCGTTCGCCTAGAGCGCCAGTTCAGCTACCTCCGGCCCTGATTACACTATATACATTACAGAAAATAATAAAATAGGCTAAAAGTTTTATTCGTGGCTAGAGCTTAATTAATTGATTGACATATAGGCAGTTTTTATACCCGCGCACCACCTGAAGGACGGTTACGGCATGTTTTGAATGTCCGCTGTCACCGCAGAAAGTCAAATCTTTCTTTAATTTGGACTTTTGCTTGAAAGCTTTATGGAGTGGCACAGTAGCTGTCCAAGGTACTGTAGCTATGAATTAAATCATAACCCATATATGCACCAATAAACAAGTAAAATGAATGAATAAATAAAATTAATATGGATTCTTAAATGTTGGTATTGTTTTTACTCCAAAAAAATATCAATACGTTTTGACAAATGTTTTATAAAAATAAATTGAGCAATTTTCAACATTTCAGCTATAGGCTGTTATACGATTCAGTTAAATATAAGATAGACATTTAAATATAGATAGATAAGTAACAGGATTCTGTGGGGTTTTTTGTTGTTGTTAACGGTGATCTTTAATATATACTGGGTGGTGTAGCTACGCACAAATATTTTCTAAAACGTCAAGCAGGAATTTGTCGATAGGAATGTAATAGGCTACACCTTGTTGACCAATTTATGTATGTATGGCCATTACAAATACATGTTCCTTAACCAGATGGTTTTTCAAGTTACTTATAAAGAGATTGTTACTTCAGCCATGTTGTTGTAATGTTTTAAGTTGACTGTAGTTACACAGTAAAAAAAAAAAAAAAAAAAAAAAAAAAATCGAAATCGTGAGTCGGTCAAACTTCATGAAAAAAATCTAGATTTTTATTTTTTTGCCATATCGCCCAGCCCGGCGATAGGTTGTTAGAAAGTGACCAAAATCCAGCATCGAGCCAACATCTTAAACCAACCTCATATATGACGTAAAATACTGATATTTATTCATCAGATATGGCAACCAAAATCCAACATCTGATAGATGTCATCGGGGTTACATTTACACAATGTCAAGCTGTAACATCATTAGACGTTGATATTTGGTTGGTTTTAGGTTGGACATTGAATATTGATGTTGGCCTGACGTTGAGTTCTGACCTCAACCCAATTTTCATTTCCAAACAAAATGCAAAGTCCCCATGACGTTAGGGTTCAATGTCAATCAGACGTCATGTTGACGTCCTGTGCTTGCTGGGTGTTTAAGGCCATTTCGGTCATCATACAGTAAACATCCGTCATCTTCTCATCAGTGACATGCATCTAAACAGTCTCTGGGTCAATGCGCATAAAGATTTTGAACATCTTCATGGACACTTTTAAAACTTCCAAACAGTTTGCTGCAAGTATAAAGTGCACACGTCTTGAGGTAGTTCATTAGGATGCGATTTACCTTCTACGGTATGTGCGATTTGATTGGACAGGAATCTCAAGACTGATTTTTCTAATCCCCATGGACAAGAAAAATAAAGTAGTGACTGGAGGTTGAAAGAAAGTAGTGGAGTAAAAGTACAGATACTGCAGTAAAAATGTACTCAAGGAAAAGTAAAAGTACACATTTTTAAAACTACTCAGTAAATTACAATTCCTGAGATAAACTACTCAATTACAGTAATTTGAGTATTTGTAATTAGTTACTTTACACCACTGGTGGTGTCCCAATTCTCTTTAGCTTGAAGGCGTAGGGCTAAGGGGAAGGGGTGAATACCCATTCGAAATAAGATTTTTCAGGACCACACTTGAAATCAAGAAGTAAGAAAATTTCCCAGAATGCACCAGCCACAACGGCAGATAGTTACACCCGGAAGTAAGGAGATCCACAAATTAGTGTTTTTTGTCATTATTACGAATTTTACAACAAACACATGTTTTAATATATTCATAACCGTGTTTGTGTTTTACATCATGCTTTAAAAAAAAAAAAAACGCTAAAATAAAAACTGCAAAATTTCGCGATCTATAATCCTTAATCATAAATCCTGTACAGCAGTCCCACAACATTCTGACACTCGGATACCCTGTCAGAAAAGTCTAGTGGCTGGGAATGAGCTTTTTACTGTGTCTGTTATAATGTTAATGTTGATTTTGGTGTGTTTACATAGATGAATATGGCCACTGTGTTAAATGACCAGTATTACAATCTTATTGTCACATTAGATCGTTCTGATAACATAACATATGCCTTCTGTGATTTCCTAATAAATACCAATAAATAACGCAGCTGGAATCACTACACCAGTCGCGATCGTCGGATCTCATATGAAGCATGAGATCGCAATGACATATGATGACGTGTGCAGGTGCTGTAGTGCTGTCCCAATTCTTAGGGGTAAATTTTGAAGCCCTTCCCCTTCACACTCGGTTTTAAGGGCCAAGGGGAAGGGGTAGCGGTACAAAAATAGAATTGGGATTGGGCCTTAGTAAGCCATGCTTGTTAACATTAGTTATTGCACTGTGAGATAACATGAACTAATAATGATTAACTTTATTTCCATGAACTAAGAATAACAAACGTGAGTAAACACTGAAATAAATGTATTGTTCATTGTTCGTTCGTGTTAGTAAATACATTAAAGGGCACCTATGATGAAAATCATCCTTTGGAAGCTGTTTAGACAGGACTGTGTGTAGGTATAGTGTGTCCACAGTCATATTGGGGTGATAGAAACACAATAAGTCTCCTTTTTTTTTATTTCCTGGCGTTAAAATAGGATTCAAATCCCTCTCATTTTGAGGCCCACAGCAACATGATGTAGGAGTGCGGTTTCCCTACCCACCGAATTGATTGACAACCGCATATTAACATGTCTCCATAGTAGCGCGTATAATCATATTAACAAGACAGCACGTACACAAAGCAACTGGGTTTAAAAGATCTGTTCAGCTCTCTGTGATCATCAACCATCATCAAATGTGATCAAGAATGAGTTTTACAAGTTTAAATCGTTTTTAAAACAGTGCATGTTTGTAATGAATTACAGCAATTTTACCATCTTTACTTCATCACCACAGCCGCGTGTCCGTACAATTTTAAAAGACGACGCTTCAATCCTGGTTTGTGGACATTAAATCAGGTTCATTTCATACATTAACATAACGTATATCTATACAGCAGTGGATATTAACGTGTATCCTGTCACATTTGCCATGCCAATACAGTGTAAAGTTAAACGCGAACGCAGTGTGTCTGTGTGTGAACTTGGTAACGACATTGTGTGTGACTCATCGTTGCAGAAAGGCTTTAATTAACTCCACAACAAATACACCAAATAATCATTGGGAAAGTTCTTACTGTAGTATTTCTCACAAACGTTAGGTGGATCTGCTTGCTTCATGTCTGTCACTGTGCTGTTTATCTGATGCAGCCGGAGATTGAGGCACACTCTGACAGGTACGTGGGAACGATGGTCGGGGAGAACTAGCATTAAAGGCACAGGCAACAAAAACAGCTACATTGTATGCAGAGCAGAAAATGCCAATATTCTAAAAGGTATAATCAATAATCTGATGGGTGTTTTAAGATGAAACTTTGGACACATTCTGGGGACACAAAAGACTGCCTAAATCTTGAAAAAGGGGTCAAAAAGGTGCCGTTTAACTAGCATTAAATAATACAGATTTATTGTAAAGTGTTACCGATGTGGTTTTGAAAGTTGTCCCAAAGAAGACAACATTCAATCCAAAGCATGTTCAGCCAGACGCAGAGCTATACAGGCAATTCAAATTGAGTTGTAAGTTGACAATTTCAGGCCCACATTTATTTATTTTTTTCAGCTCTGCAGGACTGAAATCTGCCTGTTATGTAAGAGATATTGAGACAGCGATGAGCTCTGACAGACGCCTGCCACTGAGATTGCTGCCACTATATGCAGTGATTTCATGTTCTGATTCAGAGTGGATTCAATAACAAATATAGAAATGCTGCCGGGCCGGCGTTCACTAAGCTTCTTACTTGTTTAACATGCCACTCATGTCAATGGCGGATTTTGGAGAGGGCAGACGAGGTCGCGCAGATCACGGCCCTGAACAGATGAGCTCTGCTGGACCCATAAACTAATGAACAATGATGATGCCGGGTCCAGTTTATAGAGCAAAGTTAGACAAAATGCACAGAAAACTAAAGAGCAGAGTCAAATTCTATGTATGTAGAGACCAAGAATTGTTTAATTTAGGATTGAATGGCTATATACAGTTGCAATCAGAATTAATAAACCCCCTGAATTATTAGCCCCCCTGTTTATTTTTTTCCCAACTTCTGTTTAATGCAGAGAAGATTTTTTTCAACACATTTCTAAACATAATAGTTTTAATAACTCATTTCTAATAACTGATTTATTTTATCTTTGCCATGATGACAGTAAATAATATTTTACTAGATATTTTTCAAGACACTTCTTTACAGCTTAAAGTGACATTTAAAGGCTTAACTAGGTTAATTAGGTTAACTAGGCAAGTTAGGGTAATTAGGCAAGTTATTGTATAACAATATAATCAAATAAATATTTAGCTTAAAGTGGCTAATAATTTTGAACTTAAAATAGGTTTTAAAAAATTTAAAACTGCTTTTATTCTAGCTTTCATCAGAAGAAAAAAATATTATCAGACATACTGTGAAAATTCCCTTGCTCTGTTAAACATCATTTGGTAAATATTTAAAAAAAGAAGAAAAAAAAATTCAAAGAGTGTTTAATAATTCTGATTGCAACTGTATATATTAAGAGGGTATTTACATCCAAATCAGATAAACGGTTTAGGAATTACAGCAGTTTGCATATGTGCCTCCCACTTGTTAATGGTCCAAAATTAATTAGACCGAATAATAATCATATATAAAACTTTATTTTTTTTTTAACTTGGTTGCAAATCCTTTGCAGCCAATTACAGTCAATTACATACAATATTTTGCATGAATTTAAATGTATTATCTTTCCATTTCTAAAGATGTTCTGTGACTAAAATATTATTTTAATAAATCTGTTTTGTTCAAATGCACCAACATATATTACCCATGTTCCCTGAGAAATGGATACAATTATTCATTTTCAAAATGGGGTGTACTCATTTATGCTAAGCACTGTGTGTGTGTGTGTGTGTGTGTGTGTGTGTGTGTGTGTGTGTGTGTGTGTGTGTGTGTGTGTGTGTGTATATATATATATATATATATATATATATATATATATACATACACATACATATATACAGTTGAAGTCAGAATTATTAGCCCCCTTTGAAATTTTCTTCTTTTTTAAATATTTTCCAAATGATGTCTTGCAGAGCAAGGAAATTTTCACAGTATGTCTGATAATATTTTTTCTTCTGGAGAAAGTCTTTTGTTTTATTTCGGCTAGAATAAAAAAAGTTTTTAATTTTTTAAACCATTTTAAGGTAAAAATTGTTAGCCCCTTTAAGCTATATTTTTTCTCGAAAGTCTACAGAACAAACCACCGTAAAACAATAACTTGCCTAATTACCCTAACCTGCCTAGTTAACTTAATTATGCTAGTTAAGCCTTTAAATGTCACTTTTTAAAAGTGTAAATATCTAGTAAAATATTATTTACTGTCATCATGGCAAAGATAAAATAAATCAATTATTAGAAATGAATTATTAAAACTATTATGTTTAGAAATGTGTTGGGAAAAAAAAAAAAAAAAAAAAAAATATATATATATATATATATATATATATATATATATATATATATATATATATATATATATATATATATATATATATATTATATTATATTTTTTTTTTGTAATATTTATTCATTCATTTATTATTAATTAATTAATTATTTATTATTATTAAATAAACCCTAAATAACGTGTTTATTGTGGCAGCGTATGTTTGATAGTAGTAGTAATAATAATAATAATAATAATACTCCTCCATGAATCGCCACCTTATCGTGGTGGAGGGGTTTGAGTGCCTGAGTGATCCTAAGAGCCATGTTATCGGGGGCTAATGGCCCTGGTAAGGTCTCCCAAGGCAAAAAGGTCTTAGGTGACAGGTCAGACTAAGTGCAGTTCAAAAACCCCTTATGAGTATAAGTACGTCAAAGACTGTGACGTCGCCCGGTATGGCGCAGCCGGGGCCCCAACCTGGAGCCAGGAACGGGTGGTGGTCGAAGGTTAGGACCACGACAACCCGATCGTCAGGCATGGAAACTGGCTCTTGGGACATGGAATGTCACCTCACTGGGAGGAAAGGAGCCCGAGCTTGTGCGGGAGGTGAAACGGTACCAACTAGAGATAGTTGGGGTCACCTCCACACACAGCTGGGGCTCTGGAACTCAACTTCTTGAGAAGGGCTGGACTTTCTTCTACTCTGGAGTTGCTCACGGTGAGAGGCGGCGGGCTGGTGTGGGCTTCCTTATACCTCCCCAACTTAGCCGCCATGTGTTGGAGTTTTCCCCGGGTGAACGAGAGTGTCGCCTTCGGGTCAGGGATAGGTCTCTTGCTGTGGTTTGTGCCTATGGGCCAAACACCAGTGCAGAGTACCCGGCCTTCTTGGAGTCCTTGGGAGTGGTGCTGGAAGGTGCTCAGACTGAGGACTCCATTGTTCTACTGGGGGACTTCAATGCCCACGTGGGCAACGACAGTGACACCTGGAGAGGCGTGATTGGAAGGAACGGCAGCCCTGATTTGAATGTGAGTGGTGTTTTGTTATTGGACTTCTGTGCTAATCACTGTTTGTCCATAACGAACACCATGTTCAAGCATAAGGGTGTCCATCAGTGCACATGGCACCAGGACACCCTAGGGCGGAGGTCAATGATCTACATTGTTGTTGTATTATCTGATCTCCGACCATATGTCTTGGACACTCGGGTAAAGAGAGGGGCAGAGCTGTCAACTGATCACCACCTGGTGGTGAGTTGGATCCGCTGGCAAGGGGGAAAGCTGGACAGACCTGGCAGGCCCAAGCGTATTGTGAGTGTCCTCTGAGAACGTCTGGCTGAATCCAAAGTCAGAGGGATTTTTAAATCTTACCTCCGGAAGAGCTTTGACCAGATCCCGAGGGAGGCTGGAGACATGGAGACTGAATGGTCTCCATTGTTACCGCGGCCGTGAGGAGCTTTGGCCGTAAGGTCTGTGTTGCCTGTCGGGGCGGCAAACCACGAACCCGGTGGTGGACACCGGAAGTAAGGGATGCTGTCAACCTGAAGAAGGAGTCCTACAGGTCTTGGTTGGCTTGCAGGACTCCCGAGGCAGCTGATGGGTATCGGCAGGCCAAGCGTGCTGCAGCCCGGGCGTTTGCGGAAGCAAAAACTCGGGCCTGGGAAGAGTTCGGGGAGACCATTGAGGAAGACTATCGTTCAGCCCCAAAGAGATTCTGGCAAACTATCCGGCGCCTCAGGAGGGGAAAACAGCTCCACATTGACACTGTTTACAGCAGAAGTGGGGAGCTGTTGACCTCGACTGGGGATGTGGTCGGACGGTGGAAGGAATACTTTGAGGATCTCCTTAACCCCACCGACATGTCTTTCATCGAGGAAGCAGAGACTGGGGATGCAGGGGTGGACTCACCCATCACCCAAGCTGAGGTCACTGAAGTAGTTTGCAAGCTCCGCAGCGGCAAAGCAGCGGGGGTGGATGAGATTCACCCTGTGTATGTTAGGTCTCTGGATGTTGTGGGGCTGTCTTGGCTGACACGTCTCTACAACATCGCATGGAGGTCGGGGACAGTACCTCTGGACTGGGCAACTGGGGTGGTGGTTCCCATTTTTAAGAAGGGGGACCGGAGGGTGTGCTCTAACTATAGGGGGATCACACTTCTCAGCCTCCCGGGGAAAGTCTATGCCAGGGTACTGGAGAGGAGGATCCGGCCAATGGTTGAACCTAGGATCCAGGAGGAACAATGCGGCTTTCATCCGGGCCGTGGTACACTGGACCAACTCTATACCCTCACCAGGGTGCTCGAGGGTTCATGGGAGTATGCCCAACCAGTCCACATGTGTTTTGTGGACTTGGAGAAGGCGTTCGACCGTGTCCCTCGTGGCATTCTGTGGAGGGTGCTCGGGGAGTATGGGGTCAAAGGCGCTCTGTTAAGGGCCGTCTCGTCCCTGTATGAACAGAGTAGGAGTCTGGTTCGCATTGGCGGCAATAAGTCGGACTTGTTTCCAGTGCATGTTGGACTCCGGCAGGGCTGCCCCTTGTCTCCAATTCTGTTCATAATTTTTATGGACAGAATTTCAAGGCACAGCCTTGGGCTGGAGGGGGTCCGGTTCGGGGACCACAGGATTTCATCTCTGTTATTCGCAGACAATGTTGTTCTGTTGGCTTCATCGAGCATGGACCTTCAGCATGCACTGGGACGGTTTGCTGCCGAGTGTGACGCGGCTGGGATGAGAATCAGCACCTCCAAGTCCGAGCTCATGGTGCTCCACCGGAAAAAGGTGGTTTGCCATTTCCAGGTTGGAGGAGAGTCCTTACCCCAGGTGGAGGAGTTCAAGTATCTCGGGGTTTTGTTCACGAGTTAGGGAAGGATGGAACGTGAGATTGACAGGCGGATTGGTGCAGCGGCAGCAATAATGCGGTCGATGTACCGGTCCGTCGTGGTGAAGAAGGAGCTAAGCCAAAAGGCAAAGCTTTCGATTTACCGGTCAATCTACGTTCCTACTCTCACCTATGGTCATGAGCTTTGGGTCATGACCGAAAGGACAAGATCTCGGATACAAGCGACTGAAATGAGTTTCCTTCGAAGGGTGGCAGGGCGCACTCTTATAGATAGGATGAGGAGCTCTGTTACTCGAGAGGAGCTCGGAGTAGAGTCGCTGCTCCTCCACATCGAGAGAAGTCAGTTGAGGTGGCTCGGGCATCTGTTTCGGATGCCTCCTGGATGCCTTCCTAGGGAGGTGTTCCAGGCATATCCCACCGGGAGGAGGCCTCGGGGAAGACCTAGGACACACTGGAGGGACTATGTTTCTTGGCTGGCCTGGGAATGCCTCGGGGTCCCCCCGGAGGAGCTGGAGGAAGTGTCTGGGGAGAGGGAAGTCTGGGGTTCTCTCCTAAGACTGCTACCCCCGCGACCCGGCCCCGGAAAAGCGGCAGAAAATGAATGAATGAATGAATAATAATATTAATAATAATACTGATGATGATATAATTTCATATTGTAGAATCTAATTAGATTTCAGATCTTTAAATGTCTAGTTAATTATTATTTTTTGTTTAACATTAGTATTCCACTATTTATGTATTTATTTATTTTATTTATGTATTTATTTATGTATTTATTTTATTTATCTATTTATTTATTTCATGTATGCATTTATTAGTCCTGCTGAATTTATTATTAGACTTTATTTTGAGTGTTTTAATTTAAGTATTTGAAGTCATACAGTATCTTAATTTTCATGCATGTATTTGTTTAATTATATGTAATTAACCATTAAAAAAATTAAAATAAAAGTCTATTGCTAAATTCACCAGGCTAAATAAATAAATAAGATACAACATATCTAAAATACATTTAAACAATTTAATTTAAGCTTTGCATATCAGCGAGGTGTTTTGTCGAAGTTTTTCAGGAAAGCAGTGTTATCAGGACGGAGGGATTACAGCGGCAGTAAGAGTTGACAGCTCACACTGGTGGGTCCGAAATCTCTCCGAGTTCTCCGTGAGGAATTTGACATATTCCCTAAACCCCGCTGAGGTCTTTAGATCCACAGGAACTGTGGGATCTTTTTGCAGGAGAAGACGGTGGTGTCTTATGGGACAGACTGTATAGATGTCACTCCTCAAGATGAGCTTCAGGTACAGCCTGAAAGAAAACTAACAATGACAGGCTCAAATATAAAATATGAGGTGATATGCTGCATTATTTATCAGACGGCTAGTTAATATAAATGTGTTTTCTTTTTTTAAAGATGTGTAAGGGGCGACACAGTGGCTCAGTGTTTAGAACTGTCGCCTCACAGCAAGAAGGTCACTGGTTCAAGTCCCAGCTGGGTCAGTTGGCATTTCTGTGTGGAGTTTGCATGTTCTCCTCGTGTTGGCGTGGGTTTCCTCCAGGTGCTCCGGTTGTTCAAAGACATGCGCTATAGGTGAATTGAATAAATTAAATTGGCCGTAGTGTTTGACTGTGTGTGTGTGAGAGTGTGTGTGGGTGTTTTCCAGTGCTGGGTTGCAGCTGGTAGTGCATCCGCTGTGTAAAACATATGCTGGATGATTTGGCAGTTTATTGATGAATGAATGAAGTATAAATGTTTGTTTGGAAGTTTGAGGTCAGTGATTTTTTTTTTCCTTTGGTGGGAAAAAACCTGGTGATGCTTTACTTGAAGAGGGTGTTTATAAGACTTGTCATAAATCTGTCATAAACATGATTGTCATAAAGCCATTACAATTGTGTCATGACTTTTATAAAAGAGTTTATATTTTTTCTTGACCTCAACTACTGTGGTACAGATTGACTTTGTGCAATTGTCATTAAAGTCCAAAATACAGTGCAAAGTTAAACGCGAGTGCTGAGGATAACTAAAACTGTTTCTATTGGCCTAATACCAAAATAATGAGAGAGAGATTTTGTTGAGCATTTTTAATTACTTTCTTGAAAGTCAAAAGTTTACATACATTAAGACTACTATGCCTCTGAAAAGCTCAGATGATGGTGTCAAGGATTTGGAAGTTTCTGATTGGCTAATTTACAACATTTTAGTTAATTGGAAGCCATAGATATATACACTAGATATCGCATACGGACCCTGAGTATGTGTTAATAGTGCCGCCACATTTGTACAGTGCTCCCAGGACAAGTCATTCAACCGCACTAGTCAAGACTAAAGATGCTGGTCTTTTGCGCTGCATTCGGATGTAGTAACCAGCAAACAAAGAAAACAAAGCACAAAGGCAGAACAATTCATAGGTAAGATTTCGTTTTTTACGTTTTTGTATGTTATGTACTTTTGTGCTAAACAAGTCACGTTATTGATGAGAATACAGTCACTTACTGCACTGACCATAAAGCAAAGGAGCACGAACTCGCACTAAATTCTAGGCTTATGCTAGTTTTGTTGAATAAAATAAGCATAACAATGTATAAAAGTAACAATGTAAATGAAATATGGTAACAAGACACTGAGGTGCCAGAAACGTATTATTGTCGTCGGCTTAGTGAACGAGTCGTTCATAATGGGGATTCATTCACAAACGAATCACTCCCTCCGTTAGAATGAGAAGTGAAAGCAGGAAAGGAGGTGTGTTTCAGGACACGGATTAGATTAAATTTAACAGGGAGGGAGGATAATACATCCCCATACACACAAACGCATGCTCTTTGTCGGCAATGCCCGTGCAGTCACTTATGCATAGATGTAGAAAAGCAATGTCAAATTATAATTTTTGTGATTACATTTTTTTTGCATACTGACCACCGGGAAAACTCCCGATCATAGATATATGTATAAATGTGTATATATCTTTGGCTCTGGGGTGCGTTTCTGAAAACCATCATTAGCCAACTAAGGTCGCAAGTTGTGTCGTTACAAACATTGTTTGTTGATTTGGTGTTTCCCAAATCCATCATTCCAACAAATATTCGCAAACTTCTATGATTGCAACTACACCTCTGGAGCTGTGGTTAGAAACATAGTTCCTGGCTGTGTTCTATTCCCACTTATCCCCCTATGTCCTATTTATTTAGAACATTCTAACACTTAAACTTGGAATGTTTTTTTTTTAAGCATTAAAGTCATCACTCTTAGGTGTACTTTAAAACATTCATGTCATCTTAAACAGCCGTGGCTCATGATGAAAGCTATAGGTGACATATTTACGGAATTTACGTTACGTCTCCAAAGCTTGTGAAAACAAAAAACATAGCATACGTTAACCTTTAAATTTATAGTGGGTTATTGGGTTATTTATTAAGTATCTGTACTGTATATGACATGGGCCTGCTGGTTAGAACATTTCTGCAGTGGTTTACATGTGTCAAATTGTAAAAGTAGACTTTTCAAAAAAATAAAAATAAACAAACAATATCCTACTTAATAATAATAATAATAATCATCATTATTCATTCATTTTCTTTTTGGCTTAGTCCCTTTATTATTCTGCGGTCGCCACAGCAGAATGAACCACCAACTTATCCAGCAGCACGTTTTTACGCAGGGGATGCCCTTCCAGCTGCAACTCATCTCTGGGAACATCCACACACACTCATACCCTACGGACAATTTAGCCTACCCAATTCACCTGTACCGCATGTCTTTGGACTGTGGGGGAAACCGGAGCACCCGGAGGAAACCCACGCGAATGCAGGGAGAACATGCAAACTCCACACAGAAACACTCCACACAAACTCCACACAGAAACGCCAACTGACCCAGCCGAGGCTCGAACCAGCGACCTTCTTGCTGTGAGGCGACAGCACTACCTACTGTGCCACTGCATCCCCTTATAATAATCATTATTATTATTAAAGTATGATTTCATTAATTTCCTAATAAATAATAAATATTAAATTTCATTTCTTAATATATCGCCTCATTATTTATTTATTTATATGATTTATACGAGATTAGATTAGTGTTAGCTTTTGTAAGTGATTTTATGTTTTCGAATAGAATATGTAATGTTCTCAATAATATTTGTAAAGGAAACGTTGGTCCTATTTGAGCCGTTTACATATATTTCGATTAATATAGTAAACAAGTGCATGTTTTTACCAAAACTAATGTTGGATTGTATTTTAAATGCGTGTGCTTGTAAAACTATATAATTTGCACAAACAAATTATGGGGTTCCACTCTAAAGAAGCTGTTACTCCACCCCGTTTAGAGCATCATTATGGGCGTTTTACGTTATAACTAAAGTGATTCAAATGATGGATCTGCGACAGAGAAACTAGGGGTTTTTGGAAAAACTCGTCACTACATCGTTCTTTTCCCAAACGATGCATCGAACTATGATAGTTCAGCCGCGAGTTATGTCGTTGTTTGGGAAACGCACCCCTGGATGGCCAGTCCTTCACTGCACCTTGGTCCCACGTTCATTTCAAAGGATCGCTACCCTGTACTAAAATGGCAGCTCTATTGACGCATTCCTTCCAATGGACAACAATAGCGTAGGTGGCATCTAATG
The DNA here is from genome assembly GCA_903798195.1 of Danio kyathit. NCBI lineage: Eukaryota > Metazoa > Chordata > Actinopteri > Cypriniformes > Danionidae > Danio > Danio kyathit. The sequence goes on along the minus strand of LR812536.1, from coordinate 8,157,794 downwards.
TAAATAAATGATTGGAGGCACACCTGTAGATTAGTATTTAAGGCAAACCTCAAACAGACTACTTCAATGTGTGACAACATGGGAAAATCTAAAGAAATCAGCCAAGACATCAGGAAGAGAATTGTGGACCTCCAAAAGTCTGGTTCTTCTTTGGGTACAATTTCTAGATGCCTTTACTGCTGGACTTTCAGCAGTGAAATTAAACCACACTGAAATTAACTAACCTGAACTTCAACTCTGAAAACTGGACTGACACAGTTTAAATTTACTAGAACTTCTATGTTAAGCTGCTTTCACACAATCTACATTGTAAAAGCTCTGTAGAAATAAAGATGAATTGAATTGTAAACTTCTGGTTTCAACTGTAGTTTATGCAAATGGACAACACATTATCATTCTATTCCAAACCCACCTCTTTTCTCCTCGTTATTCTTCAATAAAAGTAGCCTATTATATGCTCATCAGCCTGCTTAGCTGAACTGCTCTGCTTAGTTATTTTACATATAGTTTGATACTGAGAACAGTTCAGTTACAAGCCCTAATCCAGCCATTGTTAATGAACCCCCTCCGGCATGTATAAACAGGCCGTAATCTGCTTACGTTGAAATTAAAACAGGTGGAAGCCTGCGCTCTATCACACACCTGACAGACAAACACAAACCTTTTCATTTGCGTGCTCCAAACTTATTTGCAAGTCTTTATTAATTCACTTGTTTGCGTGCCTGAATTGCCTGCATGATTACACATGTTTCTCAAAGCTGCAAGGTTGTGGCCATGAGGTTAATACTTATTTCCCTTAGTGCTATGGCAAGCCGTTTATACATTTAATCTAATAGTGTCTTTAGATTAGGTAGTAGCTATTTAGTAAGTACAGTCAAAGACTTTAGAATACACACTCACAACTCGTATAGTTTTGGTAAAAAGTGTGACTGTCAATATGGCAAATAAAGCCCCGCCTACTAGTACAGGAGCCATATACTGACGTTTCTCCAGGGGAGAAGCTCAGACCAGACGTGTGCTTTCACAACAGTTTGGTGGTCAACAAACACACTGAGATCTCGGCGAATACTTGCTTCACACAGACATAAGAAATATATCCCCATAAAGCTTGAAATCTCTACTTTTAAATTAACCAAGTGCACTTGAAAACAACAGTTTTAGTTTTGTAATCTGAACATGAGGTACAGTCTGTCCTGTCAAACGTACATCACATGACAGCAACTTCTCAAATGGCCACAAACTTGTAAACAAAGAGTCAATGTTATTTCTGGAGGAGATTCGCAATCAAGACCAATTTGTGAATTATTTCAGAAGAGCAGTGTGATCAGATGATCATTATCCAGAGGATGATAATGTGTAAAACAACCCTAAATGAGGTTGGTGTCGTGATCTCGTTCCTTTCGAGTGTGCATGCCCATTGGAAAAAAAATGCTGATTTTGTTTGATTGGAATGTTTAGAAATGAAACTTATGAGACAGTTGTTGTTTTAAGTTCAATGCTGATTCCAAATATGTAATATAATCATTAGTTTGGCAAACAGTTTTGGAGAATTTTATGTTTTCCTATTCAGACAGAATGTCTGAGCATACTGCCCGAGAGCGTTTTAAAGATGGCCTTAAAGGGACTTTGGTACAGTGCATATAGCAAACAAGTACAGATATTTAATGATATACTAATATCTTAAAATAGTAATACTAGTACATAAAATAGCAATGAATGACAATTTCACACAAATACTAGTAAAAAAACTGAATGGTAGATATTTTAATGATAGAGACCTATTCCTATTTTTCTATTCCTGCACAGAACTATATAATAATAATAATACATTTGCTGATTTCTGCAGTATATATATATATATATATATATATATATATATATATATATATATATATATATATATATATATATATATATATATATATATATATATATATATATATATATATATATATATATATATATACACACAAACGTATATAGGGCTTGACAATAACTTTTTTGATCACCAGCCACTGTGGCTAGTAGATTTCCAACATTACTAGCCACTCGCCATTTTCACTAGCCACACTTTTCTTGTTGGGAAAATATATTTTATATGCATAAATTTGACATTGACATGCTAAAATGACTTGATTTAGATGTTGTGTTGTGTCCACATGCCTTCTCAATTATTTAACTTCTTGTGTGTATTGTGTATTAGCTTGCTCAGTGTGCATCAGCAAATGGGTTGTGTCGCAATACAATCAGTTTTTATTTCACGACTTTTCAGGGCTCAAAATTAAGGATTTACCAAATTTATGTCTGACCACACCAAATAGGTTATTCTTAGCCACAATGTTTGTGTCAAAACAAGGAAAATATAGCTGTATAGGTGCACTTTTTAATTCAACAAAACTTTCCTTAAAAAAATATTAAATTTAAAAAAAGAATTATTGTCATGTATCTAAAATATGCACAGTAATCTGTCCTGGCTTAAAGTCCCAGATCACCAGTTAACTACACATAAACGGGGAGTAATCTCCCATTAAAGCAATGTTATTGTAAAAAAATATAATTAAACCATATTAACAAAAATAACTGTAAGCAAAAGAAAACAGGTGAAAAGTACTGTGTTTGGAAAAAAAAGGCAGATCACTCGCACACTGTTAATATAGGCCTGTTAATAATCTGTTCAAAGAATAATTAAAATGAAAGCAGTGACCGCTGCTGCTTACAAAAGAATATGTTTTTTTGTTTTAAATCTTGAGCTCTTAAAAGTAGCAGGACTGTGGGTGCACGATCATCGCTTTTTGTCCAGTCTATTTCAAAGGAAACCAATCGCACCAGTTGCGCATCCTCTTGGCACGGTTGCTTCGCACAAGTAAACAGGAGCGTGCGAGTGATCATTCTCTCATTCGTTATTTACCTGCTTTCTTTTGCTCGCGCGAACACAGTTATTTTTAACAGTCGTGCTGCTTCTCGATTCTAAGATCACATTTGCACGAATATTGGGCCATGCTTATTGTCGAACCCTGCTTTTAAGAAAACTACGATTTAAAAATGATTTCCAACCAACCAAAGTGGCTAGTGGAGGTGTCTGTCTAACTCGCCAGAGCTGAAATCTACCTGGCGGGTGTTAATGTAAAGCCCTGTGTGTGTGTGTACATATACATATACATATACATATACATATATATATATATATATATATATATATATATATATATATATATATATATATATATATATATATATACATACAGTTGAAGTCAGAATTAATAGCCCCCTTTTGATTTTTTTTCTTTTTTAAATATTTCCCAAATTATGTTTAACAGAGCAGGGACATTTTCACAGTATGTCTGATAATGTTTTTTCTTCTGAAGAAGGTCTTTTTTGTTTTATTTTGCCTAGAATAAAAGCAGTTTTTAATTTTTTAAAAGCCATTTTAAGGACAAAATTATTAGCCCATTTAAGCTAATTTTTTTTTTTTTCGATAGTCTACAGAACAAACCATCGCTATACAATAACTTGCCTAATTACTCTAACCTGCCTAGTTAACCTAATTAACCTAGTTAAGCCTTTAAATGTCACTTTAAGCTGTATAGAAGTGTCTTGAAAAATATCTAGTAAAATATTATTTACTGTCATCATGACAAAGATAAAATAAATTGGTAATTAGAAATGAGTTATTAAAACTATTATGATTAGAAATGTGTTGAGAAAATCTCTCTGTTAAACAGAAATTGGGGAAAAAAACAAACAGGGGGGCTAATAATTCTGACTTCAACTGTGTATATATATATATATATATATATATATATATATATATATATATATATATATATATATATATATATATATATATATATATATATATATATATATACACACACACACACACACACACACACACACACTAAGGGCTGAAAACATAAAATAAATAAATAAATTTTTACTATGCAAATCCAATAGAACCACTTGTTTGTTAAAGGAAGCCACAGTAGCTCTTTCATCATTACTACTACTACTACTACTACTACTAATAATAATAATAATAATAATGATGATGATGATGATGATGATGATAAAAACGATACATCTGCAGATTTACGCAGTATGATTGTATAAGAGCTTAAAACCTAAAAACAAACAAACTAATAAGTAAATAAATAAACAAACTAATAAGTAGATAAATGAATGAATGAATGAATGAAAGAATATCATTTAACGTTTTCATTAAAAATCCAAAAGAACCACCTGTTTGGTAAACAAAGCCACAGTAGCTCTCTCATTCAATAGGTCCATTAAAAGATGTCAAAAATAAAGTTGTAGTGTACATAAATCATCTAAATGTGCACATTATTTAATAATATTAATAGAATGAACATAAAACAAGGAATACATATATATTTACACACATTAAAATAAGTAAATGCATAGATTGACAGATGGGTTCCACAAAAATAAAACTAATAAAATAAAATAAAATAAAAAACATTGGTATGTACTGTATTTTAAAAAGGACCTATTGTGCAAAAATCACTTTTATAAGGGGTTTAAACAAAGTTGTGTGGCAACAGTGTGTGAACAAAGCCAGTGTCTAATGGTAAAAATTAATTAATTGTATATTTAATAATCACACTTGACAAAAACTTACACAGGCTCATTGTGAAAATGTACCCCCGTATACATTTCTGGAGAGCGTGAATTATGTAGCCAGAGCTACGTATGGCTGCATTTCTTCTTTAAAATTAATGCTATGGGGCAGTATAACGCTGCAGACGGCTTCTGTTTCTTTTCGCGCTACCAACTGACACCTTTCCTTCATATGGACGGCTTTTCCGTTGTTACCAGTTTCCCCAGTGGCTCGCCATGTACGTCGGCGGACTTAAGACACAGAAAGGAGTTGACCACGATGAAGGGGTTCGAGTCCGGTGAAGAACAATTCCAGAAAGCTAAAATAATTGAAATAAACAAGTAAATAAGGTAAGATCTGAAAATGTGGTAGAAATCAGGGGGCCGCGAGGGCTTTTCTTTTTCTGGATTGCTTTAGAAAACACTGTCAGTTGGGTTTAGGGAAGGTGGAGGGTGGGTCAATCGGTGCTTTTGAAAACACTATCGGGTTGGGTTTAGGGAAGGGGGTGGGTGGGGTAATTGGTCGGTCAATCGGTCGATCGGTTGGTCGACAGCGCCTCTGGTGGATTTAAACAAGAACAGCAGGCGCATACAGCACTCGCGAGAGAAATTTGAGATCTGAAAAAGTGTACCCAGTGGCTTCAAGTGGATTCGCAAAAACAAACAAAAACTTAACTGCTGGGTCGTATTTCATGCTCACCTGTACAGGGGTACGTATTCATAATGAGCCTGGGTTGATAAAAACAGTCTGCAGAAACACTTTAATTGACATTCTCCCTCTGTACATGTCATTAGAGGAGGAAAGCCTCGCCCATTAGTGACCATCTCTCCCTCATTAGCATACGAGAGCCCTGAGTGAGAAGCAGCCATCCACCATTAGAGATTTAACACTGTACCAGCAATTTCATTTGAATTTAAAGTGAGTTACCAAAATGCCACAATGTGGATCTAAAAGGGGCAGTTTCAAATAGTTATAAAACATCATTTGTGTGGTATTTTGAGCTGAAAGTTCACATACACACTCTAGAGACCTAAAATTGGCATATTTTACATCCTGTAAAAATTGGCATAATAGGTCCTCTTTAAAAGGGACTAAAGAGCAAGTACAAGTACTTAATGGAAAAGATACTAGTATTGAAAATAAATGTACTAGTAGCATTAAAATAGATATTAGTACGCTTTAAAGATTAAGTGGCCTGCCATAATAGTGCATTTGTCTGGACTTGCTGGTCAGTGTGTTAATGGAAGTCTGGCAGCGTCTGAATGACAGAGACTTTGCGTGACTTTGACCTTTAGCTGGAGTCGATGAATGCTTTTTTGTTTCCACTCATGAAAAGGCTTTTTTTCCCTCTCCATTAATTTCTTTTTTTTTTTTTTTAGTTTAACTCCAGGTGCATTATGGGTGCCTGAAAAATATCACCAAGCAGCATCAGTGTATTTTTTTAGTGACAATGTGTCTTGTTATAATTCCTAATTAAGATGCAAATGAGCTGCTGGGTATGGCGACAGAATGAAACCGATACCTGGAGAAAACTCTCTTCATCTATTCGTCATGAAAATCTGTGGGGCAGCTCAGCTAATCAGAAGGGGGAAAAAAACAACCCCGGCTCCCTCAAATTGGCCAATTTTCAGTTCCTCGAGTGGCAGCATGTGTTTGGCAATTACAACCGTCCCCATAAATATCCCAAGATCCCCCAAAACAGGGCAGGAGAAACGAGAAACAATTATGATTAAACTCCATCAAAGCAAATTTAGGCTATGATTGCTGGGGAAGCGACTTGAAGAGGGACCTACTGTATCCCCATTACATTCTGAACTCAATCTTCCACACAATCTTATGATGAGAACCAATCATAGGGTTTAGCGTCGTGCTAATTAGAAACAATTCGGGCTCCTTATTGTGCTTTTGGTGGACAGTAAAAAATGAGCTACTGGTTCTCAAACGAACTGGACGATTGAATATAGTCAGTCCCGAAATAAGAAGGTGCTCTAACATTTGTGTCGGTCGCATGTGAAAGATTGAAAAAGTCTTTGTGTTTTCTTTTTCAGAGTCAAACTATGTGCTTTATTTGAGCTGAAGGTGTGGGCTTATAGTGGACTTTAAATGGAAGTGCATGGGTTGGGCTGTGTCCGGGGGTGTATTTAGATTGCTAGATGACCTTGAACTCTTTTCTTAGAGGATGACAAGCTGACAAAACATGGCTGCAACTCTGATACAAAACAGCACTGCAGTGTTTGGGTGTTCCGTATTTGTCCGAGGCAATTAGTCTACCGAAATGTGTATATTCCATAGAAAGTTTGAAAATGATCGGTCAGTTCTTGTCACATTACTTGCGGTGTAATTGCGGCATTCTGAAGATGTTTTTTTCAACTGGGTTCACCTGGATCGTGTGAGCATGTTGCTTGCGCGCATCGCTTATGACTGGTTTATACCTCTGTGTAGTTGCCTTGCGTGTTGCCGTGCATTTATACTTCTGTGTGCTGTTTGTGTTGCTCTGCAATAACACTTCTGAAACGCTAGCTGGTTGTGAGGTTTTTATGTTCTTCTGTGTCGTGTTTCTTTGCTGGTGTTTTGTTTTTCTGAACGCTAACTTAAATGTATAAGTACCTAAAACTCGCTCATTTTGAGGAACCGGCAGACATGCAACAACTTTAATCAAACGCAAAACAAAAGTCTCAATCTGGAGCTCCTTCACAGGACTTGACATTTGAAAAACACTCGCTCTACCGAGTTCGTGTGGCTCTCACCCCGACCACACTTGTCAGCGCCAAGTCAACCAATCACAGAGCTTGCGCTACGCATCGCTGCAACGTGTAGTTACACTTTTTCAGCCACATCGAGGGCTATGCGACCGCACGAAGGTTACACCAGAAAACCGGTGCGCTTGACGCAGTAGTATAAATCAGCCTTTATGCGTGACTCGCTCCAAAGCCATGCGCCTCCATTGAAAATAAAGAACTTTTGCACGAAAAAGACACTATATGTGAACGCCTGCTGTCATTTGAGATCTTCAGCAGTTTCTTCTTGCAGAGACATGCTTGATTCACCTGATTTGTTGCCAAATGGGTTGCGGACCTGTTCCTTGGCAGTTTGTGTGTCCTTTACTAAGCCTTTTCCCATTCACAAAGAAACCTTCCAAAGTTTCCAAACTTTACTCATTTTGCTAACGAGATGCATCCGAGAGAATATGGTCATTTTTTCAAAATAAAAGATCCTTCAGCCTCAGATTATAAATAACAAAAAAATGGAAATTAATGACTTCTTGTGCAGCCAATTGATCCATGGACTGGTACCGGTCCAGGGGTTGGCATTTCTGTGTGGAGTTTGCATGTTCTCCCCATGTTCGCGTTGGTTTCCTCCGAGTGCTCCGGTTTCCCCCACAGTCCAAAGACATGCGGTACAGTTGAATTGGGTAAGCTAAAATTGTCCGTAGTGTATGTGTGTGAATGAGAATGTATGGGTGTTTCCCAGTGATGGGTTGCAGCTGGAAGGGCATCCGCTGCGTAAAACATATGCTGGATAAGTTGGCGGTTCATTCCACTGTGGCGACCACTGATTAATAAAAGGGGTCTAAGCCAAAAAGAAAATGAATGAATGAATGAATGAAAATAAAATAAATATATAAATTACAACTTGTGATTTAAAGCTGAACTTGTGATTCCAGCACTATTACTCTAGTCCTTAGTGTCATAATCCTTCAGACATCATTCTACTCTTCTGATTTTCTGCCCCAGACACAGTCTAAGAAATGAATCAGTAAAACCCCAACAACAACAAAATGTACTGGCAGCTCATTACCCAGTTTTTGCACCATAATTTACATAACCTACCCTAACAATATCTCATTTCAAACTGCAACAAATGACAATGAAAATCACTTTTTAAAACTGCAGAGTAAATTGTTCAACATCAAAAAATAGTCAAAGCAGAGATAAAGACCTTGTGCTTTGCAAAACCATAAATAAACACAGCAAAAAAAGTGACAATACACAGTCACACAACTGTCAATTTGCATTTTTTACAGCGTAGGCTGCTTCATTCTATCAATGCTAAATATGCAATTGACCTGCTTTATATCTTGAGGAAATAGTGACAAATGCATGTTTAGCATTTTTATGGATGAATAGGAAGTTTTAAAGAACAATATTTGCTACAAATCTTTTTAAAATTATCCAAGCCTTTACTTTGGGTCAATTTAACACACTCTTTCTAAATATAATAATTAAATAGATTTTTTTTTCTTTTCTTCTGGCTATTTCTACGGTGGCTGAGAGAGCTGCAATTTAAGAAAACACATGCAAATGCAAAAAAACATCAGCAAATTACAAATGTTTTTTGTATTCTATTAGCCTAAATAACCATAACCTAAATAGCGGAGTCCATCGCATTCAGAGTTGGGTGTAACGCGTTCCACAGTAACGCATTACTGTATTCTAATTACATTTGAGAAATGCAGTAATGTAACGATTTACATTTTAAATTTGTGTAATTTGATTACAGTTACTAAAGTCAATGTAATTGCGTTACTTATGTTATAATTATAGTTTTTAGAAGAAACAAATGCTTCTTTTAAATCACATTCAACGGCCACTGTATATACTAGTGCTGGGCCGTTAACGGCGTTAACGTGCTGCGTTAACGCGAGACTCTTATCGCGCGATAAAAAAAATATCGCCGTTAATGTATTCTCAAAGTTGGGTGAGAGCTGGGTCTATTTTACGCAAGCTATGATGGCTTTTTCACCTTGATATATTACCGCGGATGTATACCTGACTGGTGAGCCGTCTTGCTCTTTTGAATCAAATAAGCAGAGACTCTAATTGCAGTTTGGCAGTTTCACTTTTCATTTATTCCTTCGTGACAAACTGGGGTATTAGACGCAAATACGGAGTAAGGACAGGTTAGAGAGTTATGGAATTTAATGACGCATGCCAAATGGTAAGAAAAAAAACTTCCGCATTTCACGATGTGTGTGTGTGTGTGTGTGTTTGTGTATGTGTGTGTGCAGTCTTTTCTGACAGCCGCGTGTGGATCTTGTCAGAAAATATGGCGAAAGGTCCTAAAGACCGTGGTGTTTACTTCAGTAATGCCACTAATATCTGCATACTCCACGTCTTAATTCCATTTCTGTTTAGTTCAGTGATGACTTTAGTCAGATTAAGCTCATCAGAATTCGCTGTTTGGAGCTTATGTAGGCCTACAGTTCAACATTCATGTTTAACTGAATAAACAGTTAGTAAACACAAGTACATCTTATTGAACATCATTTATTTTCATCACCAATTATCATAGTAGAACAGTTTCTCAAGCAGTTTGTGATGCATTTTGGAAACATTTTGGAGATGAGACCCTGGTCTAATGCGACACCCAGCTTGAGAAACCTGTTGTCAAAGACTTATTATTTGGGTAGCACATATATTCTGAATACCTTCGGCAGAATTCAAATGAGCCATTTTAATCTAGATTAATTTTGAAATTAATCTAGATTAATCTAGATTTAAAACATTAATCTATGCCCACCTATATACCCATTTATGTGTCCATAAAAAGGAAAGAAAAACTATTTATAGTTATGAAATTATAAAAGTCATTACTTTGAATCAATTCAACACACTATTGCTGAATAAAAGAAGAAATTCATTCATTCATTTTCTTTTTGGCTTTATTTTTATTAATCCGGAGTCGCCACAGCGGAATGAACTGCCAACTTATCCAGCATACGTTTTACGCAGTGGATGCCCTTCCAGCTGCAACCCATCACTGGGAAACACCCATAGGCTCTCATTCACACACATTCACTAGAAAATTTAGCTTACCCAATTCACCTAAACCACATGTCTTTGGACTTGTGGGAGAAATCGGAGCATGTGGAGGAAACCCTCGTGAACACGAGGAGAACATGCAAACTCCACACAGAAATGCCAACTGACCCAGCCAAAGCTCGAACCAGCGACCTTCTTGCTGTGAGGCGATTGTGCTACTCACTGCGCCACCCTGCTGCCTAAATGAATAAATTGCTAACCCCATATGCTGCTAGTGCATTTTACAGTACACAATGTTATTATACACAGAAATGCACTAAAAATAAGTAATGCATGATTAGGATAATGTTGACATCTTCATTTAGATTCCACGATAAATAAGTTCCTAACTTTCTGCTAGATGTGTCTACTGCTCAAGTTCTGGGAACATTAGTGATACTTTTTTTACTTCTTCAAAAACTAATGATGGCGATGTTAAAGAAAATACATTATCATGGCATCTGAAAATGCCACAAAGTCATTATGCACTAAATAGCTTCTTCAGGCCATGTTGTGTATCTGCAGGGAGATTTCAAGTCAGTAGTAAATCTATATTTCTGCCGCCATTAATCTTAGCGAACACATTAATGCCATTGAGATTTAACGTAGATGTGATGAAGCTCTGCGCTCTCCTACATGACTCACTTTTTTTCTATTTCAGATGTCTTTACATTAGTAGCACATTCACACTGCTTATGTTTAAATACAGTACTCGCATTATATCTGAGCTATGATTAATCACCGGTCGCTGAGACGTGTTGAATGTATGTTTAATTAATTAGACTGTTTGTTGTGACAAGTACCTGCTCGTGTAGCTCAACATACGGAGGACGTTTCTTCGTAAACACTCTGACGAAGTCTTCATCTAGTGGAGAAAGTGGAGACAGGAAGGTCAAAATGTTGTTTGCAATCAAAACCAACAGGAATTATTACATTTAAAGCATGCCATTTCTTTACAACTGTGCAATTTAGAAGCTGTTTCTTACTTTCAATTCTATTTTGTTTTTAATGTACACTACCTGACAAAAGTCTTGTCGCCTATCCCAATTGTTAGGAACAACAAATAATAACTTGACTTCTAGTTGATCATTTGGCATCAGAAGTGTCTTATATGAAATGCAAAGGCCTCTAGATTACGCTTATCCAAATAAAATATGATCATGCCTTGATTTTTAATCATTTAATTAGGACAGTAAGGTCTGACTTTGCTTAGACAAAAGTATTTTCGCTTAACAGAAATAATGCACAGTATAGAATATAAAGTCATGGAAGTGGAAAAAGGAATGAATATTGTGTTGGCGCTTGGAGGACTGCATCCATACATCTCTGCAATGACTCCAATCACTTACTAACAAAGTCATCTGGAAAAGAAAGCGTTCTTGCAAGTTCATAAAGATTCTTTTGTTTCATATTCAATGCCCTCTTCATCTTACCCCAGACATGCTCAATAATGTTCATTTCTGGTGACTGGGCTGGCCAATCCTGGAGCATCTTGACCTTTTTTGCTTTCAGGAACTTTGAAATGGAGGTTGAAGTATAAGAATGAGCGCTATCCTGCTGAAGAATTTGCCCTCTCCTGTGGTTTGCAATGTAATGGGCAGCACAAATGTCTTGATGCCTCAGGCTGTTGATGTTGCCATCCACTCTGCAGATCTCTTGCACGCCCCCACACTGAATGTAACCCCAAACCATGATTTTTCCTTCACCAAACTTGACTGATTTCTATGAGAATCTTGGGTCCATGCGGGGTCCAGTAGGTCTGCAGTTTTTGTGATGATTGGGATGCAGATCAACAGATGATTAATCTGAAAAATCCACCTTCTGCCACTTTTCCAACTAGAAGTCAAGTTATTAATTATTGCTCTTACAACTGGGATCGAACACAAGACTTTTGTCAGGTAGTGTACATTTATAAAAAAAAAAATTAAATACATTTTGGTGCAGTAACATGCTGTAATAATGTTGTATGTTTCCGTATTTTGTGATTGACTAGTGATTTCCATTTATTTACGGATGTGAATTGCATTATGGGATGTTGATTTCAATGTTGAAAGTTCAACTCTACAGTTTAACAACGTGACTTTTATTGACATTTTAGTAGTTTGAAATAATATAATATATAAGCAATAATATATAAAGCGGCGACGCAGTGGCGCAGTAGGTAGTGCTGTCGCCTCACAGCAAGAAGGTCGCTGGTTTGAGCCTCGGCTAGGTCAGTTGGTGTTTCTGTGTGTTTGCATGTTCTCCCTGCGTTCGCGTGGGTTTCCTCCGGGTGCTCCGGTTTCCCCCATAGTCCAAAGACATGCGGTACAGGTGAATTGGGTAGGCTAAATTGTCCGTAGTGTATGTGTGTGAATGAGTGTGTGTGGATGTTTCCCAGAGATGGGTGGCGGCTGGAAGGGCATCCGCTGCGTAAAAACCTGCTGGATAAGTTGGCGGTTCATTCCGTTGTGACGACCCCGGATTAATAAAGGGACTAAGCCGAAAAGAAAATGAATGAATGAATAATATATAAAGAAATAAATCTGTAAAATAACAGAAAATGTACTGGTTCTTTATTGCAAGATTTTTGTAGTGTAATATATAACACCAACTCAGACAATATATCACTTTAAATGATTAAAAATTAGGGGTGTCAAAATTAATTGTTTCTTCATGCACCGCGATGCAGATAGGGACAATTCGATATTGGTTCGGTAATAGAGCATAACCGGTTATTACGTACTGACGTCATTTATCTCCTATGCGCGGTGTTGCTCTAGAATACTATGGCAAAGGAGGCGAGGGCGATTAAACAAAACGCTCCTACTACTTAAAAGGTAGATAACTATGAGATTAAGGTAGATTAATTACGCACAGTTTCTTGCTGGAAAGTCTTTCACTGATACTGAAGAAGGCACAGCACACGAGCCGCTATTTCACTGCTAGGGAGAAATGCTGTAAAAATCCATCTCTGCCCCTCTCTCTCTCACTTTGGACATTTGACCCACTGGCGTGTTTGTGAGGTAACTTTTCCTTTCCTCTTGGCTGTTAAAGCAATACTTGTGGATCCAGACACGAGCGTGCCTGAGGTGCGAGTTTTCTCCACTGTGTCTATTATGGATGACCTGATAACCGCGTATGATGCGCATATAGACTGTAACTGCGGCTGTTCTTCCCGCGTCACTCATTGCAGAGTTTCCTCTAGGTTTTTTTTCCAGCTGTGGCGGCAGGACTTTTAATCTACCAACTACCTTTGGCGTTAATTCAATGACAAATGTGACGCAGTACTAGTCGAGATAGGATTTGAGTAATACGAGCATGCAGATCTTTTTGCTTGTGCTAGGATTTCCTCTGTTCGTGCACAAAACTTCTTGCACGGCCTCAAATATACGCTGCTCAAGTGCGATTTAGCGCGTTTAGGTAGTGAATATGTCTCCAACCTTTATTAGATTTGCAAGGAATATTTATGAACGTCTCCAATAGACCTACAGAGCGGCCTTAGTGCATCCTGAGGTAAAGTGAAACGGCTATAAACTCCAGCAAGATAAAGTCTTTGTTTGTTGTATGCAGAGCCACAGACCTTTATCTATAAATAAAGTATAATTATGGAAACTGTGTTCATCCTAACTGAAAGCTACGTCGTGTTTGGTAGCCTCGCACATCACGCACCTGTCAGTCAGACTGCATGTCACCTTAGGGTTAAACAGGGTTAAACAAATGACGCACAGCACTACTATGGTTACAGAAAAGCTTGCGCTGTTATAATTCACTTACCTTTTAATAAGATTTGGGGCGATTATAATCTGCTATTTAAAAAAACGTCAATGTTTTGAATGAGAAGCTGTAATGTAGCCATGGCGGGATGAATTTTGACGTGGCGCCCCGCCATGGTAGAATGAATGTAGCGGAAACCTTGCATTGGTGAACAGCGCTTTCATTTCTAAAGCCAATTGGAGCCCTTTCTGTTGAGTGGGTGAAGACAATGACCAGTCATAGGGGTGTAAGACCTCGTTTGACAGCGCTCAAAAAGCAAACCGGATAACATTTACATTAGTTTATTTGCTATAAATGCTCATGTTGTTCTGTGCATGTATTGGAGTTTTGTTTGTTACATTCAAAAAGAGGGTTTTCTGTGAGCAGGTCAAATTAAAGGTACAGTTCATATATCTTACTGCTTGTATTAAAGGACAAAATTGTATTACAAATAGTAAATAAATATTAATATATTTATAGATTTAAAAAAATTTTAAAAATGTGTTGTGAAAAAAAAATCTAATTATGTATGGAAAGCATCGTCAATGCACTGTGATGGGATATTGAATTGAACCCAATCGATGGCATGATAATCGTAACCGAACCGTGAGACCAGTGTAGGTTCACACCCCTATTAAAAATGTTCATAAAAGTCACTTTTTTGAACTGTTCAAGGTTAAAAAGTTGTTTGAAGAAATATCAAGGTCCCATAATGCAATTCAAAGCATAAATTAACAGGGAACATTCATTCATTCATTTTCTTGTCAGCTTTGTCCCTTGCGGGGTCGCCACAGCGGAATGAACCACCAACTTATCCAGCACGATTTTACGCAGCGGATGCCCTTCCAGCCGCAACCCATCTCTGGGAATTTCCACACACACACATTCACACTCATACACTACGGACAATTTAGCTTACCCAATTCACCTGTGCTGCATGTCTTTGGACTGTGGGGGAAACCGAAGCACCCGGAGGAAACCCACGCGAACGCAGGGAGAAAATGCAAACTCCACACAGAAACGCCAACTGACCCAGCCCAGCCGAGGTTCGAACCTGTGACCCAGCGACGTTCTTGCTGTGAGGCAACAGAACTACCTACTGCGCCACTGCGTTGCCTTAACAGGGAACAATCAAAAATAAATAAAAACATGAATCACAAAATACGTAAAGCTGCTAATCTACTGATATAGTTTACAGTGGCCAGTTTACACTGTTCTAACTGACCCAATGTGAACTAGGACTAAATATAATTCTTTTTTTTTTTTTTTGGTACAGACCAAAAGAACCAAGATTACCAACTAAGCTACATGTTTAACCAATAGCCAAAAGTAAGTCTATTGCATCTGCGAATGAGTCCCAAAGGGGTCATGAAATGAGAAATCAAAATCCCCTTAAACTTTTGACACAGAAGAGGTCAATGTACTGTAATAGCATCCTGTAGGTTTCAGAAGTCAAATATTTAATTAGAAGTCAACTTTGGTTAGTCTAAAAAACAGCTGTTATTGAAGCCAATCTGCCAATGCGATAGGTTGTGGAATGTGCCTCTTTATTACATAACAGTGTAGCTTAACTCCACCTCCACAGAAGAAGAGCATTTTCTGATTTTAATTTAACAATAGAGGCATAATTTTTATTTTATTTATTTTTTTTAATTTTATTTTAAAGGTGCTGTATGTAAGTTTTTGACTCTTCTAAAGCATAACAATTCCATATGTTTGCAGATATTTAAGAAACATGCTAAGTGAACATACTTGTTTATCTGAAAAACAATGCTGAAGTCAGATATTCTGCTTTGAAAATGTGTGTTACGTGCCGGAAGAGCTCTCTTTATTTTTTTTGGTCCCTTCAACCCGCCCTTTGTCAGTTAAGCCAATTATATTTCAGCGCGCCAGGTTGCCTTGGTGTGATTCATTCAGTCAGGAAGGCTCTCAAAGCATGCGTCCCTGACTGAAATACGACCTCTGGTGGACAGTAGCAGACTCAGAAATGAGCCGCTGATTCAGAGTTCCACATGAGGTGGTTATTAATTAGCAAATAATATAAATATTACAAACATAAACATTAGGTGAGCAGGTTACAGTGTAACCCTGTGTCCTAACAACACGCTACACGATGAGATTTGCGATGATAAGCAATTGGGCTGTTTGCACAAGCCATTCAGAAGCAAAGAATAGTGCACTCACTGCACTCCAATGAATGGTAAGGTTTATAATCGAACTAATACATATTAAACCTCTTTAACATTATTAAATGTAGAGGCTGAATCACTGATATGTGTTGGAATCACAATTCTAAAGTTCAATTTCAAGCAGTTTATTTTATTTTCAAGACCTGAGGTGAACTATCTGCTAGAGATAGAAGCTGCTTCTGAAATATAAATTTCAGTTGTTGCTTAGGACAAAAACTTTTAATATGGAAAATATTCCTTCTATCGCATGCCATTGCTTTTATTTACAACAAGAATTAAATCAGCCTTTGTTGGTGTCTCAAACTGGCAACCTGCTGTTTTGAAACAAGGGTGCAATACCTAGTTCAACCACTGGGCGTCAAACTTACATACTGCACCAAACAAGTGTAATGCCGAGTTCAGACTGCATGATTTTAGCCCCGATTTTGACTCGGCGACAGGTTTTGAGAAATGCCTGAAATCACAGGCAAATCGGTGCTCGTGCACGCGAGTAACAATCACACAGTATGAGCTATCAAGAACGCAATCTGAGAGAATCGCCGATGAGTTGCCGATGCCCGTGAGATATTTGGCGTGATGATAATCTAGAGATGTTGGCGATTCAAATCATGTCATGTGAAATGATCACCTACAGTCAATGAGAGAGCAGCATTCAATACTGGGTACCTGCAGGCCAGCGGGAGCTTGGGGGAGAAGTATAAAGCGATCCTTTTCAGTTTATTTGGACCCAAGAAATTGAGGAAAAACTCCTGGAAATTTGGCAGGGGCACAGTGTGTGTTTGAAGTGTCATCTGATCAATACGCACAACCGGGTCGAAAAATAAAAAATAAAAAGTTTAAGAGAAATTGCTCCCTTCAAAGCCAGGTGAGCAAAATAAGTACATTTTCTACCCCACTAAAGGCGTCTTTCTCATTATGTAGTTAATATCAAGATATTTATTACGTGACCTCGGGTCTTCTCACGTGTGTTTGGTTGTGAAACGTAGTTTGGACAAAATTTTCGATGATTCTTCCTATTTTAAAGTCATGCAGTGTGAACCACCCTGTCGCCGATACATCCTGCAGTGTAAACAAAGCACAGACGGAACGCTAGCCCAGATAGTCATGCAGTGTGAAAACATCCGTGACACGACTACTTTGAAAATCATGCATTCTGAACTCGGCATTAGTAACTGTTTTCATTATATGTTCCCTTAAAAAAACAATAAACTTCAGCTGTGTACACTGTAAAAAATAAATCCGTAAAATTTACGGTAAAAAAACGGCAGCTGTGGTTGCCAGTATTTAACCGTAAAAAATACGGCACAAACCGTAAAAGTCATTTCTCATTTTTACAGTAAATTACCGTATTTCATTTATTTATAGAGGTAATATGTCTGTATTTTAAATTAGCAACATCTACACGTCTTTTGTTACACAGATAAACACATTAACACAGCCATAGGCAGGTGGTGATGAGGAAGTTCATACATAATGAACCAATGCTCATCACAGACAACTTTTCCCACAAGCAGAAAAGTGTATCAGTGAGAAGAAGGCGCTCAGTGTCATTCAAACAGCTACTAAACACCAGTATGGTAACACGCATAAAACTAAAGTCATGAAATAAACATTGTTTATCAACATTAGATGTAACATAACTTACTAATATACATTACTGATGGGGAAACAACTAAAAAGATCAATATTAATGTCAACAAAAAGCATAAAAAGTGATGTGCCATGCAGGGAATTCTGGGAAAGTCAATTTACGGTTATTCGCCGTATATATTAAGGAAACATACTGTTAACCAGGTTACGGATTTGTACTGTAGCATTTTTACAGTTTTTTACCGTTGAAATCACGGCCATTTTTTACAGTGTAGTGTTTCTTTAATCTTCCATAAGAGGAAAAACACCTGATGGAGAGACTTTCTGTATCATAACATACAGCATGTCACAGCACTAAACCATCAAACCGTCATGCAAGGCATTCAGGTGGAAAACACATGCAGACGGTTATTACCCTCATCACTTAACAAAGCATTTCATTTCCACCGTCATGTAGCTGTCATTCCATGCAACATGACTGCTGTTCCCACAGTAGCTATTATAGGCTGTCTGCAATTACCACACGGCACATTAGCGCTTAACATAATTGCCGTCACGTTCGACACATCTAAGCTAATAGCAGTCAATCAATTTAATCTGTGCGCCAAGGCTACTAGCTCATTGACAGGTAGATGCCACAGATGCAGAAATGCAGCCCACGCTTTTTTTTTCTTTTTTTTTTTTGAACTCCAAAAATCTCAGAGAACGATTAGAGTCGGATGGGAGCCATTAAAATGGCAGACACGTCATGTTGCGAGAAAGCATAGCGCACGCTTGAATACACTTGGCGCTCTGGAAATGTTAGCACAGCCAGGAAATGAGTCTGGAATGAAAAATTAAAGACCTTTGCCAAAACCGATGGTGTAGAAATGTAACAAAGTGCATAAGCAATGATTTATTATTGAATTTCTTGATCTAGCGGAGGCTCTCCGCCGAGGGCCGCTTTGTCGTTTAAGAGCGATTCTGGACTTGTCTGAGCACTTCTAGAGTGGCAGCTCTACATTTCCTCCCAGATATAAGGACAGGAGAGCTCGGGATGATGGAAATGTTGCTTTTAGCCCTTGGCTGGGGATTATCTTGGTTAGTTAGTAGGGTTTACTGAGAGTACATTTTCATAAAAAAATTAATAAATAAAATAAAAAACTGAAAAGCAAAAGATAATTTCCTTGTATTTCATATAATTTTGGCTACAGGAAGGCATAGTTTTGATTTTGAGTTTGATAAATATAACAAAACACAAAGCTTCGCGTGCTCCCTTTATTTATCAAAGGTTTCCACAGCTGAATGAACTCCTAACTATTCTAGCATATGTTTTACACAGTGCATGCCCTTCCAGCCGCAACCCAGTACTGGGAAACAGCTCAGTCACACACACTCATACACTACAGCCAATTTAGTTTATTCAATTCACCTATAGCGTATGTTTTTGGACTGTGGGGGAAACCGGAGCACTCGGATGTAACCCATGCTAACGCAGGGAGAAACACACAGAACGCCACACAGAAATGCCAACTAGCCCAGCAGGGTCTCGAACCAGTGACCATATTAAGTCAGCTTTTAAAAAATAAAAGCTTATAGGAAACGGTATACAGTTGAGGTCAGAATTATTAGCCCCCCTTTGATTTTTTTTCTTTTTTAAATATTTCCCAAACAATGTTTAACAGAGCAAGAAAAATTTTCACAGAATGTCTGATAATATTTTTTCTTATTATTGTAGTCTTATTTGCTTTATTTCGGCTAGAATAAAAGCAGATTAATTTTTTTTTTTAAAAAAACAATTTTAATGTCAAAATTATTAGCCCCTTTAAGCTATATATTTTTTCAATAGTCTACAGAACAAACCATCGTTATACAATAACTTGCCTAATTACCCTAACCTGCCTAGTTAACCTAGTTAAGCCTTTAAATGTCACTTTAAGCTGTAAAGTGTTGTGAAAAATATCTAGTCAAATATTATTTACCGTCATCATGACAAAGATAAAATGAATCAGTTATTGGAATTGAGTTATTAAAACTATTATGTTTAGAAATGTGTTTAAAAAAATCTCTCCGTTAAACAGAAACTGGGGGAAAAAATAAACAGGAGGGCTAATAATTCTGACTTCAACTGTATTTGTGCACTACTGGAATAATTTTTGTCATCTTTGCAGATGTTGCTGAAGTAATCAATATTTAGTTTAATACATTACTATTAACATTACTATTTATTACGGACAGTATTGACTGCTTGATAAACATAAGCAAAACACAAAGTTTTATGTGCTCGATATCTTCAATATATAAAATATATTATTATTAAGTCAGCCTTTAAAAAATACTCTGTATATTTGTGCACTACAGAAGTGAAAAATTGTCAACTTTGCAAAAGTTGCTAGAAGATCAAAATGTGACCTCTCTACAGAAATTGAAAATATGGAGCAATCTCTTTGTTTATCAACGTTGTTTTTATCTCACCCTTTTTCGCATCGCAGTATGACAGAATTTTGCAAGTACAAACTCTAATGTGACCGCGGCTTAAGACTTCAGAATATTTTTTTTTCTATTAGAATCCATTTACTGTCACCAAACAACCCGTTGAACAGTTTGAGACTACATTTTGAAAGCATAATATTCTAGTCTTAACATAAAGCAATCGTGATGATTTTTATACCATTTGAAAGCTTAACATGTATAATTTCCATAATGCATGGCAGATTTTTGATAGACCTTAATAAGCAATTTTTTTCATTAATTTGTTACAAGGATTCTCACCAGAGTCATATAGCATTACTTTGCAATCTATCAACAAAACAGAAATCTCAAAAAACAACTTCTGACACAGGCTTTTAAAATGTTTTTTAGGGGCAAAAATACTGTGAAATACCACCAAACTGCCCAAACTACTTTAGCATTTGATGTCTATTTTACAAATGTGAAAAAAAAATACAAAAATACAAAAATAAAAATTATATATATATATATATATATATATATATATATATATCTTAGGGATGCAACAATACAGTTAGCCTACGGTTCAATTCATACCTCAGTTTTTTAACACGATTTTCGGTTCGGTTCGGTTCGGTTCTGATGGGTTGACATGTGTTTTTTTTTTTTTTTTTGTTATTTTATACTTAATGCAATAGGAGAAAAACATTAAAACGATTTATTGCAATACTCCTTTATTTTACATAAAAGCCAAGAAAGGTACACTAGTTCCTGGTGTATTGTATAATAAAAAAAGGAACACTGAAATCTTACAGCTGCTGGTAGCCCATGTACAAACTGGGCAACACATAAATTCTTGCATTTTGAAAATAAACATGAATGTGAAGTTAATCAACATAATATTACTATTTCAAATAAACATTTGTATGTGTCTCTCGGAAACAGTATGTTTGCTGGGAAGATTCAGCGAGGGATTGGAGGTTTTTATTACCTTCTCTGCTATTCTGCCTTCAGAGAGTGATATTGCTGGGTGATGGTGCCGCAGATGTGCAGTTATGTTGGAAGTGTTTCCGTTTGAGTAGGCTATAGGCAGTGCTTAATTTGTGAATTGCGAGGTCCCGAAACAGATCGGGGTAACAGAACCGGCATGTTACCCGTGGATGGAGAGGTGTCGCGCACGAAAGTGGAGAGCGGGAGAGGGCGTTGGATGGCGGAGGGGTATCGCGAACTAAGGACGAAAGTGAAGAGCGTGGGGGTGTTGCGGACGAACGTGAAGAGGGTTGGGGAATCGCGGAAGAAAATGAAAGTGAACACCGGACGGGGAGGAGGGAGGTTGAGGAGGGGGATCGGTAAAATGAGGCGTGTTCCGGCACAAATTAAGCCCTGGCTATACATGTAAAACAAAGCTTGCAGTGCACAGTCATTTTTAGCTTACTGTTTTTTCTTCCTCAGCATTATACTCAACGGCAAAACCGAAATGTCCCCACACCGGAGATTTGAAAGGCACCGTGCTTCCTCGCAGTGTTCTCTCTTCACCGCCACTCACCATGGCCGTGGAATGATGGTTAAGCGCCCCCTAACTTTAGAGCATAGTTATTGAATATATACTCGCGGGGAGGAGTTTCCTCAACTCAGCTCGTGGACTTACAGGCACTCACAAACAGTCAATTCGGAGAGAAATAAAACGCACATAAATTATTTAAACATAAAACCGAGAAAACCGCAATTCACAAGCACGTATTGAACCGTGGATGTCGTACCGAACGGTTCAATATTATATTAAGAATTGTGGCATCACTAATATATATATATATATATATATATATATATATATAT
Source organism: Danio kyathit (assembly GCA_903798195.1). Classification (NCBI taxonomy): domain Eukaryota; kingdom Metazoa; phylum Chordata; class Actinopteri; order Cypriniformes; family Danionidae; genus Danio; species Danio kyathit. The sequence goes on along the minus strand of LR812536.1, from coordinate 8,135,595 downwards.
ATATATATATATATATATATATATATATATATATATATATATATATATATATATATATACATATAAAAATTAGGGGTGAAACGGATCACTGTTAATCCGTGATCCGTACGGATCACAACTCACAGTTCGGAACGCACATGACCCGCGGATTAATTATTATTTTTTTTTTTACTTGACAGTTAATCCAACATTTATAACCACTGCAGAGAAATTGCCTCCCGCGTCATTCAAATTGTGTACATGAAAGCATTTAGGCTTTCCTGTAAGATATAATGATGTCGGGAAAAGTTGTGGTGGGACCAGGGCTTAATTTGTGCTGGAACATTCCGGATCCGGCATCTCTGAAATCTGATCCAGCACCTCATTTTACCGATCCCCCTCCTCAACCGCTCTCCTACTCGTCCGCTGTTCACTTTCACTTTCTTCCGCGACTCCCCAACCCTCTTCACTTTCGTCCGCGACACCTTCACCCCACTCACTTCCATCTGCGACAGTCCTCCGCCATCCACCGCCCCAACCAATTAATTAGGACCTGAACAGCACTTGATAATTACAGGCATGTGTGTTTGATATGGGTTGCAACAGAAATCTGCAGGAAGGTAGATCTCCAGGAACAGGGTTGAGCACCCCTGGTGTAGATGTTAATAGCTGTGAGCGTTGGGGAAGGTGTAGATGTTAATAACTGTGATGGTTGGGTTTAGGGTTGGGGAAGGTGTAGACGTTAATAACTGTGATGGTTGGGTTTAGGGTTGGGGAAGGTGTAGACGTTAATAACTGTGATGGTTGGGTTTAGCGTTGGGGAAGGTGTAGACGTTAATAACTGTGATGGTTGGGTTTAGGGTTGGGGAAGGTGTAGACGTTAATAACTGTGATGGTTGCACTGTAAGCCCGGATAAGTTGAGTTTACTTAAAAAATTTGAGGAAACTGGTTGCCCTAAAATTTTTAAGTAATGTATACTTAAAAAAACTTGAGTGAGCTCTACTTAAAAGATAAGAGTTGTTCTAATATGTATTATAAGTTGAATACACTTAATGCTTTTAATTAGTGTCAATCAATTTACTCTACTTATCTTTTTAAGTGCAATAAAATACACACAAAAGTAATACACAGGGTTGTTTTTATTAAAATTTTCTTTCCAAATACAACAAAACAATGCAAATACTGTGCAATACAACTTAAAAATCAGTTTGCCTACTTTTCTCTCAAGTGCATCAACTCAATCAAGAGCTAATAACATTGACCTCAGCTTTAAATGCTCACAAAATATGTTGTTTATACCCCCAAGAACATGAAAGCTTGTTTTAACATCTGGACTAGAAGCGTCAGTTCACCCAAAAAAATGGAAATTTACTCACCCTCAAGTTAAGTGGTTCTTTTTTTCTTATGAACACAAAAAATGATATTTGGAAAACCTGTAACCATTGATTTCCATAGTAGGAAAAACAAATACCATGGAAGTCAATGGTTACAGATTTTTAGCTTTGTTCAAAATATCCTTGTTTGTGTTCAACAGAAGAATGAAACTCACATGTTTGGAACAAGTGAAGGATGAGTAAAAGATGACATAATTTCCAGTTTTGTGTGAACTATCCTTTTAAACACATAAACATATTGTAGAACACAATGTATACTGTTTACATACAAGTGAAAATTTGTTCATGACTTCACAGAATTAATTTTTACTATTGTAACCAGTATATGTACTGAACAAACTGTAATTTTGGGTCTTTTTTCACAATACAACGAGAAATAAATAATAATTAAAATTATTATGAAGATCTGTTACTGTAAGCTGACCTTTATACTGTAACAGCAAGACGACACTTTGTCCAGTTTAAGAGCAGGGGATAAATGAGTCCGAGAAGACAACAGAAGGCTCGAGGCAGGTCTGTATGAATGATGAAAGATGATGAACACTCTGGATGAGTTAAGCTGTGGACTTTTTTCATCGATGCAAATGATTCCTGTGGAAACTTGATAGTATGGGTCCTCGCGAGAGACATCCTATTGAAAGAAAAAAGAATGCAAATATGATGATACTAGTTAAATAACTCAGTGCTCAAAGCAGAAAAAAGTTAGAATAAAAGAGATGATGAAAATGGGCAATAGGTAGACTCATGTAGACAAAAAACCCACCTTTGTCTAACGTAAGAGCCAAAAGCTGACCAGCAACATGGTTTTCCTGAAGATGCTCATCAAATTTGGAGAGTAATTTTAAGAGCATTATGGAAGCCCTCTGTGAGATTTTTGCCTACCACTTGATTGAAGTTGAAATAAACCTGAAATATAAAACAAGTGAAAAACAAAACAGTTATGTTCCTTGTGTATTTTAGTATTCCAGTATGCTTTGAAACTTACAATCTTGTTATTAGCACATGACTTTATGATTTACTTTTACAGAACAATACTCAGCAAAGCCACATGACAGACTGCTAAACTTAACTGGTGCATCTGCACTTGTCAGTTGAGCAAGATTGGTGTGAATAAGTGCTCTTTTAAGGCAATAAATAATTTTTTAAAAATCAAAAACAATTCCTGTTGCAAACAAGGAAACAGAACAATTCTGGCATATAGTTTCCATTTGTCAGTCTATAATCCTTTTTTCACAGTTAAAAATACAATACTTACATTGCCAATGCACGCCTTTCTGTCATCTGAAACAAAATAAAACTTTGTTAGAATGCAACAAACTTATAATTGCATTAAACGTTCATTCAGCTTATTCTATTCAAACAATGGCTGCATTAAAATTAAACAAATGTAAAAGTTTGTTCAAATTCACTCACCAAACTAAATTATGATTGTCCTTACGTCCTTTCTGCTCCACTGAAACCACAGCATACTGTATGTGACCCACCTAAAATGTGTTGAACAGGACGGTGTGAACCAAGCAGTGGCAAAACTGTATTAAAGACTTTAAATAGCATGGACCGTTTAAACAATGCTCTATATGACCGCAAATAATCAGCTCGGGGAAAAAAGGCGATAATACACAGCTGAAAAAGCGCTGTGTAATCGCGTCACGAGAATTCAGACTCGGCTCCGTTCCATGTCAACCGTGCAGGCAGGAGCAAACAAATGAAAGGTTAGGGAAGGTGTAGACGTTAATAACTGTGATGGTTGAGTTTAGGGTTGGGGAAGGTGTAGACGTTAATAACTGTGATGGATGGGTTTAGGGTTATGGAAAGTGTAGACGTTAATAACTGTGATGGTTGGGTTTAGGGTTAGGGAAGGTGTAGACGTTAATAACTGTGATGGTTGGGTTTAAGGTTGGGGAAGGTGTAGATGTAATAACTGTGATGGTTGGGTTTAGGGTTAGGGAAGGTGTAGACGTTAATAACTGTGATGGTTGGGTTTAGGGTTGGGGAAGGTGTAGACGTTAATAACTGTGATGGTTGGGTTTAGGGTTAGGGAAGGTGTAGACGTTAATAACTGTGATGGTTGGGTTTAGGTTTAGGGAAGGTGTAGACGTTAATAACTGTGATGGTTGGGTTTAGGTTTAGGGAAGGTGTAGACGTTAATAACTGTGATGGTTGGGTTAGGTTTAGGGAAGGTGTAGACGTTAATAACTGTGATGGTTGGGTTTAGGGTTGGGGAAGGTGTAGACGTTAATAACTGTGATGGTTGGGTTTAGGGTTGGGGAAGGTGTAGACGTTAATAACTGTGATGGTTGGGTTTAGGGTTGGGGAAGGTGTATACGTTAATAACTGTGATGGTTGGGTTTAGGTTTAGGGAAGGTGTAGACGTTAATAACTGTGATGGTTGGGTTTAGGTTTAGGGAAGGTGTAGACGTTAATAACTGTGATGGTTGGGTTTAGGGTTGGGGAAGGTGTAGACGTTAATAACTGTGATGGTTGGGTTTAGGTTTGGGGAAGGTGTAGACGTTAATAACTGTGATGGTTGGGTTTAGGGTTGGGGAAGGTGTAGACATAAATAACTGTGATGGTTGGGTTTAGGGTTGGGGAAGGTGTAGACGTTAATAACTGTGATGGTTGGGTTTAGGTTTAGGGAAGGTGTAGACGTTAATAACTGTGATGGTTGGGTTTAGGGTTGGGGAAGGTGTAGACGTTAATAACTGTGATGGTTGGGTTTAGGTTTGGGGAAGGTGTAGACGTTAATAACTGTGATGGTTGGGTTTAGGTTTAGGGAAGGTGTAGACGTTAATAACTGTGATGGTTGGGTTTAGGGTTGGGGAAGGTGTAGATGTTAATAACTGTGATGGTTGGGTTTAGGGTTAGGGAAGGTGTAGACGTTAATAACTGTGATGGTTGGGTTTAGGTTTAGGGAAGGTGTAGACGTTAATAACTGTGATGGTTGAGTTTAGGGTTGGGGAAGGTGTAGACGTTAATAACTGTGATGGTTGGGTTTAGGGTTAGGGAAGGTGTAGACGTTAATAACTGTGATGGTTGGGTTTAAGGTTGGGGAAGGTGTAGATGTAATAACTGTGATGGTTGGGTTTAGGGTTAGGGAAGGTGTAGACGTTAATAACTGTGATGGTTGGGTTTAGGGTTGGGGAAGGTGTAGACGTTAATAACTGTGATGGTTGGGTTTAGGGTTAGGGAAGGTGTAGACGTTAATAACTGTGATGGTTGGGTTTAGGTTTAGGGAAGGTGTAGACGTTAATAACTGTGATGGTTGGGTTTAGGTTTAGGGAAGGTGTAGACGTTAATAACTGTGATGGTTGGGTTTAGGTTTAGGGAAGGTGTAGACGTTAATAACTGTGATGGTTGGGTTTAGGGTTGGGGAAGGTGTAGACGTTAATAACTGTGATGGTTGGGTTTAGGGTTGGGGAAGGTGTAGACGTTAATAACTGTGATGGTTGGGTTTAGGGTTGGGGAAGGTGTATACGTTAATAACTGTGATGGTTGGGTTTAGGTTTAGGGAAGGTGTAGACGTTAATAACTGTGATGGTTGGGTTTAGGTTTAGGGAAGGTGTAGACGTTAATAACTGTGATGGTTGGGTTTAGGGTTGGGGAAGGTGTAGACGTTAATAACTGTGATGGTTGGGTTTAGGTTTGGGGAAGGTGTAGACGTTAATAACTGTGATGGTTGGGTTTAGGGTTGGGGAAGGTGTAGACATAAATAACTGTGATGGTTGGGTTTAGGGTTGGGGAAGGTGTAGACGTTAATAACTGTGATGGTTGGGTTTAGGTTTAGGGAAGGTGTAGACGTTAATAACTGTGATGGTTGGGTTTAGGGTTGGGGAAGGTGTAGACGTTAATAACTGTGATGGTTGGGTTTAGGTTTGGGGAAGGTGTAGACGTTAATAACTGTGATGGTTGGGTTTAGGTTTAGGGAAGGTGTAGACGTTAATAACTGTGATGGTTGGGTTTAGGGTTGGGGAAGGTGTAGATGTTAATAACTGTGATGGTTGGGTTTAGGGTTGGGGAAGGTGTAGATGTTAATAACTGTGATGGTTGGGTTTAGGGTTGGGGAAGGTGTAGATGTTAATAACTGTGATGGTTGGGTTTAGGGTTGGGGAAGGTGTAGATGTTAATAACTGTGATGGTTGGGTTTAGGGTTGGGGAAGGTGTAGACGTTAATAACTGTGATGGTTGGGTTTAGGGTTAGGGAAGGTGTAGACGTTAATAACTGTGATGGTTGGGTTTAGGTTTAGGGAAGGTGTAGACGTTAATAACTGTGATGGTTGGGTTTAGGTTTAGGGAAGGTGTAGACGTTAATAACTGTGATGGTTGGGTTTAGGGTTGGGGAAGGTGTAGACGTTAATAACTGTGATGGTTGGTTTTAGGGTTGGGGAAGGTGTAGACGTTAATAACTGTGATGGTTGGGTTTAGGTTTAGGGAAGGTGTAGACGTTAATAACTGTGATGGTTGGGTTTAGGGTTGGGGAAGGTGTAGACGTTAATAACTGTGATGGTTGGGTTTAGGTTTGGGGAAGGTGTAGACGTTAATAACTGTGATGGTTGGTTTTAGGGTTGGGGAAGGTGTAGACGTTAATAACTGTGATGGTTGGGTTTAGGTTTAGGGAAGGTGTAGACGTTAATAACTGTGATGGTTGGGTTTAGGTTTAGGGAAGGTGTAGACGTTAATAACTGTGATGGTTGGGTTTAGGGTTGGGGAAGGTGTAGACGTTAATAACTGTGATGGTTGGTTTTAGGGTTGGGGAAGGTGTAGACGTTAATAACTGATGGTTGGGTTTAGGGTTAGGGAAGGTGTATATGTTAATAACTGTGATAGTTGGGTTAGGTTTAGGGAAGGTGTAGACGTTAATAACTGTGATGGTTGGGTTTAGGTTTGGGGAAGGTGTAGACGTTAATAACTGTGATGGTTGGGTTTAGGTTTGGGGAAGGTGTAGACGTTAATAACTGTGATGGTTGGGTTTAGGTTTAGGGAAGGTGTAGACGTTAATAACTGTGATGGTTGGGTTTAGGGTTGGGGAAGGTGTAGACGTTAATAACTGTGATGGTTGGGTTTAGGGTTGGGGAAGGTGTAGACGTTAATAACTGTGATGGTTGGGTTTAGGTTTGGGGAAGGTGTAGACGTTAATAACTGTGATGGTTGGGTTTAGGGTTGGGGAAGGTGTAGACGTTAATAACTGTGATGGTTGGGTTTAGGTTTAGGGAAGGTGTAGACGTTAATAACTGTGATGGTTGGGTTTAGGGTTGGGGAAGGTGTAGACGTTAATAACTGTGATGGTTGGGTTTAGGTTTGGGGAAGGTGTAGACGTTAATAACTGTGATAGTTGGTTTTAGGGTTGGGGAAGGTGTAGACGTTAATAACTGTGATGGTTGGGTTTAGGGTTGGGGAAGGTGTAGACGTTAATAACTGTGATGGTTGGGTTTAGGTTTTGGGAAGGTGTAGACGTTAATAACTGTGATGGTTGGGTTTAGGTTTTGGGAAGGTGTAGACGTTAATAACTGTGATGGTTGGGTTTAGGGTTGGGGAAGGTGTAGACGTTAATAACTGTGATGGTTGGGTTTAGGTATGGGGAAGGTGTAGTTGTTAACTGTAAGGGTAGGGTTTAGGGTTGGGGTTGGTGTAGACCTTAATAAATGTGATGGTTGGGTTTTGGCTTGGGGAAGGTGTAGACGTTAATAACTGTGATGGTTGGGTTTAGGTATGGGGAAGGTGTAGACGTTAATAACTGTGATGGTTGGGTTTAGGTATGGGGAAGGTGTAGTTGTTAACTGTAAGGGTAGGGTTTAGGGTTGGGGTTGGTGTAGACCTTAATAAATGTGATGGTTGGGTTTTGGGTTGGGGAAGGTGTTGTCCTAATTACTGTGGTGGTTGCGTTAAGGGTTGGGGTAAATGTAGGCGTTAATAACTTTGATGGGTGGGTTTAGGTTTGGGGAAGGTGTAGATGTTAATAATGATGATGGTTGGCTTTAGGGTGGTAGTAGGTATAGATCAGGGGTGTCCAAACCCAGTCCTGGAGGGCCAGTGTTCTGCTGAGTTTAACTCCAAGTATATCTAGTAAGAGAATGATTAGCTGGTTCAGGTGTGTTTGATTAGGGCTGAAGCTAAACTCTCCAGGACACCGGCCTTCCAGGATCGAGTTTGGACACCCCTGGTTTAGATGTTAATAGCATTGATGACTGAGTTTAGGTGTGGACTAGGTGTAGACGTTAATAACTGATGTACAGCTCCATCATGTCTGCAACATAGTTTTGATACGTGGGTCTCTATAATTCAAGTTAAGCCTCTACTTATGCCCCTTCATGTTACATCCCTGTCTTGCAGTCAGCAGACAGACCCTACTCTATTTTTGAATGGGACCGACAATTTAAAGATCTGGGGTAAAAGAAACATTGTGATTGTAGATGCATTCACTTTACACCAAGCTTTGCATTAATTCAAATCCCCAAAAACAGATGACCAGAAACTCCAAGAGAACCTCGGAAACACTCGAAACACCTTAACAAATGCAGAGCGATGGCTTTTATGTATGGCCAGGAGCCACATGCAGTTCTTTCAGCCGGTTGATGTAGTTGTTTTGCACTTTCCTCAAAAGAATAACAATCATGGCATTTTTTATTATTACTTCAAGAAATGAAAAATAACTGCAACATTGATTTTTTTCTGCAACTCATTTAAAGCAATTATTATAACAAAATAACAATTACAAATAAGACAACTTTTGCCGTTGGGCAAGGGTAAAATTCTCAATTTGTGTCATATTTTCCAATTGGGTCCTATTATTACTTGATCATGTTTGAAGTGCCGTGTTACGCCTTCAGGCTATGCAACTAAATACAATTCAATTCAATCATGGTCCCATCTGTAAAATGACAAAAATACACACACACAAAAACATACTTTTTTTTCAGAAAAAAAGACCTGATTGAGACCTAATTATTGTATAAATATAAATTCACTTAAAGGCACAGGAGCCTTTAAATGACATCTCCATGCTGATACGTACTGAAAAACCTGTGACCATCCATACAAAAGAGCTCTGCTGTGGCATGAATGGCTATTATATAATTATGTCTCATTCAAGGACAACGTCTAATGGTTCTTCGAAACGCAACAAAACAGAGCAAGGACAGAGGCTCAAAACGCAGATGAGATCAGCTAAGAATAACTGGAGGAGAATACAAAGACAGAAATATTTGTGGGTTTGCACCTAAAGTAATGTTGTTTTCTCTTTTGTTAACCATTCAAACAAAAGATGGATTAATCAGTAGAAGATACAAACAGTAGAGTAATTGGAAAACAGTTTGTGTTTAAATTAGAGCTGAGCAAAAATTAGATGCCCATCTAAAATAAAAGATTGTTTTGACAATTTAAGTGTGTGTACTGTGTATATTTATTATGGTTAAATACAGTAATATATATATATATTTTTGAGAACACATTCATTTATATTTAGATATAAAATATATGTGTGTATAATAGCGCTCCACAGTGAACTCAGCAGTATTTAGCCAGGCCACTGGGAGGCGCTCTATTTGACCGGCTGATGGAAGAGCAACCAGGAAGACCGACGAAACAGAGACACGGACGCCAAACAACAGGTAAATATTAGACAAATATCAACCATAAACACTTAGACACAGACGAACCGAAAACATTAAACACTCAGACAACGTGTGCATAGCGTGCATTATGGATGGAGATGGCAAAATACGTTCGTGGAAGCGTTTGTGTGTGTGTGAAAACCAATGTGCTGATGGCGAACGTGTGCACCCGAATCGCCTCAGTCTTTTATGGATAACTTAGGTAAGTGATTATGTTTGAATGCACTGTTTATCAGCCAGGGTCAAGTCACCTCATCACAGATGCAGTGGTGCAGTAGGTAGTGCTGTCGCCTCACAGCAAGAAGGTTGCTGGTTCGAGCCTCGGCTGGGTCAGTTGGCGTTTCTGTGTGGAGTTTGCATGTTCTCCCCGTGTTAGCGTGGGTTTAAAAATTGTCTGTAGACCTCCAGGACAGGATGGTCTCAAGGCACAAGGCTGGGTAAGGTTACAGAAAAATGTCTACAGCTCTGAAAGTTCCAATGAGCACAGTGGCCTCCATCATCCGTAAGTGGAAGATGTTTGGAACCCCCAGGACTCTTCCTAGAGATGGCCGGCCATCTAAGCTGAGTGATCGGGGGAGAAGGGCCTTAGTCAGGGAGGTGATCAATAACCCGATGGTCGCTCGGTCTGAGCTCCAGCGTTCTTCTGTGGAGAGAGGAGTGGCCATACGTAAGCCACTCCCCATCTGGAATTTGCCAAAAGACATCTGAAAGACTTCAGACCATAAGAAACTAAATTCTCTGGTCTGATGAGACTAAAATTGAACCCTTTGGAGTGAATGCCAGGCGTTACGTTTGGAGAAAACCAGGCACCGCTCATCACCAGGCTAATACCATCCCTACAGTGAAGCATGGTGGTGGCAGCACCATGCTGTGAGGATGTTTTTCAGCAGCAGGAACTGGAAGACTAGTCAGGATAGAGGGAAAGATGAATGCAGCAAAGAGACATCCTGAATGAAAACCTGCTTCAGAGTGCTCTTGACCTCAGACTGGGGTGATGGTTCATCTTCCAGCAGGACAATGACCCAAAGCACACCACCAAAATATCAATGGAGTGGCTTCACAACAACTCTGTGAATGTCCTTGAGTGGCCCAGCCAGAGCCCAGTCCTAAGTCCTATTGAACATCTCTGGAGAGATCTGAAAATGGCTGTACACCATCGCTTCCCATACAACCTGAACTTAGCTTGAGAGGTACTGCAAAGAGGAATGGGCAAAAATTCCCAAAGAATGGTGTGCCAAGCTTGTGGCAAAAGACTTGAGGTTGTAATTGCTGCTAAAGGTGCATCAAGCATTGAGCAAAGGCTGTGAATACTGATGTAGATATGATTTTTCAGGTTTTTTATCTTTTCAGGTTTTTTATCTTTAATAAATTTGCTACAATTTCAAAAACTCTTTTTTCACATTGTCATTATGGAGTATTGTGTGTAAAATTTTGAAGAAATAAATTAATTTAATCCATTTTGGTATAAGTCTGTAACATAAAAAATGTGAAAGCGCTATCAATACTTTCCAGATGCACTGTATACTAGGCCAAATCAAACTTTTATTTTGGATGCGATTAATCTTTGCCCAGCACTAGTTTAAACATGTGAACTTCAGCATGTGTGTTTGCCAACCTACATTCTTCATAAATAAACGCTGCTGAGATTTAGGTTCAAAATGCATAAATTATCTGTAATAACAAGCAGATAGGACATTCAGCCACTCTCAAGGTGTGGAGCACTTTTAGCTTAGCTTTGCATAGATCATTGTATCAGATTAGCCCGTTAGCATCTCGCTCAAAAAAATGATTAAAATGTTTCGATGATTTTCTTTACAGTATTTAAAAGCTTGATTGTTGATATTTATGAGAGATGACTCAGAGCTGTTTTTCAATTGCTGCATAACATTATTGCTCCTGTAGCAGCCATGGTACGGAAGCAAAGTTTCTTAATTATTATGCCAGAATGAGAGTATAGTTCATATAGCCATGATGGACTAGAAAATAACAACTTCTTATTTTCCATCACTTAGTACACGATGCAAATATAGAAGAGTCGAGCTTTAAATGTTTTTCTTTGCAGTTTTCTTACAAAAGAAACTATTAAACATAAAATTATTTAAAAGTACACAATATAGAAACATTACAAAATAATTAATATAAAAATATAATAAAATACAAAAATAAAATAAAAATTAATTGACTTATGTAAGCCCCAGATTATCTAAAGAGTGCTGTAGAAAATCACTTTCTCCTAATTGTGTGTTCTGTATGTGGTCAGTTTTTCCACAGCTACAGTGAATAGTTGATTTTTTTTTTCTTTATTTTTTTCTTCAAAATTGTTTATTTTAATTTTAATTAATTTCTTAATTTCATTTACTTTTTTAATTAATGAAATTGTTTCATTTTAATATTTTTATTTAATTTTTATTAATTTAATTTAAGGAGCGGCAAGGTGGCTCAGTGGTTGGCACTGACGCCTCACAGCAAGAAGATCGATGGTTCGAGTCCCGGTTGGGTCAGTTGGTGTTTCTGTGTGGAGTTTGCATGTTCTCCACATGTTGCCGTGGGTTTCCTCTGGGTTCCCCTACAGTCCAAAGACATGCGCCGTAGGTGAACTGAATAAGCTAAATTGGCCGTAATGTATGTGTGTGAATACGAGAGTGTATGGGTGTTTTTCAGTACTGGGTTGTGGCTGGAAGGGCATCCGCTGTGTAAAACACATGCTGGATAAGTTGGCGGTTCACTCTGCTGTGGCAACCCCTAATAAATAAATTAATTTAATTTAATGAAATTTTTTAATTTAATTTTAATATTTTTTAATTTATTTGTTTAATTATATTTTACTGTTTCAGTTAATTTCATTACATTTTCTGACTTTCTTTAATTGAATTTAACCTTATTCATTTATTGTATTGTTTAATTTAATTATTTTATTTTGCATTTCTTCTACCTTCTCAAATATTGGCAATTGTTTATTGTTTGTGTTAAATATTGTTGTTATGTATGCATACATATTTTTTCTTTCTTTTTGTCTTTGCACATAATTAGTCTTTGTATTTAATTAATTAGTCCTTAATTAATTAGTCTCTCATAATTAGTCTTTGTCTTTGCAACATTAAAGTGAGCGAAAGTTTTAAAGCAGACTAAAAAAGTTGATCCCAAATATGTAAATAAACACACGTTTGTTATAGTAAATTAGTGATTTAGCTTAATTCAGTGCATCTCCGAATGGCAAGTGTTTGCTTTCATCCAGCAGAGGATGTGTTTTGATGAGTCCTGCTCTCAAAATAAAGTGCATCCTCTCTTCATGATTTCCCATGTGTGCGCTGTAGGTATAAACAGATTCACTTTCAAAGTCAATTTGATTTTCCTCAGCTTTGACTTCTTAAAACACAAAATATGAGCGTACAGTATCCGTGTCTGTGATTCTGAACTGTAGTAATTGAGGGAGACGAGGACAAATGTCATCACTCATGTATTATGGCAGCCCTGTAATAGGATAAGGAATCGGTGACAAGATGCATAAATGGCCGAGTAACAACAATATCCGCCTGACAGACAGACAGACGTGTTGACATTTCAGTTTTAAAGTGCTGAAGCTTACAGGAATCGTCTTGTGGTGCTATGGAATGTGTGTTCGCTCTCATTTGTGAAGCTAATAGCCTCAGAAAAGTAGAAGAAAGAAGTGGCTGAATAGATTCATTTCATTTCATGGGCCGAGCGAAATAATGGACCCAGTCTCTGCCTGAGGATATTGACATATTGCTCACAGGCAGAATTTAAATCACAGGCTGCTTTAACAAACATATCTTTTATTCTGATGGACAAAAAAAAAATGCTATTACCCGACATAAATATTGAAATGTGCAACTTGAAATAACTCACAAAACTTTACTTCGGTAATTGGATGTGTTTTAGTTGTTTACTGTATTTGTTTTCCCCATTGGAAATGAACTGAATCATGAATAGGGCTGCAACAACGAATCAATTAAATCAATTAAAATCGATTACTAAAAGCGTTGGCAAGGAACTTCATAATCGATTCATTTTAAATCAAAATCGAGACATTTGATTATTCAAAATATTGTAGTTGAGCGCGTAGCAGAGTGAACCTCTCTCGCGCACTGATGCCAGCAGGGATCAGCGCCTCATAGGCATGGGCCGGTATAAGATTCTGATGGTATGATAACCTTGGAAACAAATATCACGATTTCACGGTACCACGGTATTATGATTAATGCTCTAAAATATATTCTTCTTTTTAAATGTCTGGGTAAAAAACAAAAACTGTTTTCCTCTTTGCGCACAATATATTTCATTTTGAGAAACATTTATAATATTTTGTAACAGTAAACATGTCAGGCTGAATAATTCAAATGAATCACTGACTACGTTTACATGGACATCAGTAATCGAATTATTTGCTTTAATCTAATTAAGAGAATAATAAGACTAAGGTGTTTACATGAGTTGCTTTTTGAGTGTTACTTTCATGATCGCGTTTTACATGTTACAGCACATAATTCGATTAACGTCATTGCGTCACCGCGCTATACGCATTTCCTCTGGCGTTTCATGTAATTTCGGGTGTTTCATTTTTGATTTGTCGACTTTAACTGCAGTTTGGCACTTTAACTTTCATTCACGAACATGTCATGCAAGCCCACCGTGACAAACGAGATATTGGATGCAACTATGAACTGCTGGAAGAGTTGTTTTAATTGAAGTTCATACCGCATGCTGAATGGAAGAAAAAAAAACTCCGCATTTCACGATGCACTAGTCTGTGGTCTGCACTGACTTGGTAGGTGCGAAGTGTCAATCAGCCGTGCGTGTGTGTGTGTGTCTGGGTGTGTGTGTGTGGACTACCCTGTTACAAAAAGCGGCTTAAAGTCCTACATGAGGGTAATAGTTCGATTAAGGTGTTTACATGTCTGTACTGCACTTTAATAATGCGACTAAAATCGGCATACTCCACATGTCTTAATTCGATTTCTCTTTAGTTCGATTATGACCTTAATCTGATTAAATTAATCAAAAATCGCTGTTAACATGGTAGACTCTTAATCAGAGTATTGTCTTAATCACATTAAAATCTAATTATTGGTGTCCATGTAAACGTAGTCACTGACTTCTGCTGTTTTCATTAGTTTCAAAAACACAGATTTCTTCACCATTTAAACGGCATCTTTGGATATCTTTTCTACTGGAGATACTGTTGTCCTAAAAAAATAAAAAAATAAATAAAAAAATAAAAAAACATAAATGAAAAAAATCGTACACATACCTTAGGAACGGTATTACCGAAAATTTTGGCGGTTTTAAAACCTTGAATTTTCCAAACGGCGGTATACCTTGAAAACGGTTATCTTTGCATGCCTAGACAGGACGGAGCAAAAAACAAGCAGATGAATACATGGCGAAGGCAGAGAAATCTGTGCGACCCTAGTCATCCAAGGTGTGGGAACATTTCACAATAAATAAACAAAAAAAGTCTGTCAAGGGCCAAATATGCAAAACGGGAGCACCACGGCAATGATCCAGCACCTGAAACGCAAACATGTTGGAGTCTTTGATGAGGAGGAAGGGAGCAAACGCAGAGCAAATCACTACAGAATCCTACAGCCATACCACCCTGCAACCCAAGACCGATTACTCACTGAAGCTAAGCAGGGCTGAGCCTGGTTAGTACCTGGATGGGAGACCTCATGGGAAAAACTAGGTTGCTGTTGGAAGTGGTGTTAGAGAGGCCAGCAGGGGGCGCTCAACCTGTGGTCTGTGTGAGTCCTAATGCCCCAGTAAAAGTGAAGGGGACACTACACTGTCAGTGGGCGCCGTCTTTCGGATGAGACGTTAAACCGAGGTCCTGACTCTCTGTGGTCATTAAAAATCCCATGGCACTTCTCGTAAAGAGTAGGGGTGTAACCCCGGTGTCCTGGCCAAAGTCCCTCAATCGGCACTTACCCATCATGGCCTCCTAATCATCCCCATCCACCGAATTGGCTCTGTCACTGTCTCTTCACTCCTCCAATAGCTGGTGTGTGGTGAGCGCACTGGCGCCGTTGTCCTGTGGCTGCCGTCGCATCATCCAAGTAGATGCTACACACTGGTGGTGGTGTGGAGAGACCCCCCCTCATGATTGTGAAGCGCTTTGGGTGTATGACCAAACACAATAAATGCGCTATATAAATTCACATTACATTATATTACATTACTTTTGTTCTGTTTTGAAGTGAGGAACGTAATGTCCCTGGTGCTGGTGTTTACTTGTTATCCAGCTTGACAAGCATGACGTGACAAATTCAAACTAATCTTTGGCGCGTTGGCTGGCGCTGAGCCAGAGAAAGACGTGTCATATCGCAATTATGCAGTGTTTTTAACTACGCAATGCTTATTTTATGTTTTAGTCATGTAAATACACACAAGTACTAGTAAAACAATACATTTAGAGTTTGTAAAACACGCAAGAAAGTCTAAGGAAGTCTAACAATACATTCAAATTTAATTTGCAGATGTGTTTTATTCATATCAGATACACGTAGTAAAAGTAACCATAGATACAGCAGTGTTTCCTCTAGGATTTTTTCCAGCAGTGGCGGCAGGACTTTTTTTTTACACAGATCTGCCAACTATTTCAAAGACAAATATTACAAGCAGTATAACAAGTCGAGATAGCATTCATGTAATACGAGCATGCAAATCTCTTTACTTGCGCGCCGATTTCCTCTGTTCGAGCACAGAACTTCTTGCACGCACTCAAATTTACACGTTCAAGTGCAGATCTTCTCGTGCGCTCTCCAGTAAGCGCTGCTGAAGCTCGATTTAGTGTGTTTTTGTGCGTTTTCCGACATTAACGCGTCCTGAAGTAAAATGAAACAGATATAAACTCCAGCAAGATAAAGTCATTGTATGCAAAGCCATTGACCTTTATCAATAAAGTATACTTATGGAAACTATGTTCATCTTAACTGAAAGCTACGCGGTGTTTGCTAGACTCACGCACCTGTCAGTCAGTCTGTCAGAGAGTCAGTCAGCATGTCACCTTGAACAAATAGCGCACAGCACTACGGTTACAGAAAAGTTTGCGCTGTTTACCTCTAATATGTTTTGGTGCGATTATAATCCGCTATAAAAAACACGACTAAATGTTTTAAATAAGAAGCTGTAATGTAGCCGTGGCGGGAAGGATTTTGGCGTGGCGGCCCGCCACGAATGAATGAATGTAGCGGAAACCTTGATACAGTACAGTGGCTAATTTGTGAATTGCGAGGTCCAGGAACAGATCGGGCTAATGGATCTGTCATGTTACCCGAGAATAGAAAGGTGTCGCGCGCGAAAGTGAGGAGCGGGAGGGGGAGTGGGGTGGGGGGTGTTGGTGCGGTGGATGGCCGAGGGGTGGGGCGGGGGTGTCCCAGACGACAGTGGAGAGGGTTAGGGAGTCGCGGAAGAAAGCGAAAGGGGGGAGAAGGTAAAATGAGGTGGCAGATACGATTTCAGAGGTGCCGGACCCGGAGTGTTCCGACACAAATTAAGCCCTGCATAGATATATACACTAGATATCACATACGGACCCTGAGTATGCATCAATAGCGCTGCCACATTTGTACAGTGCTCCCAGCACAAATGTCATTCCATCGCATTAGTCAAGACAGTGTGACAATGTGAAGATGCTGGACTTTAGCGCTGTGTACCGGTGTAGTAATGAGCAAACAAAGAAAACAAAGCACAAAGGCAGAACATTTCATAGGTAAGATTTTGTTTTTTACGTTTTTGTATGTTACAAACTTTTGTGCTAAACCAGTAATGGCTAGTTTTGTTGAATAAAATAAGTAAACAATGCAAAAGAAATATGACAACAAGATGCTACGCTGCCAGAAATTTGTATTAATGTCATTGGCTAAGTGAACGAGTCATTCATAATGGAGATTCATTCACAAACGAATCGCTCCCTCCGTTAGAATTAGAAGTGAAAGCAGAAGAGGGGGAGTGTTTCAGGACACGGATTAGACCAAATTTACAGGGAGGGTGGATAGTACATTTCCATACACACAAACACTCGCTCTTTGTCAGAAATGCCTGTGCGGTCACTTATCCATAGATGTAGAAAAGTGATGTAAAATTATAATTTTGTAATTAAAAAAAATATATATTTGCATACTGACCACCGGGAAAACTCCTGATTATAGATATATGTATATATTTGTATATCTCCGGCTCTGGATGGCCACAGTCCTCCAATGCACCTTGGTCCCGCATTCATTTCAAAGGAGCGCTACCCTGTACTAAAATGGCGGCTCTATTGACGCATTCGACATCTAATGTAAATATCTATGGAAAGTAACTATGAAGTTCAGTCTATTCTTCTCCCAGCTGGCCAGTCACTTGCTTGCATGCATTTTGGGAGTAACTAATGAATTTACATGCTGAATCCTGCCTGTTCTGCTTCTATGAATGAGGTAAACACGCAGCTGCGTAGGCATGGGCCGGTATAGATTCTGATGGTATGATAACCTTGGATAAAAATATCACGGTTTGACGGTATTGTGATTACTGATCTGAAATATATTCTTTTAAAATGTCTGGTTAAAAACAGGGTTTCTGCAGGTTTCATCACGTCAAATTTAAGACTTTTTAAGACCCTTTTAAGACCATTATCGATGAAATTTCAGACTTTCACAGGGCAAAACACCAATAATTTTCTGTAATAGCTAGTTGATTTTTTTTTACTGCCCGATTAAAGTTCAGTTATTTCCTAGCCACATATTTTAAATAATGTGTCAAAACAAGCAAACTCTAATTATATACATATATTTTTATTAGCACAACCTTTATTTCTTTCAAGTTTTAAAAGCTATAATAAACAAAATTGATGCACAACATAAATTACCTTTTTTAAAATGTAATTTTGTTTCCTAATGTTTAATAAAATATTTTCAGAATTCTGAGGTCTAAATAAAGGTTTACATTTATTTTGAGGGTAACTACACCTTTAACTTCTAAATTATTTTAAAATGCTATATAAAAAAAACTGTAATCTTTTGGTGTCATTTATTTAATTGACACTAACAATGAGAAACGAATCTAAAAGTCTTCTGATAATCAAACCAAAACAGAATATTTTTCACAAATGCAATGTAGCATAAAAATATTAAATTAAAGACAATCAGAATGTCTCAAAGTTTTAAAAGCTATAATAAACAACATTTATGCACAACATAAATGTATGCATAAAAACATAAAAACATGGAGAACTTTTAAACAAATGTTATTGTAAGGATGAAAGGAAGACAATTAAACCCTATTGCTAAATAGTTAATAAATGTTAATTTTGTTAAACGTTTTTTTTTTTTTTTTATATATATATATATATATATGGATTTGTTGGTTGTACTAATTGGCCATAGCTTTACATGGACAATTAGGGAAAATTAAGACCTGTTTAAAAGTATTTAAGACCCACAACAGCATATTTCAGTGATTTTTTTAAGGCCTTAAATTTAGTTTTTGAAATTTAAGATTTAAGAACACAATATATTTTATTGTGAGAAACATTTAAAATATTTTGGAGCAATAAACATGTCAGGCTGCTCTCTTCATTTGTTTCAAAAACACAGATTTCTTTACAATTTAAATAGCATCTTTGGATATTTTTATGCTGGTGATACCTTTTCCTAAAAAGAAAAATCGGTAACACTTTATAATACTTACACACTATGAATCATTTATTAAGCATTAGCAAATAGTGAGTTCATTATTTGTTAAGCATTAACTCTACATTAATAAGCGTTATTTAGCAGTTTATAACTGCAGCTACAAATGCTGTATTCTTGATTAATAACCACATTTATAATTTGCTTAATAACTGTACTTTCATACTTTGTTAATGATTTATTTTTCATTACTATATTAAGTATTACATTATTAACAAACCAGTTTTTTAAGCATTGTTGGTTGTTTTTTTATTACCATTCAGAAAGAGTTAGTAAATGATTAATAAACTATTGAAATTAACATTTATAATTCTTATTATTCAGGCATATAATAATAGTTCATTTGTCTGTTAATAAATGCTTTATTAACTCAACTTCATGCAGTTTTGTGACCTAATCTAAAGTGAGGACTATTTATGCTTTATGAATCCCTTATAAATGACAATTAAAGGCTCAGTTAAATTCTAAACAGGAAAAAAGAACATAAATGACATTATTCATACCTATTCGTTTGAAGATACGCAAATTAAACTGTATCAAATGAAAAACAATTCTTTGCAACCATATCTAAAATAAAATCACTGTACAGTTTAAACATTTCATCGTATTATATCGTTAAATTATTATATTGTTGTTGTTTTATCCAATTTTATGTCGTATTTTGACACTCCTGTTATTCAGCAATGTTTAAACTCTATAGAAATTTAAGATTGCAAAGATTATTAATTATTTGATACTAAGCCTTTATATGTCATTTATGAGGGATTTATAAAGCATAAATAGTCCTCACTTTAGATTAGGTCACAAAACTGGATGAAGTTGAGTTAATGAAGCATTTATTAACATACATAGTAACCATTACTATATGCCTGAATAATAAGATATATAAATGTTGATTTCAATAGTTTATTAATCATTTACTAACTCATTCTGAATGATCTTAAAAACCTCCAACTACTCTTAAATACAAATGCTTTGTAAATAATGTAATACTTAATTTAGTAATGAAAAATAAATCATTAACAAAGTATGAAAGTACAGTTATTAAGCACATTATAAATGTGGTTATAAATCAATTAATACAGCATTTCTGCAGTTATAAACTGCTAACTAATGTTTATTAATGTAGAATTAATGCTTAACAGATAATGAACTCACTATTTGCTAATGCTTAATAAATGATTCATAGTGTATAGTTATTATAAAGTGTTACCCAAAAATCTTACACATACCTTAGGAACGATATAGCAGAAAATGCTGGCGGTTTTAAAACCTTAACTTTTCCATACCACGGTATACCTTGAAAACGGTTATCGTCCATGCCTAGCTGCAAGTAAATATGTTATAGTTCACATGTCTCACGTTATCACGATCAACATCATTTATACATCTATTAAACAACAAAAAACACTCACATGTTTTTGTGAATTGAAAAATCAGATAGTTGATGACATGATGAGCAAGCGTGTGAATATTTTGTATTACGGAAAAGTAAAATAAAAGGGATACATCTGTCATACAGTGGTGTGTCACGTGACAAACAGGACGCGTCACATGGAAACATTACTTGTGATTGTTCTAAAATAGTGATCGCCTAACAAAACTCACGCCCGGGGCCAGATATAATCTTTTAAACTCAGCAGTGAAAGGGTTAATAACAGAAGTAAAGCAGTGGTGGTATAGTTACCTTGACTAAAGCTGCACAATTAATCGTAAAAAGGTCGCGATCTCGATTCGACCCCCTAGACGATCTTAATCCAGCATTTATACGATTCTGCCAATCATATTTTCAAGTTCAGGAGAGAAGCAATGGCGGCCGCACGTTGTTTTACATACAATGTTCAGCAACGTGGACACGTCCAAATGGTGTTAAAAGAGTCACATACTTTATTCATAAGGTATAAATCACCCAAACATTTCATTTCTGTCTTCATGTAATAATGTATTCACGGCCGCGAAAACACACGTGACGTGAGCTGCTGACCGTGTCATGAGCTGTTACCACAGAGAGGGCGGGCACCAGTGTTGCCAGATGTAGCTGACTTTTTGCAGCCCAAAAACCCGCCGACATGCGAAAACACCCGCCCAACAGCGTCGATTTTACAAAAAGGTGTGGGGGGGGGGGGGGGGGGGGGTTGGACGGTCCCCAAATTTCACGAAAAGTGGGGGGGGGGGTTGGGCGCTCCCATAGATATATGGGCCGCTCCAAAACGTATGAGGGGTGGTTGGATAGTCCTGTATTTCATGAAAAGTAGGGGGACAGGTCCCAAAATTGACGAAAATTGGGGGGTTACGGGAGATCGCGGGCAGGCGGGCGTACCTTTTCAATACCGCCCAAATATCCAATACCCGCCTATGATATTTTTTACCCGCAAACTTGGATTCAAAACCGCCCAATCTGGCAACACTGGCGGGCGCGCCCGCAAATGATGCCTACTTTAGTGAACGGAACTTGCATAGGCTGTGAATAACAGCTATTAAAGTCGTTTGGGAGCCGCGCGGGAAGTAGGAACCGCACTTAGCAGTAAAAAATGAAACCGAAAGCGGGCACATCATTTAAATAATCATATCGCATTTTGTGCACGAGAATAAATGTTTAACAGTGTCAATATAACTACTCTAGCCTATATGATGTTGAATATAATGATAGAGGGAATCTGATAATGACTAATGTCTGATTTTACCCGTGAAAAAAACAGTCTAACAATGTTGTCAATGACAGATTGCAAGCATATGTCTCAAACATAATAATTAAACACCAGAATTATCAATAGTTGTATTCTGAAATAACTCTTATTAACCTTTATTTTACATCTACAGAATCGTGAGAAAATCGTGATCTTTATTTTAAGCAAAAAAAAAAAAAATTTTTGCGATTCTCATTTTAGCCAGAATCGTGCAGCTCTGCTAAAGACGCATTTTTATTTACTTGCCTTTTTTGGGTTATTCATTTTTCCATCTGTAGTCATGTATAGCTGCACTGCAAAAAAGCTTTTCTTAGTAATTTAATCTCTCTTCCAGTCCAAATATCTAAAAACTCTTAAATCAAGACTAGACAAGAAAAATGGCATGAGAAAATGATGCTTATTGATGCTATATGATCTCATTAAGATTATTTTTCTTAACCCATTGGCAAATAATTTTGCTTGTTTTAAACAATCATTTAATTTTAAGGTGTTTTTTTTTTTCAGAAAACAAGACACCATTTCTTATGCTATTTCATGTGTCTAGTATGTATCTTGATTTAAGATATTTTTTAGATATTTGGATTGAAAACCGGACAAAACTACCAAATTAGTTTTTTTATTACTATTATTATTATAACAGCTTAGGGATGTTCAAGGACAACATGTTTGTGCACTTTCTAAAGATTTTAGTTCTGTTTTTGAATAAAGGGTTGGAAATTAATGCTTTTCTTGTTGTTTTTTTATCCGATTAATCGGTTAATCAAAAAAATTATTTTATAAACAGATTAATTGATTATTAAAATAAACGATAGCTGCAGCCCTGAATGAATCAAGAATGAAGTTGTTAATATAGATATAGACTTTAAAAAAAAATGAATAGACAATTTAAAGCACATCAATGAATGCATATGTGAGATTAGTGGGTGGTTGAATAAAATCATCAATCGCATTACTTTTACAAACGTTTCCTTTTATAACTCAACCATTTAGTTCACATATATAGAAATTATAACAAAACATAAACATTAGCATAAATGTCTTGTCACTAAAGTTTAATTTGGCTGCAACTGTTTGTCAATTGGGTGCAAATACATTCTTAAGGTGCTTTCACACCTAGAAGTTTGTTTCGGAAACTGTCTCGTTTGCCCAGTTAGCGCAGTTCATTTGGCATATGTGAATCCTGCAATCGCGCTCAGATCCGCGCCAAAACAATCAGTCCAAGATCGCCTGAGTGAGGAGGTCTCGGCTCGATTGCAACGAACGCTGGAGCGAATTGATTGTAGTGAGAAAGCAAAACGATCCAACGAACTAATGAACCAGGCAATATCACAGTGTTTTATGGTTGTGCAAGAGCCATATGCAGTGTTTCCCCCACCATTATATAAGGGGGGCGCCCCGCCCTCCCAACGGCTTTCACCGCCCCCCTTGGAGCAAGTTAATTGTATTTATATATAGCGCCATATCACAACTTCTTTTATTAAACAAGCTAAATAGCCGTATGCTGTTGTGTCAATAAGATATTGCATGTCATTTCGGTCTCTACATGGTTGTGCGATTACAAATTTCTGCTCTCTGAATCGCGTATGGTGGAGTTTCACACAGCCACTCTCTGCTGTATGGGAATGAGAGTGCGCGCGCCACACCTGACAGGATCGGAGACGCACGTGCGCTTCCGTATATTATGCACGGCTCGAAATTGCGACCATTGTGGTCGCATCTGCGCCCGAAATTTAATTATGCGACCTCATAATATATTTGGGAGCATTTGTGCGACTGCATATAATGGTTGTAGTGCGACTTGTTTCGATTTTTTCTAAAAACGTGCTGAATCTGACTTCCCTGCCCCTATATTGGTTCATATTAGCTGTCAATCACTCAAGGCTTTCCGCTGTCAGATACAGGGAGCTTATAAGGGCGCCAGCCGAGATCAATCGAGGGTTTTTGGAGAAGATGCCCGAATGTCGATGCGTTGCATTTACTGCGTGTTCAGCTATTGTCCGCTAAATGTAAAATCTAACACTGTACACATCATCGCCAAAGAAGCTCACCTTTTCTAAGTTTAAACTGAATCTGCGGCTCATAACAAAGAACGGTATTTGCGCCGGTGGTCATCACGAGAATCTTGCTTTGCCCTGCTCATATATTGGGCTGGCTAACTCGCCTGCTTTTCCACAAACACAGAAAAATGAAAATCAGTGCATAACGAGACTGAGCATTTAAAATGACACAAATCGAAACTTTTAAAGAGTGTTAGAAGTGAGACTTTTCTTCCTTTCTTTGGTCCATTCTGTCTTGAGATGTATATTATTTTTCTATTTACTGATGACTGCTTTGCAGCTTTCAGCATTGGATTGAATGATTTATTATAATCTTACGTTTGTTTTGTAGCAGAAATATTATTTATTGAATTGACATGCTTATAAAAACAATAGTGCAAAATAAATATTTCTTACTGCAATGCTTCATTTTTGTTTGACGCAAACCATAAATTAATTTTTCATAAAGTAACAGCAGGACCTTTTACAGTACATGACTCGCATTCAAGCACATTCAGGGCAGCATGATAATGAGAAATGTTATTCATTGTAAGTATTATTGACATCATCGTCATCATTAATAATATTTTATAATTATTAGACATTCATTTTGGAATTATTGCACAGATATCAATAAGTCATCACAGCATTAGTTAGATAGTTGTTTTTGGTTTTTGTTAGTCCTGATTCATGTTGTTTTCAAATACAATAAATCCCTTAATATACAGTTTGCAGTGGTGCTCATTCATTTTTTTGTTTAAGGGATTATATGCAGCATCCTTAAAGGTGCTGTATGTAAGTTTTTGACTCTTCTAAAGCATAAAAATACAATAATGTGTGTGCAGATATTTAAGAAACATCCCAAGTGAACATACTTGTTTAACTGACAAACAAGGCTGAAGTCAGATATTCTGCTTTGAAAATGTTTTTTTTCCGTGCCGGAACGCTGTCTTTGTTTAGGTAATTTTCACATGCACATGCCAGTTTAACCAATTATAATTCAGCACCCCGGGTTGCCTTGTTGGAAAACAGCATATTTCATTCATTCATTCAGAAAGACTCTGAAAGCATGCGCCCATGAGCGAAATGCTACAGTGTAGTGGAAAGTATCAGATGTCAAAATGAGACAGATTCAGTTCCACATGACGTTAATTAGCAAATGACATAAATATTAGGAACGTGAGCAGGTTACATCGCGTGTCCTAACAACACGCTGTGACGAGATTGTTATGAGTGATGAGCCATTTGGCTGTTTGCACCACAAAACACGGCAGAAATTTAAATACAGCCTTTCAGAAGCACAGAATATGCACTCACTCACAAAACGGTAAGGTTTAGAATCTATTTAATACATGTTAACCCTCTTTAACATCATTAAAGGTGAAGTGAACTTTCTGCTTTCAGTATATGGTAATACACGTCATGTAAAATGCATTCAAACTCGCATTGTTAGCATTTAGCACTGAATAAAGCACACGAGGCTTACCTGAGGTGATCTGTCATAGGTTTCTGTTGTTCAGCTGTGAGAAATAGAAGCCGCTTCTAATAAATCAATTCGAGGTGTTGGTTAGAACCAAAACTCCTTTTAATATGGAGAATATTCCCTCAATCGCGTGTCGTTGCTTTTATTTAGAACACAGTTTAAAATCCCTCAAACTGGCAACCCGGCGTACCTTTATTATGATTCAGGACTGCAATACCTAGTTCAACCACTGGGTGTCAAACTTACATACTGCACCTTTAATTTATTCTCTTATGTAAGGCTAGATCTTCTTTTAGAATACGATATACCGAGTTCATCGGCCAGAATGACGTGACGCGACCAGCGAGACCTAGCTGACACTCAAGTGGTCACGTCCTTAATGCGGACTTAATATAACTTAATATAATTAAAACAAATCCCTGCTGAAAAATCCAGCTTAAACCAGCCTAAGCTGGTTGGCTGGTTTTAGCTGGTCGACCAGTCTGGTTTTAGAGGGGTTTTGGCCATTTCCAGGCTGGTTTCCAGCCATTTCCAGCTTGGTCTTAGCTGGTCAGGCTGGGAGTTGACCAGCTAAAACCAGCTTGACCAGCCAAAACCAGCTATGTCCAGCTTAAACCAGGCTGATCAAGCTGGTTTTAGCTGGTTTAAGTTGGTAATTTTCCAGCCTGACCAGCTAAGACCAGGCTGGAAATGGCTGAAGACCAGCTGAGACCAGGCTGGAAATGGCCAAAACCCCTCTAAAACCAGGCTGGTCGACAGCTAAAACCAGCCAACCAGCTTAGGCTGGTTTAAGTTGGATTTTTCAGCAGGGATTAGTTATAAAAAAAATTTAAAAAGATAACACCCCTCACAGTTGTTATGAAGGGTAATATTAGCTATATAGACCAAAAAGAGTTTTTTTTGTATCAGGCTTTAACCTCCTCCACATACGTGGACAGCACATTTTAGCTCTTATGTCTTATGTTTTATATTTTGTTACAGACATACAGTGTCATCCTGCAACTGTTTTGCAGCATATGAAATGTCCCAAACACTATTTTAACTGTCCAAAATGGACAAAAAAATTGTTTTTACTGATAGTCAAAACATGTTAAAAAAATGTGTGTGTATGTGTTATTAAGGCATTAAAAACAGTTGTGTTCAAGGCAGAAATAAAGAGTTTTTCATTCTATTACACAAAGGTGACTTTATTGTGTTTTATGGAAATTCGGACCAGGAGTCCACATATATGGACATTTTTTTCTCTAAAAGTACATCATATCAAAAGATTTTATTCTAATTAGGTACCAATAAGCCCAAATAGCAAAGAGAAATAAAAAATGCATGTAAAAAAACAGCATGGGCCTTACATATTTTTTTCTGCTGTAAAGTTGTCCATGTTAACATTGAGGTCAAAAGAAATGTGCTCTATTATAAAGCCAGGCCTAACGATTTCGTTTAATTGCACTTTCAGTTACTTCAATATTAGCTTCACGAGGAAGAGCGCATGTTGCCGCTTGGTTGTATCACACAGACACCATTTTGACTCAAACTCGCATCCTCTTGTCGCCATTTTGGCTCAACACTACTACTTTTAACATCCATTTATCTTACGATTTCTTGCTATAATTGCAATTATTCACATTTTTCACACGTCAAACACACTTATGAATTCATTTTGTGGACATACTTGCTTATTCTGTGATGTTTCTTTGCACATTTGTTTACAGATTAAACAAACTAATCTCTACAAAATCACACAAAACAACCAATCGCACACGGTTGCATGAATCTGCATTCACATATGTATAGAAACCATCCTGACTCATTTAACTTCATTTTAAGCGTTTAACAACCATATTTCTCTTACCTGCAGGGAAGCAAATGAGCTGTGGCAGTCTTGAATGAACTCTGACCCGAGCTGCTCCGTGCAACTTTTACACACTATGCGCCCCCTAGAGGATACACAAAAATAACTTTGACCTTAGCCCAACAATACATTTTAGGTAATGCACTCAAAATACATTCATTTAACCTGTTTAATTTTTGTAGGGGGTGGGGGGGTTATTTTTTATTATTTATATATGCACACACTACATATTTATTGACCCTGCCACACCAAAGCTCATTGACTGCGCCACACCAAAGCTCAGATTTTCATTGAAGATTACCAAAACAGACACAATTCTTTCAGTGGATTAACTTGCATGGATTATGTATTCACTTTAAGAATAACAATGTAAGCAAAATAAACATTGTCAATTTTGATATCAAGCTGACTTTATTCTGATGATTTGTAAATACAATGCTGATCCCATCAACGTCTCCTCAGTCCTAACTTCACCTGCATCTCTCATGAGGTTTTCCTCCATTTAGTCTGAGAGTAAATTGAGATGTTCTTTTACAAGGAAGAGATTTAAAAGAGCAGGTTTGTGGGAGGCCACCACGCTGTCCTCAATATTTGAACATTTGAACATTTAATCCCACTGAGCGCTTTAACGTCGGGACACTGCCGAAGCGATTTAATGCTGGAGCCACAGTTGTCAGCGTTGGGTAATCTGACATGATGGGCAGTATAAATAAAGCATCTGACATGATTACAGTTTTAATAGTGGATGAGCGTCCCTCAGAAAATGCTCTCAGCACTTTTCAAATGTTGCGAAATAATCTCTGTGATCCGATGTCTCTTCTATTCATCCCAGACGCGCTGACAGACGGGACTAGGTGATTTCATTTTCACTCTCAAACGTTTCTCTGCTGAAAAGCTTCCATATGGTGGATTTCCTGTGTTATTTTGTGTGTATTTGTAGGTTGGGAATTGATCTGTGATTCGTTTTTTTTATGTAAGTTTATGTGCAATTTTCATTGGATGTTTGCAACTTGTTTCTAAGTTGAAAAGCAAATGGAAATATATTTGTCTTACATAAGTAACTAAATTTACAATGCACCACTCTATATAATAGTGTATTTTTGTGTAAATGGTCATACTAACATATCAGTTTAGGTATTTTTTGGCCTATGGAAGAAAAACTAAACAAAAGAAAATCAATATTTTCACACATTTTCACACATTATTTACAAGTTAATTGGAAATGACAAAATAAAAATTCTTGCTGTCTGATTGTAATATATAGTGTATACAATACCGGTCAAAAGTTTGTGGTCAGTTTTTTTTTTTTTAAGAAAATTATTCTGTTCATCAAGGAGGCAATTATTAAATGTAAAAAAAAAGGTTAAATTATTATTAAAATTTAAATAACTGCTTTCTTATTGTATGTAGTTTCAAATGAAATTATTAATCCAGTCATTATTGCTTTTATTACTATTACCATTATTATTATTATTAATAATAATAATAATAATAATAATAATAA
The DNA here is from genome assembly GCA_903798195.1 of Danio kyathit. NCBI lineage: Eukaryota > Metazoa > Chordata > Actinopteri > Cypriniformes > Danionidae > Danio > Danio kyathit. Next base: position 8,107,363 of record LR812536.1, on the reverse strand, counting down.
TAGAGTGATTTCTGAAGGACCATGTGACTCTGAAGACTGGAGTAATGAAGCTGAAAATTCATCATTAAAATCACTGGAATAAATGATTAAATTAAATGATAAACTACATTTGAACAGTTATTTTATAGTGCAACATAACATTTCGCTATTTTACAATTTGTACTGTATTTGATGAAAATAATGCAGCCTTGATAAGCAGGAGAAGCTTATTTTAAAACATCTCAAAATCATACTAACCCGAAACTTTTAACCGGTATATATATCTAAATTTTATTTGATATTTTTAATAGGAACATTTTGAATTCTGGCTCTGTGAAAAAAAGCAAAACTAGCTTTACACATATTACTATTGGAAGGAAAACTAAAATGTTTGTCAGCTTAAACAAGTAAACACCAAATAATTGAAGGGTAATAAATATTGTTTTGATAAATGAAGCACTGATAAATTTGTAATTAAAAAAAAATTTAAATGTAAAAATGTAAAATATCAATCAAAAAATATGTATGTATATTAAACACTATCTGACATATTTCTAATCAATTTCTGATAGTTTCAATTTATCTTTAATAGTTTTAGATAATAATAATAATAATAATAATAATAATAATAATAATTGTTATTATTATTATTATTCATTCATTCAATCATTCATTTTCTTTTTGGCTTAGTCCCTTTATTATACTGGGGTCGCCACAGCGGAATGAACCGCCAACTTATCCAGCATATGGTTTATGCAGTGGATGCCCTTCCAGCTGCAACCCATCACTGGGAAACATCCATACACAGCCATTTACACAATACTGACAATTTAGCCTACCCAATTCACCTATATCACATGTTTTTGGATTTGTGAGGAAACACGGGGAGAACATGCAAACTCCACACAGAAACGCCAACTGACCTAGCTGAGGCTCAAACCAGCGACCTTCTTGCTGTGAGGCGAACGTACCCACTGTGCCACCCTGCAGCCCTCATTTTTATTATTATTATTCTTATTATTATTATTATTAATAATAATAATAATATTTTCACAATTGATTTTCATAGTTTTATAAAAAAAAAAAAAAAACTCTGTGACAAAAATAAAACAAACAAGAAAAAAGATTTAATGTGAAATAGATAAAATCTTGTGATAAATAAATAAGTAAATAAATAAATAAATAAATAAATAAATAAATAAATAAATAAATAAATAAATAAATAAATAAATAAATAAATAAATAGTGCCTGCACTCTCAGAAATAACTGTCACTGGGGCGGTACCTTTTCCAAAGGTACATTTTTTTGTTCCCAACAGGTCCTTAAAGGTCCATATCAGTACTTAAAAAGTACAAACGTCTACCTCATAGTACCTTGAGGGTAGAAAAGTGAACCCTAAAGGTACTAAAGTGTGTACGGTTCAAAAGTGTACCTTTTGAAAAGGTACCATCCCAGCAACAGATTATGTACCTTTATTTTTGAGTGTGTGTGATCAACAAACAAACAAACAAACAAATAAATAAATAAACAAACATTATTGTTATTTATCAATATAAATATTTACTATCTGTAATCACAAAAAAGCAGTTTTGAAAAATTACCATCCTAGCGACAGATTACATACCTTTATTTTTGAGTGTGTGTGTGTGTGTGTGTGTGTGTGTGTGTGTGTGTGTGTGTGTGTGTGTGTGTGTGTGTGTGATCAATACACAAACAAACAAACAAACAAATAAATAAACAAATACATAACAAACAGTATTGTTATTTATCAATATAAATATTTGTAATCACAAAAAAGCAGTCTCTCTCTTTTTTTATATATAATTTTTTACAGCAAGCTTATTTTCTGCACATTAGTCATCAAAGTGTTTTGATGATGATGACAGACCCAAAGGTGAACCTTTAATTCATCACGTTTACCAGTTAAAAACAAGCTGTATTAAAGCAATTATTGAAAAAGTCAAAACACAGCAGCTAAAAAAAACAACAACACACACACACATGGCCAAAATGATTCTTTGATTTCATTGGACAGAGGAGCTCTAACAAAGACAAGGACCGGCAGACGCCCGTGGCCTTTTACATTCTCTTTGAACAGAAAGAAAGGGCTGAAAATGGCGAAATGGCAGCGAGTAAAGCTGCGTGATTATCTGCCACTGCACTTGTCTTGTCTCTGACATTAATCTCTGTGCCACTGATTGATCCTAATGAATCAACGCCACATGGTATCCATGTAAATGACGCACTGAAATTGAGCATTTAATTGCTTCATTTGCGATTATTGTTGGATTGAGAGTAATGACTTTCCATTTGCATGAATAGAGAGAGGGGTTATCAAACAAACAGAACAATCGTCACTGCTTTTTAAAAAAAGAAATGGTGACAGATGAATTCTGGCTTGTCTGTCAGAGGGAGAATTTGCATGGATTAAAGGTGGCTTTCTCCAGCATGCAAAACACTCCATTCTTTCAGTCAAAGTTTGGACTGCAAAGGCCTCTAGATTACGCTTATCTGACCAAAATAAAATATGATCATGCCTTGATTTTTAATTATTTAATTAGCACAGTAAGGTCTGACTTTGCTTAGACAAAAGTCTTGTCACTTAACAGAAATAATGTCCAGTATAGAATATAAAGTCATGGTACGGTGGAAAAATAATTAATATAGTGTTTGACTCACATGAGTTTGGAGGACTGCATCCATACATCTCTGCAATGACTCCAATCACTTATTATTAAAGTCATCTGGAATGGCAAAGAAAGCGTTCCAGCAGGACTCCCAGAGTTCATCAAGATTCTTTGGATTCATCTTCAATGCCTTCTCCAATTTATCCCAGACTTGCTCAATAATGTTTATTTCTGGTGATTGAGCTGGCCAATCCTGGAGCACCTTGACCTTCTTTGCTCTCAGGAACTTTGATGTGGAGGCTGAAGTATGAGGAGCGCTATCCTGCTGAAGAATTTGAATGTCTTGATACCTCAGGCTGTCAATGTTTCCATCCACTTTGCAGATTCTGCAACAGTTCTGTCTGGTTCATGAATCTTGTTTGGCTAATAGCCATGCGATATTCTGCAAATAATAGCACTCTACAGTCTCTTCACCCTTGTGTATTACTCCGCCCACACAAAGCAACAAGCAGAGGACATTACAATTTGACAAATATTGCAGCTGTTGGAAAACATAATGTACTTTTGAGGCTTTTTTAGTCAAGAATATAGCTGTTTAGATTGCAACTATGCAGTTTATTTATAAGGATAGTGCCTCTTTTTAAATATTTATAATTTCGGAGCAGTGGTGGCGCAGTAGGTAGTGCTGTCGCCTCACAGCAAGAAGGTCGCTGGTTCGAGTCTCGGCTGGGTCAGTTGGCGTTTCTGTGAGTTTGCATGCTCGCGTGGGTTTCCTCCGCGTTTGCCCCACAGTCCACAGACATGCGGTACAGGTAAATTGGGTAGGCTAAATTGTCCGTAGTGTATGAGTGTGAATGAGTGTGTATGGATGTTTCCCAGATATGGGTTGCAGCTGGAAGGGCATCCGCTGCGTAAAACATGTGCTGGATAAGTTGGCGGTTCATTCCGATGTGGCGACCCCGGATTAATAAAGGGACTAAGCCAAAAAGTAAATGAATGAATTTCGGAGCATCGCATTCAGTGCATCGGCCACCATCAGCCTGTCTGAGCAGACCAACGAGAGTGAGGGCTGACGTTCCACCACAAGATGGTGACAGAGACAACATAATAAGTCCTTAGGTAAGAAAAACAGCTTTTTTCTCAATGTAAGTTTCAAACTACAGCTGAACAAATCATTATAAATCAGGTAAGTGACATTCTAAGTCGATCTGTCTCTTTTGTATTTTGTAATGCTGGATCTATACCACAGAAACTGGTAGTGTTTGCTTTTGCTTTGGCTTTTTTAGGGTTAATTATTGTGATATTCTGATTACAACAGAGAAATGCTGGGAAATCTTTGTAGACTGATGGTATTTCTCGCAGTTCAGGTTTATAATCTTAAAATGTGAGCAACAATCGCCTGTTTTGTCATCACTTTAGACATCACGCTAGAGAATCATTCAACTACTAGCTCTAAAGTGATGTTTATGAAGTAGCAACGGTTTCTGCTGTTCTGTCGTCAGCTGCAGATGTGAATAAATGGTGGAAGAAAGTAGTTCCTCTTACAAAAGGATTTTGAGACTCTCCGTGTTTAATTTTATTTTTTATACACACAGTTATGCCTTCAAACTGTTGTATAACCGCAATATCACACTAATAGCAGTGCCATGTGGCTATATATCATCACTGGTGGGACACCAAGGCAACGCACACCACCCACCAGTGCCGATATACAGCCACATCGCACTGCTACTTGTGTGATATTGATCATATATATATAATTAAAATTAACTAACTAAAGTAACTGACTAAACAAATGTATTTGTACTTATAAAAAATATTTTCCAAGTGCTGTTTAAGAGAGAGAAGTAAAAAAAAGATAATAATAATAATAAAAAAGGGGCTAGTACTATTGACCTAAAATAATAAAAAATTAACAGGAGGGCTAATAATTTTGATTTCAACTGTATATATTTAGCACTTCTTTTCTCATTTTTTTCTTAGTGGTCTTGTCTTCTAGGGCTGGGTGATACTGCAAAATTTGGTATCGATCCGATACCAAGTAAATACAGGGCCAGTATCGCTGATATTGATACCGATACCGATACTTTTACTTTAAAAAACATGCACTTTAAATGTAATTTTCTGTAGGGGATAAAAGTGTGATGATTTATGAGTTGAATGCTCTCAAATCAGCTATAATTAAATGTATATGTTAAACCCAGCACAAGTTTTAAAGACTTTTAAGCCAAATGCTTTTTTTTTTTTTTTTTATTGTAATGATCTAGATTTGCAAACACAAACTTATTACTAGAGAACAATATATATATTTTTAAACTTTGCTTCAGTCTGGGGTTTTTGTTCAAAAACAAAAATATAATAATCAAACCATTTCTCTTTCAGCACTTATTCGATGTCTTTAAACAAATAAATGTAAAATAAATATGCATTTCAAATACATTTTAAATAAACAAAGACCACAAAATTATTACTTATTAAATTATTATTATTATTATTATTATTAATGTTTTAAAACTTTTTTTCAGTTTTTGTTCACTGTTTTGTTCAAAATAACAAAATAAAGTGTTTCTCTTTCATTAGACACTTAACATTGCCTTATTTTATAAACAAAGTGCAAACAATTGCTTGTATATAATGAGGGATATTCAGAATTTTTCATATTTTATGTTTAGGGTATACTGTGGTGAACAACTGTATTCTCACCAGCTGAAAAATGTTTTTTTAAGTGTTTTTAAATGTTTTTTTTATACTACAGCAAAAGATAACTGACTTAAAACCATTTTTAGCTGGTGAAAAAACTACTGTTGTCATAATTTTGGCCACCACTGTATATTTTTAAATTCCAAAATAATTCATATAAATAGCTATAAATAATATTAAATAATATTAATAATAAAAAATATTATTAATAAAATAATACCTATAAATAGGTACAGTTTATATGGCTATATAGGCTACATTTAAAGCAACAAGTTTAACTATGACCAAGTAATTTTTATTTTTTTTTTCTCTCAAATTGGCATTAACAAATACTGAATGTCCTATATAACTCAAATATTAATCTCACCACTGTAGCTAGCTACCTGGATATTCATTGCCTCTCCGAAACGACTCGGCCAGTGACCTCTGTCTCAGGGCTGGTACTGCTGGGGGTCTGTCTGGAGGATTTGCCTCCTCTTCTCACCTTTTTTGCAGCTCGGTGTTCTCTTTTTTGTGCTGTTTTATGTGTTTGTGTAGACTTGTGGTGTTGCCCCAGTACTGAATAGACTTTACAAACATCGCAGTTTGCAATATTTTCATTAACTGCAGTAAAATAACTCCAAACAGCGCTCCTTTCTTTCCGTCATCTCAGAACAGCTAAAAGTGCTTGTGTTTTGGTGCTGCTGAGTCACGTGATGAAAGGACAACTAATCACAGCAGAGCAAGAAGGAGCAACGGTGCATACGAGATATAAAAGGAGCGGGGTGTTTAGAGACATTTTATGAAACAGGAGCAATGTACTTTAGCGAAAATTAGATTAAATTTAAATAAATGTATCGATCTCGGAAGGCTTCTATCCATCCGATACCAAGTAAATAGGGCCAGTATCGCCGATATTGATACCGATACCGATACTTTTACTTTAAAAAACATGCACTTTAAATGTAATTTTCTGTAGGGGATAAAAGTGTGATGATTTATGAGTTGAATGCTCTCAAAGCAGCTATAATTAAATGTATATGTTAAACCCAGCACAAGTTTTAAAGACTTTTAAGCCAAATGCTTTTTTTTTTATTATTGTAATGATCTGGATTTGCAAACACAAATTTATTACTAGAGAACAATATATATTTTTTAAACTTTGCTTCAGTCTGGGGTTTTTGTTCAAAAACAAAAATATAATAATAAAACCATTTCTCTTTCAGCACTTATTCGATGTCTTTAAACAAATAAATGTAAAATAAATATGCATTTCAAATACATTTTAAATAAACAAAGACCACAAAATTATTACTTATTAAATTATTAATTATTATTATTATTATTAATGTTTTAAAACTTTTTTTCAGTTTTTGTTCACTGTTTTGTTCAAAATAACAAATAAAGTGTTTCTCTTTCATTAGACACTTAACATTGCCTTATTTTATAAACAAAGTGCAAACAATTGCTTGTATATAATGAGAGATATTCAGAAATTTTCATATTTTAAGTTTATGGTATACTGTACAGTGGTGGCCAATTATAAGAACAACTGCATTCTCACCAGCTGAAAAATGTTTTTTTTAAGTGTTTTTAAATGTTTTTTTATACTACAGCAAAAGATAACTGACTTAAAACCATTTTTAGCTGGTGAAAAAACTACTGTTGTCATAATTTTGCCCACCACTGTATATTTTTAAATTCCAAAATAATTCATATAAATAGCAGGTACAGTTTATATGGCTATATAAGTTACAAGTTTAACTATGACCAAGTAATCTTTTTTTTTTTTTTTTCTCAAATTGGCATTACCAAATACTGAATGTCCTATATAACTCAAATATTAATCTCACCACTGTAGCTAGCTACCTGGATATTCATTGCCTCTCCGAAACGACTCGGCCAGTGACCTCTGTCTCAGGGCTGGTACTGCTGGGGGTCTGTCTGGAGGATTTGCCTCCTCTTCTCACCTTTTTTGCAGCTCGGTGTTCTCTTTTTTTGTGCTGTTTTATGTGTTTGTGTAGACTTGAGGTGTTGCCCCAGTACTGAATAGACTTTACAAACATCGCAGTTTGCAATATTTTCATTAACTGCAGTAAAATAACTCCAAACAGCGCTCCTTTCTTTCCGTCATCTCAGAACAGCTAAAAGTGCTTGCGCTTTGGTGCTGCTGAGTCACGTGATGAAAGGACAACTAATCACAGCAGAGCAAGAAGGAGCAACGGTGCATACGAGATATAAAAGGAGCGAGGCATTTAGAGATATTTTATGAAACAGGAGCAATGTAGTATAGCGTAAATTAGATTAAATTTAAATAAATGTATCAATCTCGGAAGGCTATTATCGATCCGATATCAAGTAAATAGGGCCAGTATCGCCGATATTGATACCGATACCGATACTTTTACTTTAAAAAACATGCACTTTAAATGTAATTTTCTGTAGGGGATAAAAGTGTGATGATTTATGAGTTGAATGCTCTCAAAGCAGCTATAATTAAATGTATATGTTAAACCCAGCACAAGTTTTAAAGACTTTTAAGCCAAATACTTTTTTTTTTTGTTATTGTAATGATCTAGATTTGCAAACACAAACTTATTACTAGAGAACAATATACATTTTTTAAACTTTGCTTCAGTCTGGGGTTTTTGTTCAAAAACAAAAATATAATAATAAAACCATTTCTCTTTCAGCACTTATTCGATGTCTTTAAACAAATAAATGTAAAATAAATATGCATTTCAAATACATTTTAAATAAACAAAGACCACAAAATTATTACTTATTAAATTATTATTATTATTATTATTATTAATGTTTTAAAACTTTTTTTCAGTTTTTGTTCACTGTTTTGTTCAAAATAACAAAATAAAGTGTTTCTCTTTCATTAGACACTTAACATTGCCTTATTTTATAAACAAAGTGCAAACAATTGCTTGTATATAATGAGGGATATTCAGAATTTTTCATATTTTATGTTTAGGGTATACTGTGGTGAACAACTGTATTCTCACCAGCTGAAAAATGTTTTTTTAAGTGTTTTTAAATGTTTTTTTTATACTACAGCAAAAGATAACTGACTTAAAACCATTTTTAGCTGGTGAAAAAACTACTGTTGTCATAATTTTGGCCACCACTGTATATTTTTAAATTCCAAAATAATTCATATAAATAGCTATAAATAATATTAAATAATATTAATAATAAAAAATATTATTAATAAAATAATACCTATAAATAGGTACAGTTTATATGGCTATATAGGCTACATTTAAAGTAACAAGTTTAACTATGACCAAGTAATTTTTTATTTTTTTTTTCTCTCAAATTGGCATTAACAAATACTGAATGTCCTATATAACTCAAATATTAATCTCACCACTGTAGCTAGCTACCTGGATATTCATTGCCTCTCCGAAACGACTCGGCCAGTGACCTCTGTCTCAGGGCTGGTACTGCTGGGGGTCTGTCTGGAGGATTTGCCTCCTCTTCTCACCTTTTTTGCAGCTCAGTGTTCTCTTTTTTGTGCTGTTTTATGTGTTTGTGTAGACTTGAGGTGTTGCCCCAGTACTGAATAGACTTTACAAACATCGCAGTTTGCAATATTTTCATTAACTGCAGTAAAATAACTCCAAACAGCGCTCCTTTCTTTCCGCCATCTCAGAACAGCTGAAAGTGACATTTAGAGACATTTTATGAAACAGGTGCAATGTACTTTAGCGTAAATTAGATTAAATTCAAATAAATGTATCGATCTCGGAAGGCTACTATCGATCCGATATCAATACCAACGTTGGTATCAATACTATCAATATTAGGACCGATCCACACACCCCTATTGTCTTCTTTCTTGTAAAATTCTTAACCTAAGATACGGCACATTCATTCAATAAGGATTTAAAAAATCTAAAGTTCTGACCCCCACCATATTTCCTCCCTATAAAAAAAATAAATAATAAAATATTGATGACGATTTAAGGCTTAAATAAAAAAAATAAATGCATTTTCACTAAAGAATCGGTAGACGTTTGTACTGGAAAACTAGACTGAACAGAAGACAAAAGCGCTGAGGAAGTAGCTGCAGCGATACTGTGTTTAACCTGAGCAACACTAAAAACCAAAGCTAATATACTGAGGATGTAGACTGAAAACATCCCTCTGGCTTTCTCCAAACCGTAAACCTGTCTAGAGGAAGGAGACGCTGTGCAGGAGGAGATATTGCTTCTCTACACCTCTGTGTGTTTCAGCCTTGACTACAAGCTGTTTCCACACCACAGAAGAGTCGTAAATCCAGTTCTGAGAAGATCACAACACTCAGCATTTGCAAAGTCGGAACATGAAGAAAACTGACTTAACCATTTACAGTACATGTTCTCGTCTTTCGTCTTTTTTCCAGAACATTTTCATTTGCAATGTAAAGGTTATTGCATACTGAATCCATAATTTTTTATAATTTATTTCAAAAATAAATTCCACCTCACATTGTGTCAATAGACACACTACCTTTGAAACTTTCGTCTGTTATAGAAAAAATTGATCAGGTTAGATTTGTTTCTGTTTTTTCCATCCGAAAAGGCATTTTAAGCGATGGCACAATTGACTCTTCGCTAAGCCCTGACCTCCTTAGTTACTGTTGTTACGCCTGTCAAGCTTTCGTGTCTGGCACGTCTATTACAATATGTATGCGCCGGTGTTAGACATTCCCAGGGATATAATTAGTCATTTTTGGCGAAGTATCCAAGAAAGCCAGACAAAAAAAGGACTGCGGTATGCATTGCAGGTGTATATTTACAACTTAATACGCAACCAATTAGTAAAGAATTTAATTAAAACTGAAGCTAGGTTAGCCTAGCCGCCTCATACGTTGACCATTCAACAGCTTAGTTCATCCACAGCAGGATATGTTAGCAGGGGAAGAAAAAAAGGGAGAAATATGCAAACAGGAGAATACAGTCAAGCTAGGAGCAAAAAATATATACCATAGAATAGAAAATCAGGAGAAAGTATTGATGTAATGCCAAAAAGGTGTCCATAGCTGCCAGAAGTCATCTGACTTTTGATGTATATCATAGGTGAGTTTCTCAAGTGGAAATAAGGCACATACTTGAGACAACCACATTTTAAATGAGGGTACCTGAGGAGATGACCACAATAGAAGTATATATTTCTTTGCCAGATAGACCAAAATTAAAAACAAATGTTTGATGTGGGAGTCTAATGCTGCGTTCACACCAGACGCGGAACGCGCAGCAAAATCGCGCTATTCGCGAGTAAATAGACGCGTGAACATTTGAGTTTACTCGCTTCATTCGCGCGTCAGACTCCGCTTCATTCGCGCGTCAGACTCCGCTTCATTCGCGCGTTTGCATTGACTTAACATGTAAATCACTCGCGCTTGACGCTTCTTCCGCGTCTGGTGTGAACGCAGCATAACACATTATCTACTCCACCATATCACAAATACAATTGTAGAGAAAAACTGAATTTTATCTTAAAGAGTCCTTGTAGAAAATGATGTATTTTCTTCCAAAAAGAGATGATCTTGTCACAATACCAGAAACAGTGAAGGAATGTTCCTTTGCCTTTTTTGCAGTTAAAACAAAGATCAGAAGAGTTTCTATAAATCTTTTATAGACGCAAGGGTGTAAGTTAAAGGGCCCTATTTTAACAATCTAGGTGCAAAGTCCAAAGCGCATTATTCTCTTAATGAGTTATAGGTAGGCCCACACGGAATCTGCGTGCGCAGAATTCCGCAGATTTTTTGCAGATTTTCCGCAGATTTATTGGCCATTATTAATTCTGTTTATTTACTTAAAGTTAACTATTTACAGTTAATCTAATTGGATTTGCATTTTAAACATTAAATACAAGTTAAAAAGATATTATTTTTTATTTAACATATTAAGGTTTTAGTTATGATACTCCCAAAATAATTCCGCAGAAATCCGCAGATTTTTACCAAAATTCTCCGCAGAAATAGCAAAAAACGTCTGCAGATTCCGTCTGGCCCTGGTTATAGGTGTGTTTTGAGAATAAACCAATCAGAGTCTCATCTCCCATTCCCTTTAAGAGTCAGTTGCGTCGCACCATAGCACATTTGCTATTTACATGGTGGACTTTGTAAGTGGAATAACTGAGCGCTTCACTAGCTAGAAAACAGTTAAACAGGCCATCTGCAGCGCGAGAATAAGAGAATGAGCCTCCTCATTCTTTACTTTCACTCTCTTCCGTATATAAGGAAAGGTGTTGTACGCACAGACATCCATTAGCCTATATAAGTAATTTAAGCGCAAAGATTTGTTTCAAAGCTATTTCTAAATTCAGTTCTAATTTCCAGCAAACGAATAAATGAGCAATAATAACGAAGTGTGGTCAAAAAATGCCACGTAGGATTAAGTCTGTTCTGAAGGCAAAGGGGAGTCCAACTCGGTACTAGAAAGGTGTACCTAATAAAGTGGCCGGGAACTATATATATATATATATATATATATATATATATATATATATATATATATATATATATATATATATATATATATATATATATATACACATTCAGAAATGTATTATATATATATTATATAAAAAAATAAGGGTATTGCAACAATCTTGTTGCTGTAATATAATGCCTCCTTTATGAATAAAAGTAACATTTTCTTATATTCTCATGAAATAAATAATGAATGAATTAATTAATTAATTAGTTAACAAACAAATGAACTTTTATTTGATAACAGTGTTCATTATAGCCTCTGATCTTAAGCCAACAGCTAAATCAAATTAGTCTATTTTAAAACCTGTGTTTATTCCTGTGTAGAAACACTTAATCTCTTAAAGAGTTTACAAAAAACCCCAGTTGTAATTCCAGAAAGCTTTTGCATCATGACAGAATCGAGGTGGCTTTTGTAAGCTGATATAAATCAAACTTTCAGAGCTCATGCGTTTCAATAAGCTGCGGTGGCACTGAGGGTCAACAGCAGTGATTCAACACTGGATAACACCAATAAAGAAACAAATCTATACTTTAATCTGACGTGCCAAACAGAATCCCCTTTCAAACCTGTGCTTGAGATTGTTTCCGAAGTTTCCAAAGGGGGCGAAGAAGAGGAAATGAGAATTATTGATCAAAATATATACGTTTTCAACAGACTACGTTGTTTCTTTGTGAAGCAGGCCCTTTTTTCTGTTAATTGTTTTGGCAACTTGTGCTGCCTCCTTTGCCAATAAAATCACCTTGGAATTGAAAACTGAATTGAAGTTAAATAGACTGCTGGAATTCTATCTGCACCGCAGCGACAAAAGGGGATTATAGAGGTTTTGGCAAGAGCCGAGCGGGTGCTAGTATGCATACTTGCTCTAGAACACAACTGGGAGGAGTTCAATTAGTGCAGCCCAAATGCAAATCCAAGTTAAAGGTCTTGTCTGGATGAAACCTGAAAACAATGGAGCTTTTCCACACCACCTTCCGTTTAATTCCCTCCAGGCCTCTAATCTCATCAAATCCCTTTCGAAAGAGCCAAATGTACAAACTCCTATTTGAAATCTCTTGGCATCCCAAAGCCATTCCGGTGTTTGGACCATTTTATATAGGGTAATAGTTATAACACAATCCATAATGTATCCGATCAGCAACTTGTCGTTAATAAGTAGACCTGGAAAATTCAAATCAACATTTGGATTATTCCCATGTCTTTTCATATTATTGTATTTTACCTTTTTTTATTGGCTGAGCATATTCATCTATCCGTCCGTCCATCCATCCATCCATCCATCCATCTATCATTGTCTCTATATATCTATATGTCCGTCCATCTATCCATCCATCCATCCATCGCACAGGTGTCAAACTCAGTTCCTGGAGGGCCGGAGCTCTGCACAGTTTAGTTCCAACCCTAATTAATCACACCTGATCAAACTAATTGAGTCCTTCAGGCTTGTTTGAAACCTGCAGGCAAGTGTGTTGAAGCAGGGTTGGAACTAAACTGTGCTGGGCTGCGGCCCTCCAGGATCTGAGTTTGACACCCCTGATCTATAGCAATGGTCACAAACTCATTTCCTGGAGGGCCGCAGCTCTGCATAGTTTAGCTCCAACCACCACCAACTCACACCTGCTTAATAGTCTCTAGTAGTCTTGAACACCTTGATTATTTGGATCAGCTGTGCTTGATTAGAGTTGGAGCAAAACTACAGAGCTGCAGCCCTCCAGCAATTTAGTTTGAGATCTATCTATCTATCTATCTATCTATCTATCTATCTATAACAATGGTCTCAAACTCAATTCCTGGAGGGCCACAGCTCTGCATAGTAGTCTTGAACACCTTGATTATTTGGATCAGCTGTGTTTGATTAGAGTTGGAGCAAAACTACAGAGCTGCAGCCCTCCAGCAATTTAGTTTGAGATCTATCTATCTATCTATCTATCTATCTATCTATCTATCTATCTATCTATCTATCTATCTATCTATCTATCTATCTATCTATCTATCTATCTATCTATCACAATGGTCTCAAACTCAATTCCTGGAGGGCCACAGCTCTGCATAGTAGTCTTGAACACCTTGATTATTTGGATCAGCTGTGTTTGATTAGGGTTGGAGCAAAACTGTGCAGAGCTGCGGCCCTCCCGGAATCCAGTTCTAATCTATTCACATGTTTGTGAAAAATTCATTGGAACTATGAAATCGGAGAGTCAATAAATCATTAAACTATACATTGATAAATACAAAAAAAATGTGACCATAGTTGGCTAACAACGCTTCTGGGAGACCTCCCATTAACTGGATTAGATTTTGTCCACATGATTCATTTAATCCTTCATAAGGCCCTTTATAAAACCCTGGAGTGTTACGAAGAAATTCTGAACTTTTATTGTAATGGTCTGAGTGGGAATCGAACCCAGGTCTACGGTGTGGTTAGCAGTAGTTCTTACTACTTGCGCTAAGTCAGCAACTGGTGGCTCAAGAGCAGAGGAGGAATAAAGTTAGCCCACAATGTGTGAATTCAAAAATAATAGTCTTTACTGAAGAGAAATTGACAAAAAAAAAAAAAAAAGAGAGACAATATTTCTCTACAGCCAGGGTTGAGAAAGTACAACAAAAATAGGAAAGCCGAGCTTCCCAAAAACATACAAAATAAAAATAGACACGAGGGTCTCAGAACAATCAAAAGAACATAGCAAGCAAAAAATCTTGAGAACAACTTAACTGGACAAGGCAGCTAGGAGGTAGGGTTCAGGACTGAACACAGAGCAGGGTACAAGGCAGTCTTATATAGAGCAGATAACACGTGGTGGTGATCATAGATATATACACTAGATGTCGCCTGGCCTATTGTTGTCTATTGGAAGGAATGCGTCAATAGAGCCGCCATCTTGGTACAGGGTATCGGTCGTTTGAAATGAATGCGGGACCAAGGTGAAGTGGAGGACTGTGGCCATCCAAAGCCAGAGAAATACACATATACACATATATCTATGATCGGGAGTTTTCCCCGGTGGTCAGTATGCAAATATTTTTTTAAATTACGAAATATTATAATTTTACATCACTTTTCTACATTGATGGATGTGACCACACGGGCATTCCAGACAAAGAGTGAGTGTTTGTGTGCATGGAAATGCATTATCCTCCTTCCGTTTAATTTGATCTAATCCATGTCCTGAAACACACCCCCTCACCTGCTTTCACTTCTCATTCTGACGGAGGGAGCGATTCGTTTGTGAATGAATCTCCGTTATGAACGACTCGTTCACTTAGCTGACAATAATAAAAGTTTCTGGCACCGCAGCGTCTTCTTGTCATTTCATAACATTGTTTGCTTATTTTATTCAACAAAACTAGCATAAGTCTAGAATTTAGCGCGAGTTGATGCTACTTTGCCTTATGGTGAATGCTGCAAGAGACTATATTATCATCAATAACGTGACTTGTTAAGCACAAAAGTTCATAACATACAAAAACATAAAAAACGAAATCTTACCTATGAAATGTGACGACTTTGTGCTTTGTTTTCTTGGTTTGCTCGTTACTACAACGCAAACACAGCGCTAAAGTCCAGCATCTTCACATTGGCACACTGTCTTGACTAGTGCGGTTGAATGACGTTGTTCTAGGAGCACTGTACCAATGTGGCGGCGCTATTGACGCATCTTCAGGGTCCCTATGCGATATCTAGTGTATATATTTATGGGTGGTGATTAGGCTGATTACAGGGGAGTTTAAAGGAACAAGAGTCACTAGCGCCATCTAATGTAGAGGAGTATAGGGCACTATCGCTGCGGCCCCTGGTGGCTTGGAGGACATGGCAAAGTGCTGAGATATTACATTTATGACTTAAAAAAATAAGAAAAATTATATTGCAATCAATGTCAATGATGTTATAACATAGCTTAGACCATAAAATGGTTATAAGTGTCAATTTTGGAGATTGAGATTTATGCATTGTACGGAAGCTGATTAAATAAGCTTTCCATTAATACTTATGGCAGTTAGGACAGGACAATATTTAGTCAATATAACTATGTGAGCACCTGGAATCTATTGATTCAAACAAATCAAAATACTATTTTTTTTTAAAAATATATATTTACAGTAGGGACTTTACATAATGTCTACATGTAAAATGATCTTTACTTAATACTGTAATGTTTTTGGCATAAAATAAACAATGGAATTTTTTGACCCATACACTGTACTTTTGGCTATTTCAAAAATTATAACTTGTCAACATCAGACAAACATCAGACATATTTGATTCATGACCCAATAAAGGGTTAAATATTGCGCTTACTGTATCTATGCAAATTGAAATTAGCTCAAGTTTATTCAAATTACTGATGTTAGTTCTGTGCAATTTAACCAAGTTATTTAGAATATTATGCATATTTTAGGCTGGCTAAAAGTCTCTCTTTTTCCTAGAAGAGATTGGGAATACACAGGACAGATTGTTTAGCCTTTAGCCAGCTGTTATTTTGGTGAGTTACTTTGCCACAAGGGCTTTATTTTTTCTAACTTTAAACCATCGTAATTTACCGTCAACCCACATCATAACACATGTTAAGCACAGTCAAGGGAAAATAATATGGAAACAGAGTTCAGGAAGGCTTTTGTAATGAGTTTACCCAGCTTTGTTTTCCTGTCAGAGCACACAGACGGAGGCAGTAGACTTTAAAAGCATGGTACCTGTGCGGGTAAACAACAGATGGCAGAATCGTATCCCTATGGTAAGAAACTTTGACCCAAGAGCACATGCCGCCGCTTGACATCTTTATTCACTGCTCAAAGTTTGGGAGGGAAGAACTTGTTCTTTTGTTCTGTCAACAGATATAAGTAATGGAGGCTCTGGTGAGCCAATTGCCTTCGGGCCACGGGAAACCAGTCACAGCACCATACGAGATAAGACAAAGAGAGAGAAACCTCCCTTCTCACAAGTGCATTTTGACTCATTCATTTAAAACACATTAATCTCCAGCGGTCCTCTACACTGCTGGAGGTGCAGGGGTCGCGGTTGCCCAATGCTTACGGGTCTGGGTTTAAAGAGAAATGGGGAGAAAGGTTAATTAGGTTAATCACAGTTTACTCTATGGGGAATGAACCATACAAGCTACATTTTTTAAGTGTCCTGACAAAATATGAGCTGTCTTTTGGATTCAGTAACTTTTTAAAAGAACAGTTTAACCGCTGTTTATATTGAACTTCTATTGAATTGATGTAACACAAAAAAAGGATGTTTTAACAGTGACTGAGCTGCATTTGCATGATCTGGTTCTCAAATCGCACTTGGTTCTATGTATTTGATGGCAATTGTTTGGAAGGTAAAATGTTGGTTAAATGTTTTGAAGGTATTTTAGATTTGAAAGATTATAGGCCTTGTAGACAGACAGGGATAGAAAGACAGACAGACAGACAGACAGATAGACAGACAGACAGACATATAGATGGATAGACAGATACAATCATAGACAGAACAATAAACGGACAAATGGATGGACCGACAGATATATATATATTTTTATATATATATATATATATATATATATAGATAGATAGATAGATAGATAGATAGATAGATAGATAGATATAGACAGACAGACAGACAGACAGACAGACAGACAGACAGACAGACAGACAGACAGACAGACAGATAGATAGATAGATAGATAGATAGATAGATAGATAGATAGATAGATAGATAGATAGATATAGACAGACAGACAGACAGACAGACAGACAGACAGACAGACAGACAGACAGACAGACAGATAGATAGATAGATAGATAGATAGATAGATAGATAGATAGATAGATAGATAGATAGATAGATAGACATATTGAGATAATGATAGACCAATCAATCAAACTAACCAACCAAACCAACCAACCAACCAACCAATCAAGCCAACCAACCCACCAACCAACCAATCAACAAACCAACCAACCTACCTACCTACCTACCATCCATCCAACCAACCAACCAACCAACCAACCAACCAACCAACCCCAAAAAACAACCAACAACCAATCAACCAATCAACCAACCAACCCACCAACCAACCAATCAACAAACCAACCAACCTACCTACCTACCTACCATCCATCCAACCAACCAACCAACCAACCAACCAACCAACCAACCCCAAAAAACAACCAACAACCAATCAACCAATCAACCAACCAACCCCAAAAAATCAACCAACAACCAATCAACCAACCAACCCTAAAAAACAATCAACCACCAATCAATCAACCAATCAACCAACCAACCCCAAAAAAACAACCAACAACCAATCAACCAACCAACCAACCAACCAACCAACCCCAAAAAACAACCAACAACCAATCAACCAACCAACCCCAAAAAACAACCAACAACAAATCAACCAACCAACCAACCAGCCAACCAACCAACCAACCAACCAACCCCAAAAAACAACCAACAACCAATCAACCAACCAACCCCAAAAAACAACCAATCAACCAACCAACCAACCAACCCCAAAAAACAACCAACAACCAATCAACCAACCAACCAACCAACCCCAAAAAACAACCAACAACCAAACAACCAACCAACCAACCAACCAACCCCAAAAAACAACCAACAACCAACCAACCAACCCAAACAACCAACCAACAACCAATCAACCAACCAAGCCATCCAACCAACCAACCAAAAATTATGCGTAACTTCAATATGATGCCATGAGGTCACGGTTACCCAATGCTTACGAGTTTGGGTTTAAAGAGAAATGTGGAGAAAAGTTACAGTTTTTCTCAGTGGCTTTGGTGCATTTCTCACAACACTATTTACATTTGCACAACAGTTAATGCATTTCTCAAAACAATCAGTCATTTGTGCACATCATAGTAGCAGTTTCTCATTCCTTTCAACAAATTGCAAATGCTTTTGGACATGCATCAACTGCTTTCATACAACTCTCTGCTGTTTGTAACATTATCATTTGCTTATGTCATGTCAGTCAAAATTAACTGAACTTGTGGATGCTGAATAGTCATTCCATATAAAACTAATAGTCCTCATTTCATTCCTTGAGTCATTACATACACAAATGTTGAACTAGTTGTCAAAATCTGTCAAGCAAATTTTATTTAAAAAATGTTAAATCTTTTTTTTTTCTGAAAATGTCTCCTAAATTGAACAATTTAATGAATGATTTACAGACCTGTGTATTGCATGTATTGCAATATTGTTTACAGTTGTGTACAGCTCTACCCAAAGGAAGTTTATGTTTGTTGTAAATAAGGGTGTGTTTATTCTTTTGCACAATGCTGTAAATAAATTAGAATTGCAAAGAGCAAATGCAGTAAAAATGTGAAACATACATATTCAGTGTCTTGTACTCAGATACCTCACTAAATGCAGTGATGTCTAACTTCAAATGGCTGTGCAAATAGTATATAGTGCTGTCTTGAGCATTTTCAGGAAGTGTCACCAAAATCTGAATTTTTTGCACAGTAAACTGCCATGATGAAAACATGACTAAGCCATTTGACTATCTTGTTCATAAACAATGGTGTCAGGACTTTTCATTTTGATGACATAGATACTTTCACTGACATGAATACTTGCTTTTGAGGAATGAGCTATCCATTTTAAGTGACACGCTTTTGCAGGTTATCCACTAGGTTTTGCAGTTTGCACTAATTGTTTTGAGAAATGCATTAACTGTTGTGCAAATGTAAATTGTGTTGCGAGAAATGCACCAAAGCCACTGAGAAAAACTGTAAACAAATGTTTAAGTGAATCAAAATAAAAATAGAAATGTTTGATATTTTAGGTTTGAAAGATTATTACTCAGAGATAGAAAAGCAGACAGACAAACAGACATACAGAACAATAGATGGATGTATGAACGGATGAATGTACCGAGAGACTGGTAGAGTGAATTATAGAGTGATATAATAACATAATGACAGACAGACAGATCTAATGATAGAGAGAACAATAGATAGACAAGACAATAGATAGAATGATATATAGACAAAACAATAGATAAAGCGATGGATGGATGGATGGATGGATGGATGGATGGATGGATGGATGGATGAATAGATAGATAGATAGATAGATAGATAGATAGATAGATGATAGATAGATAGATAGATAGATAGATAGATAGATAGATAGATAGATAGATAGATAGATAGATAGATAGATGATAGATAGATAGATAGATAGATAGATAGATAGATAGATAGATAGATAGATAGATAGAATAGAACAGTATTTCCTCAAAGTCTAGTATTTTCCACACACTGTATTCAGCTATTTCATCATGCCAGTGAAACAAAGGAGAACGTGTCAGAAAGTGAATGAAAAGTGTGTGTAATGCCGCTCTTTTTATAGGCACACCTGAATCCAATCCAGCACAGGATGAGTCATCCGCCGATGAGGAAGAACATTGTCTCAGCTCACATCAAAGAATTGCAAAATAATGCGGCCTTCATCCTCACATGAAAGTAGGAGAGCACCTGATCATCCCGCGGGGAATCACAATCCACTTCTCACCTGTTTGTGACCCCCTCTATTGAGAAAATCAACCTGGACATGACAAATTCAGAGAGAAACGCAAGCAAACTCACTTCTGCTCTGTTCTTTCAGTGTGCGCAGCTAGAGGAGCAGATCTAATGCTCGGCTGAGAGATTCCCAAACTTCATTTCATTTAAGTCAGCATGTCTCCAAATAAAAGCAGGTTTATCCTGGGAGATGCATTTGAGCAACCGAGACGCTAATAAAACTATGAACTAGCAAAGAAAAAATGAAATAATAATGCACAGCAATGCAAATTAAAGGAGGTACGGTGACTAGCACATGCACAAAATGCTGGAAATCAAGTAATAGTGTGCATATGCTTCTAATTGGAGCCTCAAAGCAAGGAATTATAATTACATTTTTGTAAGTAATACATCTTTAGAGTACAATTTCAGTCTAGTGCAAATGAATGATGTGGTACGAAGTGTAATGAACTTGTGAATTATTTATAAAGATTATATATCATTTTTAATTTTAGGCAATAAACTGCTTGATGATTGCAAAGCTGATTAGGAAACTTGAGTGTATAGAATTGGATTTTTACCATCAATTATTTTTGAGTCAATATTAATCAAAAGTACTGTAAACAAAGTAAAGGATTATCAATTGATTGCTACATACACAATGCCAAGGTGACAGAATGCATTAATCAAAAATCTTTAATGCACTGAAAGCCATTGATTAGCATGCTTTTTCTGTGGTCATTTGCCAAGGTTTAGAGATGTTGAATCTACTATTGCTTTTTGCAGCACAATATTTTCATCAGTTCCGACATGTAGCATTTTTACAGCATCTAATAGAGGTCTAGTATATGTGTAAGAGACATATCTAATAGCTCATAGTAACATGTGCTAGCTACCTCGTCAGAAATATTTTTGAAGAATTTTCATATTTGTGAGTTGATTGATCCCTACTGGTTCTCTGCATGATAAAGCACAGATTCTCATGATCACATAGAGGAATGAAGGCTCCGGCAACTGATACTGAGTTACTACGGTTATAAATAATGGTATGGGAAACACATTAATTAATTACTTTGTTTGTTTGTTTGTTTTAAAGTTATTTTATTGCACACCTTTCAGCCAATCATAATAAAAAATTTCACTAGATCACGAAATAATACATAAAAATGTGAATGAATGAATGAATGAATGAATGAGTGAATTTAAAAAAAAGATACAAACAATCAAACAACAATAAATTAATATGTATGTAAACAAACAATAAATGACGAAAGATATAAATAAACATATGAATGAAAGAATGAATGAATGAATGAATGAATGAATGAATGAATGAGTGAAAATGTTACAAATAACCAAACTAACAGTAAATAAATATATATGTAAACAAACAAACAAAAAAACAAACAATATAATCATGAATGAATGAATGAACTATTGATTGAATGATAAAACATATAAATAAACATATGAATGAATGAATGAATGAATGAATGAATGAATGAATGAATGAATGAATGATGACAAATATGAATAAACATGAATGAATAAATGAAAATGGTACAAATAACTAAACAAACATTAAATAAAAATATGCATGTAAACAAACAATATAATAATGAATGAATGAATGATGAAAAGTATAAATATGAATAAATGAATGAATGAATGAATGATTGAAAATGGTACAAATAACCAAACAAACAATAAATTAATAAATATGTATTAATAAATAATATGCAAAACAAACTATATGATAATGAATGAATGAATGAATGGATGAATTAACAAAAATAAACAAAAAACAAACAAACAAATAAATAAAATAAGCCATAAACAACCAAACATACAATAAATTAAGAAATATGTATGTAATAAATGGATGGATGAATGAATAATGGAAAATATAAATAAACATATGAATGAATGAATGAATGATGAAAATATAAATAAACATGAGTGAATGAAGCCGCGCAGCGTGTGTTGAAGCCGCGCAGCGTGTGTTTGTAGCTCTGTCGCATAGATTCGCAATTTGCATTTTTATTATCGAATACCTCCACATTCGCTTAATACTACTTAGGGGGAACAAACCCTTAATACATTTTATACAACATTTAACACTTTATACAAATAAATATACTTCAAAACGTTCTGTCTCTCGAGCATCCGCCTGTTGTTTGTAGCTTTAGCCAGCTAGCACCGCTAGTCAGCTAAAGCTACCGACTGCTGTCATCCCCTAACTTTCTCACTTACTGGCTTTGCTCGTTACCCTGTACGATGTCGCTTGTGTCTCTGTCCTTGTGTGCAGGAGAGACATCGATGGAGGCGCTGGACATGGAGCTGGAATGGCTGGAAGAACGCATCCGTCTTCTGCAGATGAAGCGAGCTGAACTCAGGGCACAGAGAGCCTTGCTCGATGTGTCCCGCGCTCCAGTTCGCTCATCTGAGGTGAGTGTACAATACAGCCGTGACACTCCGTCTACCTCAACCCCGCTTGTTCCTCTGTCCAGGCCCAGCGCGCCTCGGACGCGGTTCGCCCAGGTGTCGTTCACGCCGGCACCCGGCTACCACGGCCCCTGGATGCAGCCGCGTAAGGAGCTAAGGAGACCCCAGGGCAAGGATTCTCCTCCTCCTGTGTTCGAGCTCTCCACGGAGAACCGATTCGCCCCTCTCCGCGAGACAGGTCACGATGTGGCTATCATCGGTGACTCCATCCCACATTTTGCTTTCCTGGTGCTCGCGTTAAGAATATTTCTACACAGATTCCGAGTATCCTGAGCACTGGCGAGAGCCTCGGTGTCATTGTCCTCCATGTGGGGACGAACGACACCGGGCTCCGCCAGTCGGAGATCCTGAAGAGGGACTTCAGGAGCCTCATCGAGACGGTTCGACGCACCTCGCCCACCACGCAGATCATCGTTTCTGGACCGCTTCCTACCTACCGCCGAGGAAATGAAAGGTTCAGTAGACTTTTTGCTCTGAATGAATGGCTATTAACATGGTGTAATGAACAGAAACTGCTCTTTGCCAATAACTGGAATCTTTTCTGGGAGCGCCCTAGGCTCTTCCGTCCGGACGGCCTGCACCCGAGCCGAGGTGGAGCTGAACTGCTGTCGGACAACATCTCCAAGATGCTTCGTTCTGTCTGACTAGTAAGTAAAAATTCACAAAATGCACATTTTATCCATAAAGACTCTTGTTCGACCCACTTAAATTACAGTAACACATGTCTAGCTTACCCCATAGAGACTGTGTCTGTTCCTCGTGCTATTAGATCAACAATTAAACGTACTGTGTGCTCTAGAAAAAATCTACAAAGAATAAAAGCTGAAAATCCAATAAAAAGTGATAATACAAAATTCGTTAAGCTTGGTCTCCTAAACATAAGATCACTAGCAACTAAAACACTTATCATTAATGAAATAATAACAGATAACAATCTAAATGCACTCTGTCTTACTGAAACCTGGCTGAAACAAAATGACTATATTAGCTTAAATGAAGCAACTCCTCCAGGATTCACATACAAGCATAAGGCTCGTCAAACCGGTCGTGGTGGTGGAGTTGCAGCAATCTTTAGTGATATTCTTAATGTTAATCAGAGAAAGGGACTTATGTTTAACTCCTTTGAGTTATTAGCTCTTAATGTTATGCTACCGGATATTAAGCAAAAATCTATGTTATCTCTCGCTATAATCACCATATATAGACCCCCAGGACCCTGTCAATTTTCTAAAAGAGTTTTCTGATTTTATTTCTGATTTGCTAGTTAAAACTGATAAAATACTAATTGTAGGGGACTTCAACATCCACGTAGATGACTCCACTGATACACTAGGGCTCGCCTTTATGGATCTACTACACTCACTTGGGATAAAACAAAACGCTGTTGGTCCAACCCATTGCTTAAAGCATACATTAGATCTAATATTGTCTTATGGAATTGAGGTCTTTGATGTAGACATTATACCACAAAGTGATGATATTACAGACCACTACCTCTTACTATATAAGCTGCGTTTACCTCAAATTAACAGATCTCCACCAATATACCGCCCTGGTAGGACTATCGTTCCGTCCACCAAGGATGAATTCATAAATAACTTACCTGATCTCTCTTTATTTCGAAATACACCCGCAAACTCAAATGACCTGGACGTAGTAACCAGCAGTATGGATGCCATCTTTACTAGCACACTAAATACTGTGGCACCCATCAAATTAAAAAAGGCTAGAGAGAATAAAACTACACCATGGTACAATAATCATACTTGCGCTCTCAAAACAGCAACCCGTGCTCTGGAACGTAAATGGAAAAAAACTAATTTAGAGGTTTTTAGAATTGCGTACAAAGACAGTATGTCCAGCTATAGGAGGGCTCTTAAATCTGCCAGGGCCGAGCACCTCCGCAAACTGATTGAAAATAATCATAACAATCTGAGATTTTTATTTAGCACCATTGCTAAACTAACAAATAATCGATCATCTTTAGAACAAAATGTCCCACCGAAAATCAGTAGTGATGACTTTATGAACTTTTTCAGTGATAAAATAGAAGGCTTTAGACAGAAAATAGAAGATGTTAAACTTTCTGCACCGCCTAAAACTCCAGATCCAGTAAACATTCAACTGAATCAAAATAACCTACAATGCTTCAAAACCATGGAACAGGAAGAGCTAGATAAAGTTATAAATAGTTCTAAACCAGCTTCATGTATGTTAGATCCAATTCCAACAAAATTACTGAAAGAACTGATACCTATTATAGGAGAACCTCTCCTTAATGTTATCAACTCTTCTTTATCTTTAGGCCATGTTCCAAATCCTTACAAGCTAGCTGTTATTAAACCTATTATTAAGAAACCACAACTAGACCCGAGCAACTTAGCTAATTATAGGCCTATCTCAAATCTTCCATTTATGTCTAAAATACTAGAAAAAGTTGTTTCTACCCAATTATGCTCCTTTCTGCAGACAAACAACATTTTTGAAGTGTTTCAGTCAGGTTTTAGGCCTCATCACAGTACAGAAACCGCATTAGTAAAAATAACCAACGATTTACTCTTAGCTGCTGACCAAGGGTGCGTCTCACTTTTAGTTTTACTCGATCTTAGCGCCGCATTTGACACCATCGACCACAATATTCTCATTGACCGCTTAAATTCTACAGGTGTCCAAGGTCAGGCCCTTCAATGGTTTAGGTCATACTTAGCCGATCGTTACCAGTTTGTGAATATTAATGGACAGCTTTCACAAGTAAGGCCAGTAAAGTACGAGGTCCCTCAAGGATCAGTTTTAGGCCCTTTGCTGTTTACAATATACATGCTTCCCCTGGGGGACATTATTAGAAAACACAGGATCGGCTTTCACTGCTATGCAGACGATACTCAGTTATACATTTCAACTAAACCTGATGAGATGTCTGAACTGTCTAAGCTAACTGAGTGTATCAAAGATGTCAAAGACTGGATGACCAACAATTTTCTTCTCTTAAACTCAGACAAAACAGAATTATTACTTATTGGGCCTAAATCCTGTACACAGCAGTTCTCACAACTCGACCTGCAACTAGAGGGATACAAAGTTAGCGTTAGCTCTACTATAAAAGATCTGGGTGTCATATTAGACAGCAATTTAACTTTCGAAAATCATATATCCCATGTCACAAAAACTGCTTTCTTCCATCTGAGAAATATCGCTAAATTGCGAAGTATGCTATCCATATCAGATGCAGAAAAGCTAGTTCATGCTTTCATGACTTCTAGGCTGGACTACTGTAATGCTTCGTTCGCTGGCTGCCCAGCATCCTCTATTAACAAACTTCAGCTAGTGCAAAATGCAGCTGCCAGAGTTCTTACCAGATCTAGAAAATATGATCATATCACCCCAATTTTATCCTCCTTACACTGGCTGCCTGTTAAGTTTCGTATTGAATTTAAAATATTACTCCTTACCTATAAAGCTTTAAATAATCTGGCTCCTGTTTATCTAACCAACCTCCTGTCTCGCTACAACCCAACCCGCTCTTTACGATCTCAAAACTCAGGGCTTCTAGTAGTACCTAGAATAGCAAAATCAAGTAAAGGAGGTCGAGCCTTCTCATTTATGGCCCCTAAACTCTGGAATAGCCTTCCTGATAATGTCCGAGGCTCAGACACACTCTCACTCTTCAAAACTAGATTAAAGACCTATCTTTTTAGCAAAGCATACACTCAATGCATTACATAGCGGTATGATGCATGATGTGCCCCACGCAGCATTTTGCTTCTTGTTTTTATACACTATGAACAGCAGCTACGCTAATTATTCTCCTTATTCTGTATTTCCACCTGGGGGTACTCATCTTGAGGCCCTCAGACTATGCAGCACCACTGATGCGATCCAGGACCAGCGACGAGATGATCCCAAGGTTTTCTGGACCAGGCCGTATCCTGAGCAGCTGCTGTGGTGGTCATCGTGGAGTGAGAGCATGAGACTGATTCCTGTGATGCTCCAAGGACAGACGAGTCTTCGCCGAGGTCCACCGTGCTGCGCCTAGACTGCAGCTCTGCACAAGACGTTTGGCCATAGGGGAAATGGTCGTGCCCAACTGAGCCTGGTTTCTCTCGAGGTTTTTTAAATCTTCGCTTTCGCCAATTGGTGAAGTTTTTTCCTCGCCGCTGTCGCCACTGGCTTGCATGGTTCGGGATCTGTAGAGCTGCGCATCGATGGATTTGCTCTTCAGTGTTTGGACTCTCAGTAGTGATTATTAACCCACACTGAACTGAGCTAAACTGAACTGAACTGAAACACTGAAAATTAAACTGACACTGTTTCAATTCACTATAATCTTCCATGTGAAGCTGCTTAGACACAATCTACATTGTATAAGCGCGTTACAAATAAAGATGCATTGAATTGAATTAAATTGAATGAATGAATGAATGAATATATGAATGACTGATGAAAAATATAAATAAACATATGAATGAATGAACGAATGGATGATGAAAAATAAAACTAAACATGAATAAATTAAAGAATGAATGAAGGAATAAATAATTGATGTAAATAAACCTGAATGAATGAATGAATGAATGAATGAATGAATGAATGAATGAATGAATGAATGAATGAATGATGAAAAATATAAATAAACATGAATGAATCAATAAATGAATGAAGGAATGAATAAACGATGAAAAATATAAATAAACATGAATGAATGAATGATATACAGTAAATGAACATATGAAAGAAAGAATGAATGAATGAATGATGAAAAATGTAAACATGAATGAATGATACAAATAAATATATGAATGAATGAATGAATTATATAAATAAACATGAATGAATGAATGAATGAATGAATAATGATGCATAACATCAATAAGAGGACTATCAGAAAGCTACCCCAGATCTCTATCAAATATATACCACAAGTATCTGCTATGGATTATTTCTCTATAACGGCACTGATTCTCACTAGAGTGAAGTTCGACTTCCCATCTCAACTGCTGCAGTAACATATTGCCAGTCCACTGCAGTATATAGAAAACAGCACTGAAAATACACACTAAATTGGGGAATGATGCAGTGGGTCCTGTGGGGTTTTTTGTCAAACTATTTCCTGTTGTCTCGTCTTTCTCTCTCCTCTCACACGCAGACGCAGGTAATTTGATGAACAGATGGTACCTCAGACTGTGATTGACAGCTTGAAAACATGGCTCCATCATCGCTGTTTTCACATCTGGAACAGGAGCAGGATTTGATTGGCAAGCTGCTAGTTTCCCCGCAATCTATTACCAGCACTGTCAAATGATACACGCTGACCTCTAAATAGACCAATGACTGTTAGACATTGACATGCCGCTTTTGCAAACCGCACCTGGAGAAAAATCAATAGACGAGTGCATGCATGTCGTCAGAAAGTGTGTGGTGAATCAGCGAGATGGAAACTACGGTAGATGCGAAAAACTAAAACCGTCCTGATAGACTGCTGATCTTCACATCATAAACAGCAGTTCAAATCAAATCAAACAGTGGACACTTTTTTTCTTTTTCATTTGACTAAGTCTACCAGAATTCAAAGCTTCGATATGTTAGATTTAAAGTGAACTGGAAGTTGCTGAGACTTTTATTTCAGTATGTTGATGTGCTTCCAACTGAAACAGAATATTGAGTAGGGGGTGGGGCTTTCTTTTGTGCATTGCAAGGTTTACCCAGTTGGCCCATTGAAGGTGTCAACTGGTGGATGAAGGTTCACTGCGTGTTCGGCCTTTCTAGTGCACAATGTTGTTTCTGTTTACTTTTACTTCATATCTGATTCCAATTTGAATATGAGGTGGTTTAGAATATTAGTTTATTTATCTTTCGTTTTATCTGACTCCAATCATAAAACATTAAGAAGATTATATCAATATATAATGATAATATTAGTGATTCAAAGAAGCATTGACTTTTGTCGTTTCTTTGCCTACTTTCATTTAAAATTTGTACACCACCTTTTTTTAGGACTACACCACTGGATTTCAGCCATTTTCAGACGATTTAGACAACTGTAAATGTGTGCTTTAGCGATTTGAAAATGAAAGCAAACATTCAAAAGGGTGTCAGGGTTCTGCCCCTCTGGTCTTGTAAACTCTTGTTTTGGTGGCAGTATGAACTGGCCACAAGAGGACTCAGCAAAAATGGGTATATTTCTGTGCCCAGCTCTCTCCCAGCAAGAAGGACCAAAACACCAACCCCGAGCCAGAGGACTGCCTCACCAGCAGAACCATCGCCCCTTTGGCATCTTCGCTGAAGATCTCCTTGAGGCAGTCCGGGGGCTTGGGTTCAGCGACACCAACCTCATCTACATCTTTCTGGCTGGATTGGATGAACCATTTGATTGGGAGGAGCTGGGTGAAATTGGGAAATGGACTTATTGGGAGGTGGTGGAATATGCCTACCTTAGAAAGGAGAGGGAGATCCTGCAGGGGGAATAGACCCCTCTCACCACCACCAGCACCACCTCCCAGTCCATGCCCAACCCCCAAGGATTGACCCGCACCCAGACGCGGAGGATAAGGAGGAAGGTCTCTTCATCAAAGACGGCTCCAGCCCCAGAGCGTCCGCCAGTGACGGCTCCACCCCCAGAGCGCCAGCCGATGAGAGCTCCAGCCCCGGAGCGCCCGCCAGTGATGGCTCCAGCCCCAGAGCGCAGCTTAGTGCCTGTGCCAGCCCGGCTCCTAGCCCTGCCGGCCCAGCCCGGCTCCTAGCCCTGCCGGCCCAGCCCAGCTCCTAGCCCTACCGGCCCCAGCCCGGCTCCTAGCCCTGCCGGCCCCAGCCCGGCTCCTAGCCCTGCCGGCTCCCCACAGGCCTTCAGCCCTGCCGGCTCCAGCCCTTTCAGCCCCCCGAAGGCCTCCAGCCCTGCCGGCTCCCCACAGGCCTCCTGCCCAGCAGGCTCCCCACAGACCTCCTGCCTTGTCTCCCCTGACAGATCCTCCCTGGATCGTCCCTCCTGCTCCTCCCTAGTGTGCCCCTCTACCACCCTGGATGGACTCTCCGGCTCCACCCTGGCCCCCTGCCGGGGGCCTTGACCCACTGAACTTGTCTTAGACTGTCCCTCTGGTCCCGCCCTGAACTGTTCCTTCCTGGTCTTGCCCTCCCATCTCTCCCTTGTTCGTCTTGTTGGGTCTGGCTTGGCTCCCCTCCCCCGCTTCATGTTGTCTTGCCTGCTCAATGTGGCAATAAACCCATATTATTTACAATAGTACATTATAAAGTTAGATTTTGGGAGCTTTTCTAAGCAAAATTTAAAGTATGCACTTCACAGTACTATTTGATTGTGCCTCCAAGAAGAACACACATACACACACACACACACAAAATAAGAAAGAAAGAAAAAAAGTAACTTTTCAAAGTCTTTAAAGTGCATTCGCAAGCACAAAAGTGATATCTGCTGTTTGTTAAATGTCTGTCCTGTCTCTTCACATCTCAGATCCAACTCTTTTGGCATGCGTGCCTGCATGTGTGTGTGTGTGTGTATATATGTTTGTATATATATGTGTGTGTGTGTGTGCTCTAACCCGCCCGAGGGCAAATAAATATAACAAGTCAACACCACTAAAGCGTCAGAGGCAGATCCCTGTGGTGAGAGAGACAGTCGTGTCATCCGTGACAGTCTCACCTGCCCTCCGCTTCTTCTGTTTATTCTCACACACACCTTTCACACAAACACACAGACTCACAACGCCACTTCACATTCATCACATTGGTGCGACTCATTGAGCGCAGGGAAGGTCACATCCATCTGTCAGTATTTGGAAAGCGGAGTGCGGTTTGTTTGTGAATGATATGACGGAGTGCGGGACGGGTGTTGTTTTTTCGGGGCAAGTGTGCCCTCAGGAGCGTTGGCTGACTGATGTGTCTTGATATGAGAGGTGAGAATCTTTGCCCGGGTCTGTTATGGACCTAACAGACAGCACAGGTTAAGCTGAAAGCGTCTCTGCATGTTTAGCTTCAAATCGGTTTATTAAAGTGGACATGTTTTAGACTTTTATTTCGATTTTTTGGCAACATTTTGTCGCCCTAAGGTAGACTTGTAAATGTTATTTAAGGTCTGTTTCATCCAGAACACACAGTTTAACAGTTTAGTTAGAGATGAGGGTGAAGGGATGCTGATGGTTGTATTGCAAACTAAACATTCATATTGCAAACATTCATTCATTCATTTTCTTTTCGGCTTAGTCCCTTTATTAATCAGGGGTCGCCACAGCGGAATGAACCGCCAACTTATCCAGCATTTTACGTAGTAGATGCCCTTCTGGCCACAACCCAACACTGAGAAACACCCATACACTCTCATTCACACACATACACTACGGCCAATTTAGCTTATTCAATTTATCTTTACCGCATGTTTTTAAACTGTGTGGGAAACCGGAGCACCCAGAGGAAGCCCACGCCAACATGGGGAAAACAAACAAACTCCACACAGAAATTCCAAGGGACCCAGCCGGGGCTCAAACCAGCGACCTTCTTGCTGTTAGGCGATCGTGCTCCCCATTGGACCACCGTGACGCCCAACAAAATATATTAATCATTCATTTCAAAATAGAGTACTCTTCAAAATGTGGTAGTCAGATGGATTTTACTTTTAAAAAAAAAAAAAATACACTCACCGGCCACTTTATTAGGTACACCTGTCCAACTGCTCGTTAACGCAAATTTCTAATCAGCCAATCACATGGCAGCAACTCGATGCATTTAGATATGTAGACATGGTCAATCATGGACAATCTGCTGCAGTTCAAACCGAGCTTCAGAATGAGGAAAGAAAGGTGATTTAAGTGACTTTGAACGTGGCATGGTTATTGGTGCCAGATGGGCTGGTCTGAGCATTTCAGAAACTGCTGATCTACTGGGATTTTCACGCACAACCATCTCTAGGGTTTACAGAGAATGGTCTGAAAAAGAGAAAATATCCAGTGAGCGGCAGTTCTTTGGGCACAAATGTCTTGTTGATGCCAGAGGTCAGAGGAGAATAGCCAGACTAGTTCCAGCTGATAGAAAGACAACAGTAACTCAAATAACCAAGAAGAGCATCTCTGAGCATCTCTGTCCAACCTTGAGGCGGATGGGCTACAGCAGCAGAAGACCACACCGGGTGCCACTCCTGTCAGCTAAGAACAGGACACTAAAGGCCGATTTATACTTCTGCGTCAAGCGCACGCGTATGCTACGGCGCAGCCTACCCGTGGACGCATAGCCCCTCGCCGTGGCCGTCGGCGTCGTTGACGTGCACCTCTCAAAAAATGTAACGCGTACGCGTAGCGCAAGCTCTGTGATTGGTCGGCTTGGTAGCGCTGACGAGTGTGGGCGGAGGTGAGAGCCGCGCGCCCGATGCAGCGAGTCTTTACAAGTGTGGAGTCCCGTGAAGGAGCTCCGGATGGAGACTGTTGTTTTGTGTTTACCTCATGATTAAAGTTGTTCCACGTCTGACGGTTCCCGCCTCAAAATGAGCGAGTTTGAGCCACTTGTACATTAAGGAAGTGTTCAGGAAAAACAAAAAAACCAGCGAAGAAACTCGACACAGAGAAACATAAACACCTACTGCCAGCTAGCGTTTCGGAAGTGTATTGCAGAGAAACAGAAACAGAGCGCAGAAGTATAAATGCACGGCTACGCGTGAGGCTTGCGCCGTGGGTTACGGCGATCACTTGACGCAGAAGTATAAACCAGGCTTAAGGCTACAATTCACACAGGCTCACTAAAATTGGACAATAAAAGATTGGAAAATGTTGCCTGGTCTGATGAGTCTCAATTTCTGCTGCAACATTTGGATGGTCGGGTCAGAATTTGGCATCAACGACATGAAAGCAGGAATCCATTCTGCCTTGTATCAACGGTTCAGGCTGGTGGTGGTGGTATGATGGTGTGGGGGATGTTTTCTTGGCACACTTTGGGCCCATTAGTACCAATTGAGCATTGTTTCAACACCACACCCTACCTGAGTATTGTTGCTGACCATGTCCATCCCTTTATGACCACAGTGTACCTTTCTTCTGATGGCTACTTCCAGCAGGGTAACGTGCCATGTCATAAAGTGTGAATCATCTCAGACTGGTTTCATGACAACGAGTTCACTGTACTCAAATGGCCTCCACAATCACCAGTTGTGGTGGAACGGAAGATGTGCATCCCCAATTTCTGTTTAACAGACAGATTTGTTTTGTACCAAAACCTCTGAGGAATATTTCCAGCACCTTGTTGAATCTATGTCACGAAGGATTAAGGCAGTTCTGAAGGCAAAAGCTGGTCTAACCCGGTACTAGTAAGGTGTACCTAATAAAGTGGCCGGTGAGTGTATATATGTGCTCCCCTACAGTCTGACTTGCATAAAATATACCCATGTAACATAATGTTGATTTTGTGGTCCAGGGTCACACAAATGGTGGTGCATATGTGTGTGTGTGTGTGTGTGTGTGTCTGTGTGTGTGTGTGTGTGTGTGTGTGTGTGTGTGTGTGTGTGTGTGTGTGTGAGAGAGAGAGAGAGATGTCACCTTTGCATTTAAAATAAGCTACTGACACTTAGGGCGTACTCACACTAGGTACAGTTGTCTTGAACCGTGCCGAAGCACGATTGTCCCTCCTCCCCTTTCCCCCTCGGCCTGCACTCACA
Source organism: Danio kyathit (assembly GCA_903798195.1). Taxonomy (NCBI): domain Eukaryota; kingdom Metazoa; phylum Chordata; class Actinopteri; order Cypriniformes; family Danionidae; genus Danio; species Danio kyathit. The sequence continues at coordinate 8,073,916 of LR812536.1, read as the reverse complement.
CTGCATCTTTACCTACCGAACCTGAGCATGCTTACGTCACCGATGATGCGACTGCTCAGTTTAACAGGAAGAGAAGTGCTCTCGCACTCACAGTGGAGATTGCTTTAGTTACATCGTTTTAGTCATTTGGGATTCAGTGACACACAGTAAAATATTTTGCTGAACGGATCCACAAATTTTGACGCTCATAAAAGTTCATGAAAATTCTCGTGCTGCACATATAGGGAGGTTTGCTGAAGGTGCAGCTGACGCACAGCAAGGGGTTTGAATCTTTATTAAACTATGACAGTTTATGCTCAGGCACACTTTGCACTCACACTATAAGTGTACCACACCAAAGCCCAACCTAATCGTGCTCTGGCACACCTCTTCCAACCAGGCCAGGGCCGGCCAACTGAACCACACCTGGGCCCTATTTAGAGAATTCACTTTTGTTCAACAAACCTGGAAATGTGCCTGGGCACGGTTCGGAGAGCCTAGTGTGAGTGCACCTGTTAACGGCAGTTGTCATAGGCAAGCATGCAATCTCTTTACACATGACTTGATGCTACACATGTCATGTCATGATTATAAATGTACCATGACGGTCTAATGGAATACCCTCTTCAAGTAAATGTTACCAGGTGTTGTACTTTTGCAGTGTACAGCCATGTTTGTGTGTGTGATAGAAAAAGAGAGCACATCTGAAGATCTCTTTCATTCCTCCGAGAGTGCGACAGAAATACATTCATCTGGGATGAGTTAAAAGATCATGTGATTTCACAGTAAGCAACTGCAGTCAGGGTTCAAAATGAGTGTCATGTCGGGAAGTAGCAGATACATTCAGGAAACACACACTCTCGCTGGAACATGACCTACACTCTTACTCAAATGACTCCAACATTTATCGCAAAATTACTGCATTTGAAGTCTTGATCATTATTTCCAGTGATAAACAGCCGGGCCAAATACATCCCTATATTTCCGCTGACATTAGCTGTGATTAGATTCTTGTCTGATATATAATGGAAAACAGGATTACCGTGCTTTTACAGCAGTGCTGATATTCATCAGATATTTTATTCTCGTGGCCTTCTGTTGTTAAGGATCTGCAATTAAATCTACTCTACCTAACATACGGAGTGCATTATAACTTTGTTTTGTAAATTTGATGTGTTATAATGTTTAGTTGCTCTGCCTTGTAATACTTCAAATGTTTAACATTTCAATTAGATCAGTTAGTAACATGGTATTTACTGCTTTTTTATTCATAAGTGACATTATAGAGATTCCTAATGCTGTATAATATTCATTCCTTCATTTTCCTTCAGCTTAGTCCCTTATTTATTATGCTGCGTTCACACCAGACGCGGAAGAAGCGTCAAGCGCGAGTGATTTACATGTTAAGTCAATGCAAACGCGCGAATAGGCATCCTGCGGCGCGATACGCGCGGATGGCGTGATACGCGCGAATGGCGCAGCGCGAATTGAGCGTTTTGCGCGTTTGACGCGCTTAACGCACAAAACGCACGAATCGCTCGAGTTCAAAAATCTGAACTTCTGCAGACATTCGCGCCGCGTTAACCAATCAGGAGCTTGCTCTTGTAGGGGTATGATTGTGACGTAGCACCTGTTGTTGGAGTCCCGGGGGAAATCCTCCAGCCGACACCGACAACAGTTCATCAAACTGGGTTTGGCTCAGTCAGAAGCACCGCTGAAAGCCTCCGTCATCCACGTTAAGTTTCTGGAGGAGTTTATGAGCTCACAGAGCTGGTTTCACCTCAGAAAGTATCTAGTGGACTCAGACACTGCTCTAAACGTATCGAGGCAGTTTTACAGCCTTCATAAAAGCACATAAACACAGTTATTTTATCAATAAAATCCATGTTAGCCATTTAGCAACAAAGCTACAGTCACCGGGCAGACAGAAGCCCTGCCCATGACGTGGCTGTCAAATAGCGCGATTTATCTGGAGAGAACATGCAAACTCCACACAGAAATGCCAACTGGCCCAGCTGGGACTCGAACCAGCGACCTTCTTGCTGTGAGGCGACAGTGCCAACACTTTAGTTTAAGTAATTCACAGAATTTATTACTGGCTTATTACCTGGCTATTATTAAGATATGAACTGCTTACTAGCACTTATAAAGTATAATCTTATTCGACATCCCTAATCCTACCCAATACCTAAACCCAACTACTATTGATAAGCAGTAATAGTGCTGGGCATATTTTCTTGGCACACTTTGGGCCCATTAGTACCAATTGAGCATCGTGTCAATGCCACAGCCTACCGGAGTATTGTTGTGACCATGTCCATCCCTTTATGACCACAGTGTACCCATCTTCTGATGGCTAATTACAGCAGGATAACGCACCATGTTATAAAGCGCGATTCATCTCAGACTAGTTTCATGACAATGAGTTCACTGTACTCAAATGGCCTGCACAGTCAACAGAACTCAATCCAATAGAGCACCTTTGAGATGTTGTGGAACAGGAGATTTGCATCATGGATGTGCAGCCGACGATGCTATGATGTTAATATGGACCAAAATCTCTGAGGAATATTTCCAGTACCTTGTTGAAACTATGCCATGAAGAATTAAGGCAGTTAATCAGTAGTTTATTGTGCTAAAAGCCTTAGTCAATAGTTTGCTAATAGCTTGAATTGTACATTTAAAATAAAGTGTGACCAATATTTCACATGCTATTGAAAATACTAGGTGCTAAACAGTGCGCTGTTCCTAAAGCCAGGCCTTGTGCTGTCCTTGTTTACCCCTCCTTTCCTCGGGGCGAGAGACACATATATTTCATTAGCCCTGTCAATCTCCAAGCGATCCATTAGCACACATAAAAACACTCCAACTGTGCAGCTCTGGAAGATTGTCCTTACGGTCGTCACACCGCTGTCTGCTTTCACGCGGAGCCTGCTTCTGTCAGATATTAAAGGTGAAGAGTGTAAATTCTGTGCCGCCGGCTTCACCAAACAGAACCGTGAAAATAATAATAAACACGTTTAAACAGTCTGCCATCTTGGACAAACTCACACGGCTGGTTGAATCAATATTATGTCCAACTAAAACATCCTGACTACAATTCAGTGCAGGTTTACAGCAAGTCATGTTTAATTTCCTTCGGCTTAGTCCCTTATGTGTCAGGGGTCGCCACAGCGGAATGAACCGCCAACTATTTCAGCATGTGATTTTTTTACGCGTCGGACCCCCTTTCAGCTGCAAGCCAGCACTGGGAAACACCCATACACACTCATTCACACACTCATACACTCCGGCCAATTTAGTTTATTCAATTCACCTATAGAGCATGTGTTTGGACTGTGGGGGAAACCAGAGCACCCGAGGAAAACCCAGACATGGGGAGAACATGCAAACTCCACACGGAAATGTCAACTGGCCTAGCTGGGACTTGAACCAGCGACTTTATTCCTATGAGGCGGCAGTGCTAACCACTGAGCCACCACGATAATAGTCATTTTATTTTGCTAAAGTATGAATATTTCTCTGTGAATGTAATCCGAGCTCATGTCACAGTACATTTACAGACGCATGTTGGAATTAATTTATATGCTATGGCCAAATATGACACACTTTTATTGCTGGATCTTCGACGTCTTTGTTTGTATATCAAATTATTCATCAGATACAGTTTTAAAAATAACTCGAGAAAATAAACACCGACATGTGATGTGACAGCTACAGTGCTGCCGCCACTGGGGATTATGGCATCATAAATTATCTTTCATTTATTTATTCACAAGTGTTTGTAAAAAATTATTGTATGTAAGCATAAATAATACAATTATTATTTATGTATTTGGAAAAGAAAATGGAAATGAAGCGGTATAACAAGGATGTGTGTCACTGAAGAAACATTTGTAAGCATATCAGACTGATTTCTGAAGGATTGTTATCGGATCAAATATCAAATCAAATTTAGCATGGTCAAAGATTTGAAAAATAATATGTATAAATAAAAAAGACATGCACATTTATAAGGCACAAAAACTAAAACTGAAAGCAAAATACCAAACAACGAGGTCACGCATCTAAAATTAGAACTTTAAAATAATGATGACAGAAATTATGTCAAATCTGCCTTCTACTGATTGGCAAGAGAAGCAGCTGTCAATCAAACTAATTACACAGTACAATGCAATGGAAAACTTTATTGTCAGACTTGCATCTGAATTTTTTTCTTGCATAACAGCATGATACAGTGCATGCGGAAAGTGTTTATTTGCTTCACTTTTTCCACATTTTTTTATGTTACAGCCTTATTCCAAAATGGATTAAATTTATTTATTTCCTCAAAATTCTACACACAATACCCCATAATGACAATGTGAAAAAAAGAGTTTTTGAAATTGTTGCAAATTTATTAAAATAAAAAGCCTGAAAAATCACATGTACATCAGTATTCACAGCCTTTGCTGTGAAGCTATAAATGGAGCTCAGGTACATTCTGTTTCCACTGATCATTCTTGAGATGTTTCAGCAGCTTAATTGGAGTTCACCTGTGGTCAATTCAGTTGATTGGACATGATTTGAAAAGGCATTCACCTGTCTATATAAGGTCCCAGGGTTGACAGTGCATGTCAAAGTACAAACCAAGCATGAAGACAAAGGAATTGTCTGTAGACCTCCGAGACAGGACTGTCTCGAGGCACAAGGCTGGGAAGGTCACAGAAAAATTTCTGCTGCTCTGAAAGTTCCAATGAGCACAGCGGCCTCCATCATCCGTAAGTGGAAGATGTGTGGAACCACCAGGACTCTTCCTAGAGCTGGCCGGCCATTTAAGCTGAGTGATCGGGGGAGAAGGGCGTTAGTCAGGGAGGTGATCAATAACCCGATGGTCACTCTGTCTGAGCTCCAGCGTTCTTCTGTGGAGAGAGGAGAACCTTACTGGAGGACAATCATCTGTGCAGCAATCCACCAATCAGGCCTGTATGGTAGAGTGGCCAGACGAAAGCCACTCCACATCTGGAATTTGCCAAAAGGCATCTGAAGGACTCTCAGACCATAAGAACCTAAATTCTCTGGTCAGATGAGACTAAAATTGAACTCTTTGGAGTGAATGCCAGGCGTTACGTTTGGAGAAAACCAGGCACCGCTCATCACCAGGCTAATACCATCCCTGGAGTGAAGCATGGTGGTTGCAGAATCATGCTGTGGGGATGTTTTTCAGCAGCAGGAACTGAAAGACTAGTCAGGATAGAGGGAAAGATGAATGCAGCAATGTACAGAGACATCCTGAATGAAAACCTGCTTCAGAGTGCTCTTGACCTCTGACTGGGGCGACGGTTCATCTTCCAGCAGAACAATGACCCAAAGCACAGCGCCAAACTATCAATGGAGTATCTTCACAACAACTCGGTGAATGTCCTTGAGTGGCCCAGCCACAGCCCAGACCTAAATCCCATTGAACATCTCTGGAGAGATCTGAAAATGGCTGTGCACCGTCGCTTCCCATCCAACCTGATAGAGCTTGAGAGGTACTGCAAAGAGGAATGGACAAAAATTCCCAAAGACAGCTGTGCCAAGCTTGTGGCATCATATTCAAAAAAGACTTGAGGCTGTAATTGCTGCCAAAGGTGCATCAACAAAGTATTGAACAAAGGCTGTGAATACTGATGTATATGTGATTTGATTTGATCTGACTTTGATTTGAGGGCACTCCAGCAGACATTCACCCAGACTACACCTACCATCATACTTCGCATCTCACAGCTGAAACAGTTTTTGGACTGAAGTTGTTGAAAGAAATACCAAGGTCCCATAAAGCAATTCAAAAACATAAATAAACGTGAAAAAAATAAAATAAAAACATAAATCACAAAATATGAAAAGCTGCTAATTTCCAAATATTCTTTGTTACATATATCTAGTAGTGGCACAAGCTTAACTGGCACTCTAGGCAAAGGATGGAGTTGATGAAAGTGAACAGCCGGGTTGGGTGGGGGATGGTGTTGCGGTTGAAAGTGAAAACCGAGGTGTGTGTGTCGGTGGGCAAAAGTGAAGAGCGGGGTGGGGGCTCCATGCCGCCCCTAGCAAAATGCTGCCTTTGCCCATGCCTAAATTCGCCACTGCATATATCGTGTGCCACTGAAGACTGAACTAATGATGCTGAAAATACAGCTTTGCCAAACAGACCCCCTAGTTTTTAAGATTTTTTTGTGATTTTTTTATGATACAAATGACTGATTTTGGGGTGGTAATTCCCAGAAATTTGTGGACAATTTTGCGGACAATATATATTATTTACCATATTAAATAGCCTACCATGTTAGGTGTGCAATCTGACACAATAACAATGACACAAATTCTAAAAAATAAAGCTTCTTTATTTTGTTCTCTTGTCAAGACAAGATCTAAAACAAATGTAAACGGTAAGGATTAAGCCAAAGGAAAGTTGTATAACTCTTAGGGTGCTTTCACATATGTGGTTCGCTTCATTTGGTCCGGACCAAAGGCAACAAATGATACATTGTAGCATTTTTCTGCCGTTTTGGGTCCCTTTCACACCACACTGATTGCTTTGGTCCGAACCAGCTGAAACGAACCAAAATGCAGTCATGTGACAAAATCTACATCACTCACTGGCCAGATGTTATTGAACGCATTTCCTAAACTGCTTTTCAATTGGTCAGAATTCACGCGGAACTACCGCAAATAAACAAACCGGCAGACACAATGTCGCTGCGCTGGCTGACGCAGTATCCCTGGTTATAGTATAATATGTAGTTTGTATGCATCACTTTAGACAAACTATACATTTCGAGAATGAAGGGCGGCTGGGGCTGGAAAACAATGTTTTAATGCATTGCAATCGGCGAAAGCATTAGGAGAAGGCGTGAAATAATTTAGCTAATCTACGACATGGTCATCTTTCGGAAATATTGCCAATGATCCATCATGTTTCTCCCTCCCTCCCTCTCTCTCTCTCTCTCTCTGTTTAAAACTGTTGGTAAAGCTCTGTCAACAAATATTTTTCCTCCAAACCCCATAAGATAGACAGCGCATCGCACTACGGCAGCTGGATTAGTCCAAAAAGGCGCAGTACTTTTTGTGGTTGGGTCTGTTTTAGTTTGGATCACGTTCGCACCACAAACGAACCGCTCCTGGGTTCGTTTGAAAGCGTACCGAGACCACCTCTTCAAGCATGTCTCGATACGCTTTTTTGGTGCGCACCCGAGTGCGATTGCTACGTTCTTACCTGCCCAAACGAACCGCACCAAGAGGGAAAACGAACTCTAGTGCGATTCAACCGAACTAAATAAGGCAGGTGTGAAAGCACCCTTAATTTTATCCATGATCTTAGTCTCTCTCAGTTTTCACTCTCTGGAGCATATGTCATCAGGTACCTTTGTGTTTGATTAAGAATTTTGCAGGATCACAAAAACGTTCGACTTTTTGTTGATCTTGTGTTGAATTCAGCGATCGTGGAATCACAAAAATACTAGGGGGTCTGATTTAAAAAAACAAATGATATAAATGTACAATACTATTTAATAAATGTACAGTTATTGCAACTGTAATCTTAATATATCCTTAACAAGCACATATCATTTCAAAATAAAATCAATCAATGCCTTTGAAAGTCTTACAAGACCGAAAGAAGGAAACAAAAGGTGAAAAAGCCAAAGTGACAATAAATAAAAGAAGAGGAAGGGCACGAGCGCTTTCCTTAATGAATGCTTGACCAGTGTTTAATTTGAATTATGAGCGAGCAGGTGCTTCATTAACAAAATGGAAAGTCAAGGAGAGAGATGCAGATGACAGCGCTATAACTCAACAGATCTGAAGACCTCCATTGTGCCAGGGATGATAAATAAAATGAAGAGCAATTCCTAAGTACTGATTAATCTACTTGACAGCAATTATGATTATAGAGAAGCTGTTAATTAAAGCACACTGGTTCATCTCCCCCTCCTTCATTTGTATTAAAACTAGTTAACAGCTAAATAAGGCATCGGCAGACAATGCTTTCTTGAACAAATATGCAAATAGGTTAGTGTTAACATATTATTTTAAGCATTGCTATAACAAAAATAAATGGCTATAACTACATAAATAGGGCGACGCAGTGGCGCAGTAGGTAGTGCTATCGCCTCACAGCAAGAAGGTCACTGGTTCAAGCCTTGGCTGGGTCAGTTGGCGTTTCTGTCTGGAGTTGGCATGTTTTCCCTGCGTTTGTGTGGGTTTCCTCCGGGTGCTCCGGTTTTCTCCACGGTCCAAAGACATGTGGTACAGGTGAATTGGGTAGGCTAAATTATCCGTAGTGTATGAGTGTGAATGATTGTGTATGGATGTTTCCCAGAGATGGGTTGTGGCTGGAAGAGCATCCGCTGCATAAAACATGCTGGATAAGTTGGCGGTTCATTCTGCTGTGTCGACCCCAGATTAATAAAGGGACTAAGCCGAAAAGAAAATGAATGAATGAATGAAATTGGCCATAGTGTATGAGTGTGAATGAGTTTGTAAGGATGTTTCCCAGAGATGAGTTGGGGCTGGAAGAGCATCCGCTGCATAAAACATGCTGGATAAGTTGGCGGTTCATTCTGCTGTGTCGACCCCAGATTAATAAAGGGACTAAGCCGAAAAGAAAATGAATGAATGAAAATGAACTACATAAATAACTATACCCATTTATCTTAAAGTCAATTATGGTATATTTCAACTACAGTTATTTTAATTTTTGTTCATGGTAAGGCTAAGACATTTAAATGCCACTAATAATGACAGATTTACATCCATCAATATTAAAAAGTACTCTAACTTTCCTATAGTATTCATTGCAGGTTTCTCCTCTTACAGTGTCTGAATTGGTTGGTTCAAGAATCTGGTCTCTCTAAAACCCACCTTTCCAAGAGCATACTCTGCTCTGATTGGTCAAATCTTGCCCAGTGTTTTGTAAAAGGCCAACATAAACCAAATGATCATCACCATATTTGAATTTCAGCTTTTTCTCCGTAATTGTAAACACTATAATATGAAATGTGCAGTATTTACATTAAATGTATTAAACTACCTGACAAAAGTCTTGTCGTCGATCCCAGTTGTAAGAGCAACAAATAATAACTTGACTTCTAGTTGATCGTTTGGAAAAGTGGCAGAAGGTCGATTTTTCAGATGAATCATCTGTTGAACTGCATCCCAATAATCACAAATACTGCATAAGACCTACTGGAACCCTCATGGACCCAATATTCTCACAGAAATCAGTCAAGTTTGGTAAAGAAAAAATCATGGTTTGGGGTTACATTTAGTATAGGGACATGTGAGAGATCTGCAGAGTGGATGGCAACATCAACAGCCTGAGCTATCAAGATCAAGTTGCTCCTGGATTGGCCAGCCCTGTCACCAGACATAAACATTATTGAGCATGTCTGGGGTAAAATGAAGTAGGAGGCATTGAAGATCAATCCAAACAATCTTAATGTCCTGCAGGAACGCTTTCTTTGCCATTCTAGATGACTTTACAGTATTAATAAGTGATTGGACTCATTGCAGAGATGTATGGATGCAGTCCTCCAAGCTCATGGGAGTCATACACAATAATAATTCTTTTCCCACAGCACCATGACTTTATATTCTATTATAAAGACTATTATTATTAAATGCCCTCTACAGTATACTACTCATGTACAGTACACATACTACTCTACTGTAGTATCTGAAAAGTCCCGCCCCCTTCAAGACACTATTGCAATATTTTCTTGATTTCAAACACTCTCACTGGCAGAACTGTGATAAAAAATGCTATTGACTGCTTTTAAAAGGGGGAGGAGCTACTCTATGCCCCACCACATCTTCATGTTTCAGTTCAAATTACGTCACACATTGAACACAAATGCACTATTTAAGAAATACTAAATGAAAACATAAATAATAAATTTGGCTTCACAATCATTCTATTATCCAGTCGGCATAAGACCAAACCCCTATAAATAACAATGAAATGCTACTGGCTGTATTTTAAAAAGGGGGAGGAGCTATTAAGATGATGGATGGATGGATGGTTAAAACAAAAAACAGATGGATCGATCAATGGATGGCTGGAAAGAAAGATAAATATCGATGGATTAATGTTACAAAAGACAGAATGATGAACTGATGGATGATATGAAAGATAGGTAGATGGATGGATGGATGGATGGATGGATGGATGGATGGATGGATAAAAAAACAGATGGATTGATAAATCGAAACAAAAGAGAATTATTGATGGATGAACGTAACAAAAGACAGAATGAGGAATCGATGGATGAATGGATGGATGGTATGAAAGATGGATGGATGGATGGATGGATGGATGAATGGATGGATCAAAATACAGATGGATAGATTAATGGTTAAAAAAGTTCAATAAAATAGTCAGTTTAACACCAAATCCCTATAAATAACAATAAAATGCTACTGGCTGTATTTTAAAAAGAGTGGATGGATGAATGGATAAAACAAAACAAAAAAAAACAGATGGATTGATGAATGGATGGCTGGAACGAACGAGAATTACTGATGGATGAATGTAGCAAAAGACAGAATAATGAATCGATGGATGAATGGATGGATGGTATAAAAGATGGATGGATGGATGGATGGATCAAACTACAGATGGATGGATGAAAGGTTAAGTAAGTTCAATAAATTAGCCAGTTTAACACCAAACCCCTATAAATAACAATGAAATGCTACTGGCTGTATTTTAAAAAGGTGAAGGGGCTATTAAAAAGATGGATGGATGGATGGATGGATGGATGGATGGATGAATGGATGAATGGATGGATGGATGGATGGATGGATGGATGGATAAAACAAAAAACAGATGGATTGATGAATAGATGGCTGGAACGAAATACGAGTATTGATGGATGAATGTAACAAAAGACAGTATGATGAATGGATGGATGGTATGAAAGATGGATGGATGGATCAAAATACAGATGGATGGATGAATGGTTAAAAAAGTTCAATAAAATAGCCAGTTTAACACCAAACCCCTATAAATAACAATGAAATGCTACTGACTGTATTTAAAAAAAAAAAAAAAAAAAAGGGGGGGGGGGGGGTATTAAAAAGATGGATGGATGGGTGGATGGATGAATGGATAAAACAAAAAAACAGATGGATTGATGAATGGATGGCTGGAACTAAAGAGAATTATTGATGGATGAATGTAGCAAAAGACAGAATAATGAATCGATGGATGGATGGTATAAAAGATGGATGGATGGATGGATGGATGGATGGATGGATCAAACTACAGATGGATGGATGAATGGTTAAGTAAGTTCAATAAAATAGCCAGTTTAACACCAAACCCTTATGAATAACAATGAAATGCTCCTGGCTGTATTTTAAAAAGGGGGAGGAGCTATTAAGATGATGGATGGATGAATGAATGGGTGGATGGATGAAGCAAAAAACAGATGAATTTAAGAATATGGCTGGAATGAAAGAGGACTATCGATAGATGAATGAATGTAACAAAAACAGAATGATGAACTGATGGATGAATGGATGGATGGTATGAAATATGGAAAGAAGGATGGATGAATGGTTAAAATAGTTCAATAAAATAGCCAGTTTAACACCAAACCCCTTTAAATAACAATGAAATGCTACTGGCTGTATGGGTGAAGGGGCTATTAAAAATATGGATGGATGAATAAAACAAAAAACAGATGGATTGATGAATAGATGGCTGGAATGAAAGACATTTCTATTGATGGATGAATGTAACAAAAGACAGTATGATGAATGGAGGGATGGATGGATGGTATGAAAGATGGATGGATCAAAATACAGATGGATGGATGAATGGATGGCTGGATTGAAAGGCGAGTATTGATGGATAAATGTAACAAAAGACAGTATGATGAATGGATGGATGGTATGAAAGATGGATGGATGGATGGATCAAAATACAGATGGATGGATGAATAGATAAAAAAGTTCAATAAAATAGCCAGTTTAACACCAAATCCCTATAAATAACAATGAAATGCTACTGACTGTATTTTAAAAAGGGGGAGGGGTTATTAAAAAGATGGATGGATGGATGGATGGATGGATGAATGGATAAAACAAAAAACTGATTCATTGATAAATGGATGGCTGGAACGAAAGAGAATTACTGATGGATGAATGTAACAAAAGACAGAATGATGAATTGATGGATGAATGGATGGATGGTATGAATGATGGATAGATGGATGGATGGATCAAAATACAGATGGATGGATGAATGGATGTATGATATGATGGATGGATGAAAGTTCAATAAAATAGCCAGTTTAAGACCAAACCCCTATAAATAACAATGAAATGCTACTGGCTGTATGTTAAAAAGGGGGAGGGGCTATTAAAATGGGGGAGGAACTAAAACTAAAAAGGGGATGAACAAATACAGACATTTCAAAAGACTTCATCTAACTTAATACTGAATAAAAACATAAAAATGGCAAAAAATGAAAACAATATCAACAGCTCAGTATAAAAACACAACAAAAATGTGCTTGTATGAGAATGCCACGGTCTTCCAACACTCTGAGCCAACTCATTGGCCGAGAGACATAAATTGGCTTTTGGTAGTAGAGATTGGTGTGCGAATAGGAATGTAAATGGTCATCCATCTTTATATGGTGGCATATGGTACAGATGTCATAGAGAATGCGGCCAATAAATGGATGTGCCAAGGAAGTGCCGTGTCATGGCTGTGCCCCGAAGTCTCTCTTTCTCTCTCTCTCCTTGGCTCTACAGTATGAATACCAGCTGTGTCCAATCAGAGTTAAAGGCAAAGGTCAGTTCAATCCCCCACAGCTTCACCTGCCGTTCAGTTCCTGGACGACATTCACCGCGCCACATTCACATTCTAGATTCCTGGCACCGTCTTCCCTCTACAGAGATTCACTCATATAAAGTGATGTAGAAGTGAGAGAGACTTCACAGAGAGTCAATAGCTAATAGTTTCCTCTACCTAATTTTATGCACATTTTGCAATACAGTAGTGCATAAACTTCATAGAATAAACTTGTCACCACAAAAAAAATCAACTACAATTTTTAGTTTTGTTTATGAATGTTACGAGTCCAGTGTTTTGGTGTGTTCATGTACACTCCAAATTAGTTTATTTTTTTTTGCTTGTTCAAACAACTTATTTAAAATAAGCTGAATCAACACAATTCTTGAGTTAACTTAATCGATTTGTGTTGGAACTACATGAATGAATTGTGTGGAACTCTGCATTTTTTACAGTGTAGTTACCGTGTTTATGTCATGTGATCTTCCCCATGTTTCTATCATGTGATTCCTTTGTTCTCTTTTCCCGCGTTGTGTTGATGTCCATGAGTTAATTCCACCTGCGTTCACCCTCCATGTGTATTCAGTGTGATTACATCCTGTGTATTTATATCCCTGTGTTTAGTTCGTTCCGGGTCTGGTACTGAATTGTCATCCTTGGTCAGTAAGGCCCAATCCCAATTCTACTCCTTAGCCCTTCCCCGTTCACTTGGAGGGGTAGGGGTGTCCTAATTCTCTTTAGCTTGAAGGCGAAGGGCTAATGCTGCATTCACACCAGACGCAGAAGAAGCGTCAAGCGCGAGTGATTTACATGTTAAGTCAATGCAAACGTGCAAATAGACATCCTGCAGCGCGAACACGCAAATGACACGAATTGGCCGAATGGCATGGCGCGGATGGTACAATACACGCAAATGGCGTGACGCGAATTGAGCGTTTTGCGTGTTTGACATGCTTAACGCGCAAATCGCGTGAATCGCTCAAGTTCATAAATCTGAACTTCTGCAGACATTTGTGCCGCGTTAACCAATCAGGAGCTTGCTCTTGTAGGGGCATGATTGTGATGTAGCACCTGTTGTTGGAGCCCCTGGGGAAATCCTCCAGCCGACACCGACAGTTCATCAAACTGGGCTTGGCTCAGTCAGAAGCACTGCTGAAAGCCTCCGTCATCCAGGTTAAGTTTCTGGAGGAGTTTATGAGCTCACAGAGCTGGGTGCACCTCTGAAAGTATCTAGTGGACTCAGACACTGCTCCAAATAGCGGCACCCTGGGATATCGACGATTGATGAAAGCGGTCAGCGCATCTCAAAACCCCACCAAGCTGGCCGGCTTGATTGAAACTATAGTGGGCAGAAATGCTAATGCTCAGACTGCTGCGTTAGAGCGCAAATTGGAAAACATCGGGGTGAAATTAGCGGCTTTGCAACATGATCTGGCCAGACCTGGAGACCAGTGATGGACATTAAATATCTGTGAAATGGCCAGATATTGTCCTAAATTTAAAATACTTTATTCTCTTTCGGCTCCCAGTGTTTTTCCAGCCAGACGGCCTCGGCTGGAGAAAAACAACTTCTCCCGGATAGCAAGATAAGGAGACGCTCTGATATTCCTGCTCCCTATTAAGGACACCTGTTGGACTATACAGGCTTACACACACATACACAGTTACAGATAGACTTCACTACCGAGTCCCTCATCCCACGCCTTCGTGTGCTTTCACCCACTGGAGGGGGTGGGCGGGGCTGTGACCAGCGCTTTTCAGCTGCAGGCCGGATGGCTGCCCGCCCTTGCCGGACTATATCCACACCCCCTTTCCCATCCCCTGTTGCGATGTTCTGTCTTGTCTATGTATGTGCTTGGTTGCCAGGGCTGGTTTTATCCTTGATCTGACTCTGCCCTAATCTTAGAGCTGAGTGAGAAGGACTTTTTTTTGCCTATCTTTCCTTATGTATCTTACTTGCTTTTTCTAAATAATATCTCCCCTTGACTTGTCTTCCCCTGAAATGTTTGTGTATGGTCGGGGGGGGTTCCAATTTCGCTATATGTCAGTGTATGTGAATACATGGAAGTATATGTGACAATAAACGGCATATCATCATCAAATGTATCGATGCTGTTTTACAGCCTTCATAAAAGATATAAACACAGTTATTTTATCAATAAAATCCATGTTAGCCGTTTAGCATCGAAGCTACAGTCACTGGGCAGACAGAAGCCCTGTCCATGACGCGAATCCGCGTCTGTTCTGAAGTGAATTTGACGTGCGAATGAAGCGGAGTTTGATGCGCAAATGAAGCGAGTAAACTCAAATGTTCACGCGTCTATTTAAGTGTGAATAGTGCGATTTATCCGCACATTCCGCATCTTGTGGGAACACAGCATAAGGGAAAGGGCTAGATACTCTAATCTAACAGAAACAGAGACTTTTCAGGACCACACTTGAAACCAAGGGGTACGAAAATTTCCCAGAATACACCAGCTACAACGCCAGCATGGCTGCACATGGAAGTAAGGAGAAACAAATTAGTATTTTTGTCATAAATACGAATTTTTACAACAAAGAAGCATATGTTTTAATACACTCATAACGGCGTTCATGTTTTACCGTCATGCTACCGTCGAATCCCCTGTCAGTAAAGGCTAGTGGTTGGGAATGAGCTTTTTACAGTGTCTACTATAACGTTAATGTTGTTTTCTTGTGTTTACATAGATGAATATGGCCACGGTGTAAATGCACAGTACAGTTATGAGCTTATTGCCACATTATATCCTTATGATAAGATGATATTGTTGCCTTCAGTGATTTCCTGAAGATAAATACCAAAAATAAAGCAACTGGAGAAACTACAGCAGTCGACATCGTCAATCTCATATGAAGTAAGAGATCGCGATGGCATATGAGGACGTCTGCAGGTGCTGTAGTGCTGTCCCATTTCTTAGGGTTAAATTTTGAAGCCCTTCCCCTTCACACTCGGTTTCAAGGGCCAAGGGGAAGGGGTAGGGGTACAAAAATAGAATTGGGATTGAGCCTAAGTGTTCTCCATTGTACCAGTGCCTGTATTCCTTGTTCCTGCAATTATATTCCTTTTTATTGAGTGTTTTGAAGTATGTTTTGTAAATAAATACGTGTATGTCATTGTAAAATAAATACATCTATCTTTTTGATAACTCCAGCATTTTGGCATCTCTTTAGTAGACTGAATCGTGACAATGGTATGGCTAGGAAATTAAAATGCCACCAATAATAATAGGTTTACATCTATCAATATTAAAAAGCCAATAAAGCCACCAATAATAAAATTAAAAACCACCAAATAAAAAGCCACCAATAATGATAGTTCTTCTCTCACAGTGTCTGAATTGGTTCGGTCAAGAATCTCGTCTTTCTAAAACCCGCCTTTCCAAGAGCATACTCTACTCTGATTGGTCAAATCTGGTCCAGTGTTTGGTGAATGGTCAACATTAACCAAAATGATCATCGCCATATCTGAATTTCAGCTCTCTTTCAGTAATTTTAAACGTGATCAGTGGTGTAAAGTAACAAATTACAAATACTCAAATGACTGTATTGAGTAGCTTTTCTCAGGAATTGTAATTTACTAAGTAGTTTTTTAGTTTAGTGCTGGATCGGTAATTAAACTCCAATATTTTACTTCAACCTGCAGTCACTACTTTAGATCTTTCTTGTTTATAGTGTTTGGCTAAAGTAGAAAAATCAGTCCTGTGAGCACATGGGCGCTTTATAAATGCAGCAAACCTTTTGGAAGCATTAAAAATGTCCAAGAAGATGTCCAAAATCTGCATACGCAATGACTCAGAGACTTTTTTTATAGACTGCATGTCACTGATGAAAAAAATGAAGGATGTTGATTGTATGATGACTTAAATCACTTAGTGAAGTTTATTTATAAACTAATTTCGAGAGGATCACGTGCTTATGATTGCTAGCGGCTGGACCCACATTATCCAAATCACCATGCACCAATCAGTCGATCCCTAAGCTACTATAAATACCCCGGGTTCCATATCACCGCTATCTTCGCTTTGAAGAATCCACCCCTACTCCTTCCCTTTTCTAGATGGGTGACACGGTGGCCCAGCGCTTAGCGCTGTTGCCTCACAGCAAGAATGTCAATGGTTCTAGGCTTTACCAAACCAGCAGGCATTTTCTGTGAGGAGTTTGCATGTTCTCCTGTGCTCACGTGGGTTTTCCCAGGGTCCTCCAGTTTCCTCCCACCGATTAAAAACATGCAACCTAAGTTATTGATTGATCAACATTATAGACTTGCTCCCTATCTAGTACCTATCTCGTTAAAGAGAACTACTATGTGCTCTTCAATCACTACGAAGGGGGAGTTCTCGAGATCTACCTGAGCTCGATCTCCCCTCTCACCTTGCAACGGGAGGGAGCCCCGGGCTCGAGGATCTCATGAGCTCAGGGCTCTCTCCCGGGACAGCATGCCAAACAAGCTTTATAATTAATCATCAGCTAAGTGTGAACTCTTGAAACAGCTTTTAAACAATCACTAAATGGAACGAATGAGGAATGGAAGGAAGGGCCAAATGAAGGAAGAACCAAACAAGGAATGGATGGAAAACCCGAACTAAGGATTGAACTATTGAAGGAATGATAGACCAAATGAATGAAGGAAGGATTCAAGGAAGGACAGAACAAGCTAAGGAAGGAAGGAATGAACAAACGAATAAATGAATGAATGAACAAAGGACCTAATGAAGGAAGGAACAAAATATGAACAAACTGAATGAGCGAACAAATGAAGGGAGGAATGAAGGAAGGACCGAATAAATGAAGGAAGGATTTAAGGAAGGACTGAACAAATTAAAGAAGAAAGGAAGGAGCAAATGAATGATTGAACAAAGGACCTAAAGAAGGAAGGAACAAAATCTGAACAAACAAACGAATGAATGAGCGAACAAATGAAGGAACAAATGAATGAAGGAAGGAACGAACAATGGAAGGAAAATGGGAAGGAATGAACAAATATAGGAAGATCACTAAATACACTACAGAATGTTATGTTGACACATCCCTGCACAAACTGAAAAAAAAATGAATCAACTTTTCACAGTGCAATACTCTACTCACTTCTCCCGAGTACCTTTAAGAAAGGGCTACTTTTTACTCATATTTTGAGTAATTGGTACTTTTATTTGAGTTTTTTAATACTCTTTCCACCACTGAACGTGATGATTGAAATTGTACCGTAATTTTATTCAATTTACTCTGCATACTCATAAAAATGTGCATAAACAATAATGGAAATGCAGAATAAATGCCAGTATACGCATTAAAAAAGTCATGTGATTTTGTTTCATCAGATCATGTGATGATAAAAATGGGTACAATGGGACGGCATTAATGGACAAACCAGTGCAGCGGGCACATTGTAAAACATTTGAAATGTTGTTTTGGTGATTTTAAAATCCCTCAGCCAAAGTCTGTTGTCACAGTGGTTCAGTATAATTATTATTATATTATTACTACCTCCAGAACTGTGTTGAGCATTTCACACACCTCATCTCAAACACTTTAATGCATTTCGTCTTCATCTTTTGAGACACAAGCAGGGCTTAATTTGTGTCAGAACAAGCCGGATCTGGTACCTCTGTAATCTGATCCGGCACCTCATTTTACTGATCCCCCTCCTCAGACGCACCCCCGCTCTTCACTTTCTTCCACCCCTCCTCGCTCTTCACTTTCGTCTGCAACCATACCCCCCCCACCCCCCTTCACTTTCGTCCACGACACCTGCCGGACATAACAAGCCGGATCCGATACCCGATCTGTTACGGGATCTCGCAATTTACAAATTAAGCACTGGGAACAAGTCATTTATTACATAAGAAAAAAAGGCCCACAGTGGCTTCTACAACAACAGATAATTCAATTTTACTTGATAGTTTAGGCCAAGTACTTTAGTGTCCTACCAGTGACAATATACAGCCATATTGCACTGCTGCAAGTGTGATATTGCATTTCTACAACAGTTCAACGCATTAATCGTGTATAAACAAGAAAATCAAACACAGAGAGTCTCAAAAACCCTTTTCTATGAGGAACTACTTTCTTCTGCCATTCCTTCACAAAAAGGTGACAACAAATAAAGTGATGACAAAACAGGTGATTTTGCTCAGCATTTTAAGATTATAAGTCTGAACGGCATGAAATGTCATCAGTCTACAGAGATTTCCCAGTATTTCTCTGTTGCAATCGGGAGATCACAATAATTAATCCCTGAAAAAGCCAAAGCAAACACTACCAGATTACTATGATATAAATACAGCACTACAACATACAAAAGTGAGAGATCGACTCAGAATGTCACTTACCTGTTTTATAATGATTTGATCAGCTGAAGTTTGAAATTACGCTGAGTTTTTCTGCCGTAAGAATCTCTGTCGCCATCTTGTGGCGGAACATCAACCATCAATTTCTTTGCTCTGCTTATGGCTGCCAGCATGCTGAATCTTAGAAATTATAAATAATTTTTAAAAAAGGCACTATCCTTATAAATAATAATTCATTCATTCTTTTTCTTATCGGCTTAGTCCCTTTATTAATCTGGGGTCGCCACAGCGGAATGAACCGTCAACTTATCCAGCATGTGTTTTACACAGCGGATGCCCTTCCAGCCGCAACCCATCACTGGGAAACATCCATACACTCTCATTCACACACATACACTACGGACAATTTAGCCTACCCAATTCACTTGTACCGTATGTCTTTGGACTTGTGGGGGAAACCAGAGCACCCGAAGGAAACCAATGCAGGGAGAACATGCAAACTCCACACAGAAACGCCAACTGACCCAGCCGAGGCTAGAACCAGCGACTTTCTTGCTGTGAGGCGAGAGCACTACCCACTGCGCCACCGCTCGCCTATAAATAATAATAATGCATAATAATAATAATAATAATAATAATAATGCATAGTTGCAATCTAAACAACTACATTCTTGCCTAAAAAGCCTCAAAAGTACATTATGTTGTCCAGCAGCTGCAGTATTTGTCAAACTGTAGTGAGTTTATTCCTCTGCTTGTTATGTAGGTGGAGTAATACACAAGGGTGAAGAGGCTGTACGAGTTCTGATATTGCAGAATATGGCACGACTATCAGCCAATCTGATTCCAAAATCAGACAGAACTGTTGTGTTTATGTATATATATAGCATCAGTTTATCAGGAAGTGATGATTTTGTTCTCTTTGATACGATATATTGAAAGCATGGTTTATTTGCAAATGTTTTATGCAATATTCCAGTTTTGCACATAGCTCTAAATTCACATCTTTGGATGGAAACTAATGACAGAGAAGAGTGCTAAATGGTTTAATAAGCTAAGTTCTATTTTATACATTTATACATTTAATATATATATGGAACATATTAAACTACTCCATCAGCAATGGCAAGGTCATGGGTTTGATTACTAGCAATAGAAAGCAATGATGAAAATGTACTGCTTCAATGCGCCTACTGTATGTCAGTCTCTGAATAAAAGCCTCTGCCAAATGCTGAAATGAACATGTACACAAGTTTAACTAGAATAACCTTTTAAAACTGTATTAAGTATTTACATGAAAATGACCATGCATAAGGCATGTGAAAAACACTCAACGACCTGACAGAACGGCAGTGATGGTGTTTACATGCAAAGCTAAATCAGCATGGGAGGTGGATCACTTTACTTAAACAGGTTATGACCTTTGCTTGATAAAAGAACACATTTACAGGCATTAATGCATAAGCAATGCAAGATGTGTGCACGCTAATAGTGAGAATATTAATCTGCAGAAAAATCCTCTGAATAATTCAAACTTACATGAAATGGAAACACATTTTAATTATTTTCAACGCCATAACATAGGATATCTATACAAGCTTTTTTTTTCTTTTAATATACTCTGGATGGATAGACGAATAGACAGAAAGCCAATAACATATGCTAGATGAATGGATGCATGAGTGGATGGATGGATGGATGGATGGAAAGAGGGATGGATGGATGGATGGATGGATGGACAGATAGACAGATAGAGGGATAGTTGAATTGATGGATGGATGAACAATCAAGCACGCGTTGATTGATTGATTGATTGATTGATTGATTGTGGGTGGATGGATGAACAGACAGCCAATTATGATGGATGGATGGATGAATGAATGAATGAATGAATGAATGAATGAATGAATGAATGAATGAATGAATGAATGAATGAATGAATGATTGACTGAATGGAAGGATGGATAGATGGAAGGATGAATGGATGGATGGATGGATGGATGGATGGATGGATGGATGGATGGATGGATGGATGGATGGACAACCAATTACACATGATTTTTGAATAGATGGATGGAAGGGCAGACGGATATATAGCCAATTACACATAATGGATGAGTGGATGGATGGATGGATGGATAAATGGATGGATGGATAAATGGATGTACGGATAAATGGATGTATGGATATATGGATAGATGGATGGATGGATGGATGGATGGATGGATGGATGGATGGATGGATGGATGGATGGATGGATGGACAAACGAACGGACGGATGGATGGATGGACAAACAGGCAGCTGATTACTCTTGATGGATGGATGGATGGATGGATTAATGAATGGACCAATGGATAGATGGATGGATGGATAGACAGACAGCCAATTACTCATATTAGATGGATGGATGGATGGGTGGATGGATAGATGGATGGACAAACAGATGGATAGATGGATGCAGGGATGGTTGAGTTGATGGATGGAGGATGGATGGATAGTCCACACGATGGAT
Source organism: Danio kyathit (assembly GCA_903798195.1). NCBI lineage: Eukaryota > Metazoa > Chordata > Actinopteri > Cypriniformes > Danionidae > Danio > Danio kyathit. The sequence goes on along the minus strand of LR812536.1, from coordinate 8,052,296 downwards.
GGATGGATGGACAAAGGGATGGATGGATGGATGGATGGATGGATGGATGGATGGATGGATGGACAAAGGGATGGATGGATGGATGGATGGATGGATGGATGGATGGATGGATGGACAAACGAACGAACGGTTGGACGGACGGACAGACGGATGGATGGATGGATGGATGGATGGATGGATGGATGGATGGATGGATGGATGGACAAACGAACGGACGGATGGATGGATGGACAAACAGGCAGCTGATTACTCTTGATGGATGGATGGATGGATGAATGAATGGACCAATGGATAGATGGATGGATGGATAGACAGACAGCAAATTACTCATATTAGATGGATGGATGGATGGGTGGATGGATAGATGGATGGACAAACAGATGGATAGATGGATGCAGGGATGGTTGAGTTGATGGATGGAGGATGGATGGATAGTCCACACGATGGATGGATGGATGGACAAAGGGATGGATGGATGGATGGACAAAGGGATGGATGGATGGATGGATGGATGGATGGATGGATGGACAAACGAACGAACGGTTGGACGGACGGACAGACGGATGGATGGATGGATGAACAGACAGCCGATTACTCATGATGGATGGATGGATGGTTGAGTTGATGGATGGATGAACAACCAAGTACACATAATTGATTGATTGATTGATTGATTGATTGATTGATTGATTGATTGATTGATTGATTGATTGATTGATTGATTGATTGATTGATTGATTGATTGATTGATTGATGGTGGATGGATGGATGGATGGATGGATGGATGGATGGATGGACAGACAGACAGCCAATTATTCATGTTGGATGGATGTATGAATGAATGACTAAATGGATGGATGGATGGATGGTCGGAAGGATGGACAGACAGCCAATTACTCATGATGGATGGTTGGATGGATGAATGAATGAATGAATGAATGAATGAATGAATGAATGAATGAATGAATGAATGAATTGATGAATGGATGAATTGATGAATGGATGGATGGTCGAAAGGATGGACAGACAGCCAATTATTCATGATGGATGGTTGGATGGATGAATGAATGAATGAATGAATGAATGAATGAATGAATGAATGAATGAATGAATGAATGAATGAATGAATAAATGAATGAATGAATGAATGAATGAATGAATGAATGAATGAATGAATGGATGGATGGATGGTCGGAAGGATGGACAGACAGCCAATTATTCATGATGGATGAATGAATGACTGAATGAATGACTGAATGGATGGTTAGATGGATGGATGGATGGATGGATGGTCGGAAGGATGGACAGACAGGCAATTACTCATGATAGATGGATGGATGGTCAGTTTGTTTATTCTTTTTTTTTAAATACTCTGCAATCATATGAATTTCTTTGATTTTCAGATTCTCAAATTCAGAACTGCATACTGTTTGCTACCTCAATTTAACTGCATCAGAATATTAAAAGCATTCTCAATTCATTTCCTGAAAGCTGCACAGCCAGTGGACTCCATGAACAGCGTATGTGCATCAGTTTTGTTGTGTTCGCCATCATTTATCTGACAAGGTTTATCAGTGGCAGAAAAAAACATGGAAGGGTTGCAGTCATGCCAAGGCTAACCCTCTCTCTTCCCCAGTGTGCCGTGATGTTATCTCTGACCTCATTCCACCGCTGATGTCTGGGTAATGGCCTGACTTTGTAGCCCTCTTAGCCCAGCACTAATCCAGTCTGGAGATCTCTCATTGTCGGCTGAATGCTGGCGTCAGGTATCATATTGTGCGAGTCTCTCCTCTGTCTGTTTATCTTCCTGTTTTTTGCCCTGGATAACCCACTGCAGGATATTCCCATTGGCCCGTCACAGAAGGATTACTCCACACTGGAATAATGTTAGAGCGGGTATTACACACGATGTCGATTAAATTTCACAATGTGACGTTAGTACATAATTGCAGTTTCTGTTGTAGAATGGTAAGACTGAACATTTATTTTGACAATCAGAGCCTTGTTTAAGTAAAAGAAGTGAAAAAGTCAGAGCAAGCGTGCCAATATTTTTGCTTGACTGAATTGGCTGTATAATATTAGCAAAATAAAATGACAGATAAGAGGAAAGAGAGCAATGACAAACCCATGGATTAACTCAAGGATATGAATGGATGAATGGATGGGTGAATGGATGGATGGATGGATGGATGGATGGATGGATGGATGGATGGATGGATGGATGGATGGATGGATGGATGGATGGATGGATGGATGGATGGATGGATGTCCAATTACATATGATGGCTGGATAGATATATAACAAATTACACATTATAGATGGTTGGATGGATGAGTAGATGGATGGATGGACAAACATATAGTCAATTACACATGATAGATGGATGGATGAGTAGATTGAGAGATGGATATATAGCCAATTACACATGATAGACGGATGGATAGATGGATGGATGGACAAACATATAGTCAATTGCACATGATGGATGGATGGATGGATGGATGGATGGATGGATGGATGGATGGGTGGATGGATGGATGGATGGATGGATGGATGGATGGATGGATGGATGGATGGATGGATAGACAAACAAATAGTCAATTACACATGATGAATGTATGGATGGATCAGTAGATTGATGGATGGATATTTAACCAATTACATATGATGGATGGATAGATACATGGATGGATGAGTAGATGGGTGGATGGATATATAGCCAATTACACATGATGGATGTATGTATGGATGGATGGATAAATAGATAGATGGATGAAGGAATGAGTAGATGGATGGATGGATGGATGGATGGATGGATGGATGGATGGATGGATGGACAAACATATAGCCAGTTACACATGATAGATAGATGGATGGATGGATGGATGGATGGATAAATCGATAGATGGATGGAGGAATGAGTAGATGGATGGATGGATGGATGGATGGATGAAGGAATGAGTAGATGGATGGATGGATGGATGGATGGATGGATGGATGGATAAACATACAGCCAATTACACATGATGGATGAATGGATGGATGGATGGATGGATGGATGGATGGACAAACACATAGTCAATTGCACATGATGGATGGATGTATAGATGAGTAGATAGAAGAATGGATTGATGGATGGATATATAGCCAATCACACATAATAGATGGTTGAATGGATGGATGGGTGGAAAAATGGATGGAAAGATGGACAATATAGTCAATTACACATGATGGATGGATGCATGTCTGGATAATTAGATGGATGGATGTATGGATGAGTAGATTGATGGGTGGATATATAGCCAATTACACAGGACAGATGGATGGGTGGATGGATGGATGGATGGATGGATTAATTGGTGGATGAACATATAGCCAAATACACATGATGGATGGATAGATACATGGATGGATGAGTAGATGGATGGGTGGACAAACATTCAATTACACATGATGAATGGATGGATTGATGAGTAGATGGGTGGATGGATATATAGCCAATTACACATGATGGATGGATAGATGGATGGATGGATGGATGGATGGATGGATGGATGTATGTATGGATGGACGGACGGACGGACGGACGGACGGACGGATGGATGGATGGATGGAGAAATGAGTAGATGAATGGATGGATGGATGGATGGATGGATGGATGGATGGATGGATGGACAAACATATAGTCAGTTACACATGATGGATAGATGGATGGATGAATGGATGAACAGACAAAAAGACATGTAGCCACTTACACATAATGGATAGATAAATAGACAGACGAAGAGACAGAAAGACAATCATCTGAGATGGATGGATGGATGGATGGATGGATGGATGGATGGATGGATGGATGGATGGATGGATGGACAGACATAGCCAATTACATACGATGGATGAATGGATGGATTGATGAACAGACCGAATGAAATACAGAATTATATAATGGCAGATGCATGGATGGATATAAATAAACTAAAATAACAGACAGAAGGAAACAGAGTAATGTAGAAAAATGAAATGACAGAACAATATATACAAAAATATGAATGGAGTGATAGGGTGATGGATGTAATTAGTGTAGAGATGGATGAATTACTAATAGAACAATATTGACAGTGGGATGACAGAATACAATGGTGGCTTATTAATAACACAAATTATATGCATGTGGGTGGAGCAAAAGAAGGATGAATGCATGGAAGTATAGAACAAAATAGTGATAGACTGATTGATGGAGCAATTACATTTTCTAGCTATTTATGAGTGGAAATAATTTCTTCATTATTATTATTTTTTTCCAGTGAATGGAACCTTACACTCACCGGCCACTTTATTAGGTACATCTTACTAGTACCGGGTTGGACCCCCTTTTGCCTTAAGAACTGCCTTAATCCTTTGTGGCATAGATTCAGCAAGGTACTAAAAAATATTCCTTTTTGGTTCATATTGTCATGATAGCATCACGCAGTTGCTGCAGATTTGTCAGCTGCGCATCCATGATGCGAATCTCCCATTCCTTCACATACCAAAAGTGCTCTATTGAATTGATAACTGGTGACTGTGAAGGCCATTTGAGTACAGTGAACTCATTGTCATGTTCAAGAAACCAGTCTGAGATGATTCACGCTTTATGACACGGTGCGTTATCCTGCTGGAACTAGCCATCAGAAGATGGTACACTGTGGTCATAAATGGATGGACACGGTCAGCAACAATACTCAGGTAGGCTGTGGCATTGACATGATGCTCAATTGGTACTTATGGGCTCAAAGTGTGCCAAAAAAATCCTCTACACCATTACACCACCACCACCAGCCTGAACTGTTGATAAAAGACAGGATGGATCCATGCTTTCATGTTTTTGACGCCAAATTCTGACCCGACCATCCAAATGTCACAGCAGAAATCGAGACTCATCAGACCAGGCAACGATTTTCCAATCTTCTATTGTCCAATTTTGGTGAGCCTGTGTGATTGTAGCCTCAGTTTCTTGTTCTTAGCTGACAGGAGTAGCACCAGGTGTGGTCTTCTGCTGCTGTAGCCCATCCGTCTCAAAGTTGGACGTGTTGTGTGTTCAGAGATGCTTTTCTGTATACCTCGGTTGTAACGAGTGGTTATTTGAGTTATTGTTGCCTTTCTGTCAGCTAGAACCAGTCTGGCTATTCTCCTCTGACCTCTTGCATCAACAAGGCATTTGCGCCCACAGAACTGCCGCTCACTGGATATTTTCTCTTTTTCAGACCATTCTCTATAAACCCTAGAGATGATTGTGCGTGAAAATCCCAGTAGATCAGCAGTTTCTGAAATACTTAGACCAGCTCGTCTGGCATCAACAACAATGCCACGTTCAAAGTCACTTAAATCACATTTCTTCCCCATTCTGATGCCCAGTTTGAACTGCAGCAGATCGTCTTGACCATGTCTACATGCCTAAATGCATTGAGTTGCTGCCATGTGAGTGGCTGATTAGAAATGTGTGTTAACAAGCAGTTGGACAGGTGTACCTAATAAAGTGGCCGGTAGGTGTATTATAAATGTGTTATAATTTTAGCTACTTAAATGAACTTTTATTTTATTTTACTTTGTTTTAAACTACTGGAATTAAACGTGGTCCTTCTCCAATCTAAAGGCTAATGAAGATTAATCAGGCTGAAAAACAAATCAAAAGCAGGAAATATGGACACAAAACCTTTTTTCTTCTTCTTCTTGGTGACAGAAAAGAAATGATCATAATGAGTTTCATTAGAGTCACATGACTTCCATACTGAAAGCTTCAGAGTCTCAACAGTGAGCTCCTAATTTCACAAATTAGCTGCAAACACACTACAGAGCACACTAGGAAATTACACTTAAATTCAAACAGGGTTTTTGAAAAGACTCTATTGTTGGTAATTTCTTCATTTCAGAGCTGTAGAAACAGAATAAGAAACAGAAAGAAATGAAACGAGCAAAGCATGACAGACGAGTCATGAGTGAAGATATAAATGTAAAAGAGTCATTTGCACCTTGCTAACTTTTCTTGTCGCCTCTATAAGCACTTGATTAGATCACACACACCCGTGGCCTTCGTTTCTCCACAGGAGGAAAGAAAATTACAGGGTATCCCCGGAGTGAGGTTTGGATTACTCCTGCCTATAAAAGCGCCTACCTTCACAGCACAATGAGATCAGGAGCTGCTCGACCAAGGTGTATAACCTAAAGACTCCAACACCAGCTGCTTTAAGAAAGGAGAGTCGCTCAGAAATGATTTCACCACCAAATGCTGAAACGACAAGAGGCCGAGAGAGAAAAAGATTGAGCTGAGCGTGGAGTGAATACAGGACAGGACCATCCATTATGACCTGATCTGTTTGGTGTGAAATGTGGGCTCTTGGTTTGATAGATCATGCACATCGGCTTCGGAGTAAACAAATAATGAAAAATAACAACGTCTGAGTGTCTTCTTCTTGAAGTCATTTGTTTCTTCAAGTATCCGCCGTCTGGACAAGGCTGTGGAGATCTATTGCTCAGCTCAAATCAAAATCAAATCATGACTTCACTCTCATTGGATATAAATGCAAAGCATCTTTAGTCTCTCTCTCTCTCTCTCTCTCTCTCTCTCCTGATGAAATCCTACTCTTATCTCTTTTTCTCATTTATTTTTTTTCTGTAAAGAACCACCGGCAAAGGTCAGCAATGGGTAGGGGGGGATCTAACATTTTTGGAACTAAAAGTAGTCAGGTTCTAGTCTAATGGTTATGGTAGATAAATCGTATGTCATAAAAAAAGTTGAAGAGTGATTTGAGAGACTTGACGCTAACAGTGATTTAAACAAAAGGCCTGCAGATACAAAGTCTGATGTTGTGTAGAAAAAAATAGAACAAAGGATGGATGGATGGATGGAACAAAAGACAGATGGATGGATGGACAGACTAATTTGACAAGAGACAGAAAGATGGATAAATGATGATGGAATGAAAGACATAATGGATGAATGAAACAAAAGAGAATGATGGATGGATGGATGGACGGATGGATGGATGGATTTGACAATAGATAAAATGATGGGTAGATGGAAGGATAAATGGATGGAACAAAAGAGAATTATAGAAAGGTGGATGGTGGATGGATGGATTCAAAAAGAGACAGAATGATGGATGGATGAAATGATGGATGGATGAATGGAGCAAAAAAGAATAATGGATGGACGAATGGATGTATGTATGGATGGATGGATGGATGGATGGACAGATGGATGGGTTCAACAAGATAAAGATGGATGGATGGATGGATTTGAAAAAAGACAGAACGATGGATGGATGGGTGGATGGAAGACAGGATGGATGAATGAAACAAATGAGAATGATGGATGGATAGATTCCACAAGAGACATAAAGATGGATTAATGGATGGATGGAAGTATGGATGTATAGAACAAAAGAGTGATGAATGGATGGATGTATGGATGGATGGATGGATGGTTCAACAAGAGACAGAATAATGAATGGATGGATGGATTTGAATAAAAAGACAGAACAATGGATGGATGGATGGAAGGCAGGATGGATGAATAAAACAAAAGAATGATGAATGGATGGATTCCACAAGAGACAGAAAGATGGATAAATGGAAAGATAGAAGTTTGGATGGATGGAACAAAAAGAGTGATGGATGGATGGATGGATGGATGGATGGATGGATGGATGGATGGATGGATGGATGGATGG
>LR812536.1:8017086-8042086 GCA_903798195.1 Danio kyathit | reverse complement strand
CAAGAGAGAGAATGATGAATGGATGATGGATTTGAAAAAAAAGACAGAACGATGGATGGATGGATGAATGGATGGATGGATAGATGGATGGATGGATGAAAGGCAGGATGGATGAATGAAACAAAAGAATGATGAATGGATGGATTCCACAAGAAACAGAAAGATGGATAAATGGACTGATGGAAGTATGGATGGATAGAAAAAAAGAGTGATGGATGTATGGATGGACGGATGGACGGGTTCAACAAGAGAGAGAATGATGGATGAATGGATGGATGGATTTGAAAAAAGACAGAACGATGGATGGATGGATGGATTTGAAAAAAGACAGAATGATGGATGGATGGATGGATGGATTTGAAAAAAGACAGAACGATGGATGGATGACTGGATGGATGGATGGATGGATGGATTTGAAAATAGACAGAACAATGGATGGATGGATGGATGGATGGAAGGCAGGGTGGATGAATGAAACAAAAGAAAATGATGGATGGATGGATTCCACAAGAGACAGAAATATGGATTAATGGATGGATGGAAGTATGAATGGATAGAACAGAATGAGCGTTGGATGAATGGATGGATGGATGGAATGATGGATGGGTTCAACAAGAGATAGAATTATGTATGGATGGATGGATTGATGGATGAAATGGTGGACAAAATGGATGAATGAAACAAAAGTGAATGATGGATGGATTCCACAAGTAACAGCAAGATAAATAAATGGAAGGATGGAAGTATGGATGGATGGGATAAAAGAGAATGATGGATGGATGAATGGGTTCAACAAGAGACAGAATGATGGATGGAATAAATAACAGGATGTATGTATGGACAGATGGATTCGACAAGAAACTAATGCAAGAATGCTCATCCCCATCTCCTTTAATCTCTAAAAATGTAACACCATAAACAACAACAACAACAACAACAACAAAAACTTGTGCACAAGTTACATTCATAGCTAAAGAGCTCATTTCTGGAATGACTGCATCATGTGCAGACTGCATACAGAAACACGAAGCAGCTCACACTCACCAGATTCCCTTAACAACTCATATATATGTATGCTCAATCTGCAAGTATATAACACACTGAGAAATAAGACAGAGTCACAAGAAACCATGCTGCCCTCTAACCAATCAGCAAGCTCATAAAAGAGGACATCTACCGCAAGGCATCATGGGAAGACCCCGACTTCCATTCTTTAAAAAGAGTGTCATGAGCACCTCCTTCCAGAGAACAGGGCCGCAGTAGGAGTCATTTAAATGAGAGAAAGGAGCGTAGTGACAATGTTTGATGAGAGACTGGGGTTTCAAATGAGCTCCATTTTCAGATGTGTACTCGTTCACTTTTTTACTCCCTCATCCCTCCCACTGCTCCCCTTCTTTGAGAAAGCAGCTCTAGGTAATTTGATAGTACGAAATGCTAATAGTATGAACTTCTTAAAGGCTTTTGCAGACTGTCTTTTACCTCTGCTGAAAAGACTGGCTTATACCAGGGGGGCATTTCCATTATGAACTAAGTTCTGCTAGATTTTGCTACCAGCATAGTCAATGTTTACTGCTTTGGAGGGGAAAAAAAGTGAATTTTAAACGCAAGTTTGAAGTGTTTTTAAGTGTTTTTATATAGAGTGCACTGCATAAATGAGTATACCTACCTATTTCCGAAAATTTCTCAGTAAATATAAACATCGTATATTTGGTGCTTTTAAAAAAATGTTTTATTAAACAATTATGTTCACTACAATAAGAGTTTGGTGACTAAACAGAATCATATTTAGGAATTAAAGGTGGTGCATTCATTCATTAATAAATTCATTAATTTTCTACTGCTTTTCCGGCACCAGGTTGCGGGGGCAGCAGTCTTAGTAGAGAACCCCAGACTTCCCTTTCCCCAGACACTTCCTCCAGCTCCTCCGGTGGGATCCTGAGGCGTTCCCAGGCCAGCGTGTCCTGGGACCTTCCACGAGGCCTCCTTCCGGTGGGACATGCCTGGAACACCTCCCTAGGTAGGCGTTCAGCAGGCATCGGAAACAGATGCCGGAGCCACCTCAACTGACTTCTGTCAATGTGGAGGAGCAGTGGTTCTACTCTGAGCTCCTCCTGGGTGACAGAACTCCTCACCCTATCTATAAGAGTGCACCCTGACACCCTGCGAAGGAAACTCATTTCAGTATCCAAGATCTTGTCCTTTCGGTCATGACCCAAAGCTCATGACCATAGGTGAGAGTAGGAACGTAGTTTGACCGGTAAATCGAGAGCTTTGCCTTTCGGCTCAGCTACTTCTTTACCACAACGAACCGTTACATTGGCCGCATTACTGCTGCCACTGCTCCAATCCGCCTGTCAATTTCACGCTCCACCCTTCCGTCATGCGTGAACAAAACCCTAAGATACTTGAACTCCTCCACCTGGGGTAAGGACTTTCCTCCAACCTGGAGATGGCAAGCCAACTTTTTCCAGTGGACCACCATGGCCTCGGACTTAGAGGTGCTGATTCTCATGCCAGCCGCGTCACACTCGGCAACAAACCGCCCCGGTGCATGCTGAAGGTCCATGTTCGATGAAGCCAACAGAACAACATCATCTGCGAATAACTCAAATGAGGTATGAAAAACATACACAAAAATGCAAACTAAAGTATCCTACAAAAATTATATACATATTTTTATATGTTTATCTTGATTTCTAATTGTTATTTTTATCTTCATTCATTAATTTTCTTTTTGCCTTAGTCCCTTTATTCTTTAGGGATCGCCACAAGGAAATGAACTGCCAACTTATCCAGCACATGTTTTATGCAGCAGATACCCTTCCAGCTGCAACTCATTACTGGAAAACATCCATACACTCTCATTCACACTCATACACTACGGACAATTTAGATTACCCAATTCACCTATAGCACATGTGTTTGGATTTGTGGAGGAAACCGGAGCACCCGGAGAAAACCCACACCAACACAGGGAGAACATGCAAACTCGAGACAGAAATGCCAACTGACCCAGCCGAGGCTCGAACCAGTGACCTTCTTGCTGTGAGGTGACAGTGCTACCCACTGCACCACCCTCTATTTTTATCTTGATACGCTAATTGTTTTCTTTGTTCTCTATTTCCCCCTGGGGATACTCCTGAGGCCTCTAGAGATTGTGCAGCGCCATTGATGTGATCCAAGATCTGAAGGGATGATGCCAACTGTAAGAGTCTAAATTATCCTATGCATTTGTTTATATGGCAAAACATGTCTTTCTCACCAAAAAAGGTCCATGCTGACTCCAAAGGCAGATACAGATAAGATCAGGGCCTGGTGTGTGGACTTCGGGGGTTTTACGATGTGGTCACATGTTGATTGGTCAGTTTGAATGTCTCAGCATTTAGGCTTTGGTCACATGGTCAAGAAAGGTACAAAATAGCTGGTAAACTTGGCTCTCTCTCTTTTCTCCTCTGTGCTTTCCTGAGCTCTGCTCCTCTCCTTCTCTGGAGGTTACCTTCTCTCTCTCTCTCCCTCTTTGTCTCTCCCTCCCCCTGTCTCTCCCTCTCGCTCTGGTAACTTTAAATTTACATTTAAGCTGGGTACAATTAATATTATATCTTTTTATCAGTTCATATTTTATCATTGTATACAGTTATTTCTAACTAATTCAGTTGTAACCATAGAGAATTATTGTCAATAAATCATCTCATTTTCAAGTATTTGTGAATTACTTTTGATTTAACATCAACACTTAATTGCTCCATATTGCATTACAATACAATCACATAATATCAACGCTCTCCCACATTTTAAGCTATTAATACTGCCCTTATTTCCGTTTTTGGTATAAGATTGCAGAAGAATGGTTTGACTAGAAATGTACAGTTTTTTACCATCATGCTGATAACTTTTTAGTCATTCGGCAGACTACAGTTCGAACCGCTGTGGTCCAAATACCATTCTTACACAACCATAGAGGAGCTCAAGGATCAACACATACAAAGAGATGATGCCAACCATTGAGGACTTCTAAAGGTCTCCATAACCTTGGACCAGGCCGTATCCTGAGCAGATGCTGTGGCGTTCATGGAGGAGTGGAGAGCATGAAACTGATTCCTGAAAGACGCCAGTGACAGACGAGTCTCTGCATTGATCCCGTTGGCTAGCCTGTACACCCACTGGTGACCTACTCACACCTGCAGCTTTTCCACAATGGACGTTCAGCGTTCTCCAGCCTCCGGCACCTAGACTGTAGCTCTGCACAAGAAGTTTGGCCAGAGAAGAAATGGTCGTGCCCAACTGAGCCTAGTTTCTCTCGAGGTTTTTTTTTCTTTCACTTTCATCAATTGGTAAAGTTTGTTCCTCGCCACTGTCGCCACTGGCTTGCTTGGTTTGGGACTTGTGGAGCTGCTCATTAATCAATTTGCTCTTCAGTGTTTGGACTTTCAGCAGTGAAAATTAAACCACACTGAACTGAACTAAACTGAACTTATACTCTGAAAACTGGACTGACACTGTTTTAATTTACTACTGTATAACTTTTATGTTGAGCTGCTTTGACTCAACCACACTTTGTGCTTTCATTCTTATTTTTATTTTATTTTATCTTATCTTATTTTATTTAATTCTTCAAAATTTTTATAGTAGTGTGTAGTCCTGTGTTATGTTGTCAATTTATGTTGTTTGATGTAGCACCTTGGTCTTGGAGGAATATTGTTTCGTTTCACTGTGTACTGTATATTGTTGAAATGACAATAAAGTATAGGTGGGCATAGATTAATATTTTTAATCTAGATTAATCTCACTGTAATCTTGGAATTAATCTAGATTAAAATGGCTCATCTGAATTCTGCAGAAGGCATTCAGAATATGTGTGCTACCCAAATAATTACTAAAAGTAAGTCTTTGAGAACGGGTTTCTCAAGCCAGGTGGCGCATTTGACCAAGGGTTCATCTCCTGTTTCCAAAATGCATCACAAACTGCTTGAGAAACTGTTCTACTATGATAATTGGTGATGAAAATAAATAATGTTCAATAAGATGTACTTGTGTTTACTAACTGTTTATTCAGTTAAACATGAATTTTGAACTGTAGGCCTACATAAGCTCCAAACAGTGATTTTTGATGACGTTAATATGACTAAAGTCATCACTGAACTAAACAGAAATGGAATTAAGATGTGGAGTATTCAGATATTAGTGGCATTATTGAAGTAAACACCGCGATCAAAATATTACTATTATTATAAATTATATTTATAATAACTATATTATATGTAGGACTTTTCGCCATATTTTTCGACAAGATCCACACATGCGGCTGTCAGTAAAAGACTGCACACACACACACACACACATTGCGAAATGCGGAAGTTTTTTTTTTTCTTTCCATTCGGCGTGCGTTATCAAATTCCATAACACTCTCACCAGTCCTTACTCCTTATTTGCATCGAATACCCCAGTTTGTCACGGGGGCATGAATGAAATATTCTGGAGTGAAAGTGAAACTGATGAACTGCAGTTAAAGTCACCCAAAATTACAGGAAACTCTTACATGACAGCACTTCACATAAACACCTGAATTATATTATTGTCTATTAAGGCAAATAACTAGATTACAGATGTCCATGTAAACGTAGTCAGTAGTGTCTTCGAAATAAGTGAAAGATCCAGAAGGGCATCCTGCTGATTTGATTCAGAAGGGCACTTTTTTGTCAGGAGGCTCACCAGTTTGACTTTCATTCACCGTCATTCATTTTAAAAAGCACCTGGTCCATTTTATTTGTATATGTTTTACTCAAATGCATGAACTCTACAGGTGCCTGATAGTTAGATGTGGAGCTAACATTAATCAGATTCACTCTAGTGAACTGCATCAATGTTAGCACGTCACGTTTGACGTGGTAATTTCACAGTGCAATTTTATCGCCCGATAAGAGTCTCGCGTTAATGCAGCATGTTAATCAGCCCTCCACTACAATAAAGCCAACTTAACTTGACTGGACTTGACTCAATCTACATTGTAAAAGCGCTATAGAAATAAAGATGAATTGAATGTTTCCTCTTTATCATTTTTTTTCTAACTAATTTTTGCACTGTGACCCCAAGTTATTTTATCAGATTAGTTACCAATTTTAATTTTGGTACTGAATAATCAAATGCATATCAAATATATATTATTGTATAGCATCCTATAGAAAGTTAGAAACTTGTAACTGTGGCAGTAATAATGTTTTGAAAATGCTGAAATATGTGTGGAAAATAGCATTACATTTCAAAAAAATATATATTAATAATTAAATATTATAGGCAACGCAGTGGCGCAGTAGGTAGTGCTGTTGCCTCACAGCAAGAACGTCGCTGGGTCGCAGGTTCGAACCTCAGCTGGGCTGGGTCAGTTGGCGTTTCTGTGTGGAGTTTGCATGTTCTCCCTGCGTTCGCGTGGGTTTCCTCCGGGTGCTCCGGTTTCCCCCACAGTCCAAAGACATGCAGTACAGGTGAATTGGGTAAGCTAAATTGTCCGTAGTGTATGGGTGTGAATGTGTGTGTGTGGAAATTCCCAGAGATGGGTTGCGGCTGGAAGGGCATCCGCTGCTTAAAATCGTGCTGGATAAGTTGGTGGTTCATTCCACTGTGGCGACCCCGCAAGGGACAAAGCCGACAAGAAAATGAATGAATGAATGAATTAAATATTATTTGGTTGTATTAATTAAAGTATTTCCCAGAGATGGGTTGCGGCTGGAAGGGCATCCGCTGCGTAAAATCGTGCTGGATAAGTTGGCGGTTCATTCTGCTGTGGCGACCCCGCAAGGGACAAAGCCGACAAGAAAATGAATGAATGAATGAATAATTAATGTATATGGCGATGCAGTGGCGCAGTAGGTAGTGCTGTCGCCTAACAGCAAGAAGGTCGCTGGTTCGAGCCTCGGCTGGGTCAGTTGGCGTTTCTGTGTGGAGTTTGCATGTTCTCCCTGCGTTCGCGTGGGTTTCCTCCGGGTGCTCCGGTTTCCCCCACAAGTCCAAAGACATGTAGTATAGGTGAATTGGGTAGGCTAAATTGTCCGTTGTGTATGAGTGCGAATGAGTGTGTATGGATGTTTCCCAGAGATGGGTTGCACCCGGAAGGGCATCCGCTGCATAAAACATGTGCTTGATAAGTTGGCGGTTCATTCCACTGTGGCGACCCAGGATTAATAAAGGGACTAAGCCGAAAAGAAAATGAATGAATGAATAATTAATGTATATGGGTGACTCATTGGTTAGCACTGTCGTCTCACAGCAAGAAGGTCACTGATTCGAGTCCCGGCTGGGCCAGTTGGCATTTCAGTGTGGAGTTTGCACGTTCTCCCTGTGTTCTCATGGATTTCCACCAGGTGTTCCGCTTCCTCTCACAGTCCAAACACATGCGCTATAGATGAATTGAATAAACTAAATTGTCTGTAGTGTATGAGTGTGTGTGTGAATGAGTGTGTATGGGTGTTTCCAAATACTAGGTTGCAGCTGGAAGGGCATCCGCTGCATAAAATGTATGCTGCAATAGTTTGCGGTTCATTCCGCTGTGGCAACCTATGAAATAGAGACTAAGCCGAAAATGAATAAAAGAATATATGAATGAATAATGATGTTGCATTTTTCTGAGGCCAAATTAATAATAGACAGACATAATTTGTGTTTTTATATATATTTTCTAAATGCTGTATATGATTGCTGAAAGAAATATAAATTATTTCTGTATTTTCAATAAATAAATGCAGCCTTGGTGAGAGTTTTTATGCTAATATATGTAAAGCTATTTGCATAATGGATGTCACATTACATAATGCAACACTGCCAAAGCAAGTGACTGGGTCAGTACCATTAAAAGTACACCTCAAGGTCCCTTTAGGACCAGAAAAGGTACAACTAACCCTCAAATATTAGGAGAACACTGTAGTACAGCACTCTCAGTGGCTTGCTGTGTTTTTGACAGCGTACACCAAGGGATTTATGACTTGTTAACAACTGCAAGTTTCTGAAAGCTCAGTGCAACTCTGTTATCATTGAATTCTGGATTTTCTTACAGCTCTATTGTCATCATGCATTTCAATTCAGCTACACTTTAAAAAAAGAAAAAAAATCACATAATATTCACACAGCTTTTCTCATGCAAAGACACTGTACTAACACACAATCTCCCTCTGGTTCCTTTTAACTGCCTGCTTTCCCGCCGATGGGGTTATGACTTCATTAAAACTGAACAAAGATCGTAAAAAGCAGACATCCAAATTATGCTCCATTTAGTACAGTTAAATGACTGCACATAAAAGCAAATCAGCGATGAACCGCCGCTGGATCTACTGGGACAGAAAGAGTTTTCACCTCAACTACAAGCCTCTTTTAGATGGACGTTAATTAACCAGGTTACTTTATTTCAGCGGTGCAGAAATTTCACAGTATTTACTGCATGTTCAATTCAAGTCATGTTTATTTCTACAGCGCTTTTACAATGTAGATTGTGTCAAAGCAGCTTAACATAGAAGATTATAGTAAATTGAAACTTGAATTCAGTTTAGTTCAGTTCAGTGTGGTTTAATTTTCACTGCTGAAAGTCCAAACACTGAAGAGCAAATTGACTGATGCGCAGCTCCACAAGTCCCAAACCAAGCAAGCCAGTGGCGACAGTGGCAAGGAACAAACATACTGTACATGTAGAGTAACGCACGTTCTCTTGTCATTCATATTTTAATAAACTATAAAAGGTAGAACTGTCCGAGATATGAACAAAAGCAAGTGATGCATCAAAGTTTGACTTAAAAACATCTTGAATGGTTATAAAAATCTTTATCATCATTAAAATAATTGATAAAAATAATTCAAAATTATTAGTTTAAAGATCTTGAATTATATCGATGATATGACGTAGTTCCGAAAACGTTCTACTTCTCTGTTTATCCGTCAGACTTTACGGTGGGTTCCTTTTGTCTGCCTCCTGTCGTTATAAATAATATCTCAACGGGGAACCCATCAGGTATAAAAGCCTTGTCCATTTAGAAAGGTGCATGCGCAGTCAGCGGAGGTCCGCGATGAGGCGCCAGGCAAAAGTATAAATCAGGCTTAAGAGCTCATCTATGATGCCAATTTGATTTGATCAATTCACTTATGTCGCATGTTTTTGGACGGTGGGAGGAAACCAGGGAACCCGGGGGAAACCCACACGAGCATGAG
Organism: Danio kyathit; assembly: GCA_903798195.1. Classification (NCBI taxonomy): domain Eukaryota; kingdom Metazoa; phylum Chordata; class Actinopteri; order Cypriniformes; family Danionidae; genus Danio; species Danio kyathit. The sequence continues at coordinate 8,032,900 of LR812536.1, read as the reverse complement.
GAGAACGTGTAAACTCCGCACAGAAACGTCAACTGGCCTGGTAAGGACTTGAACCAGTGACATTCTTGCTGTGAGGCAACAGTGCCACTAAGCTGCCATGCCATGGTTATTTTAGAAAAAGACACCAAACTTCAAGATTAATAATAATGTTTAGTATTTTTAATGCTATTAAAATTAGATTTTTGACTCGTAAATCAACAGGAAGAAAATTACCACAGAAAGAAAATAATCTTGCATCCTTGAGTCAATCTCTCTGAAATACTATTCCAGTGCGCATTTATGATTTGCAACAAAATTGGGCACCGGCGGAGAGAGATCTGACAACTCAAAACACTGGAGTGAAATGACAGGCTCGCTGCTGATGAAAAGCACATCATTTTTTGTCAGCCATCATGGCGGTCACGATCAGCCATGGGGAACATGGCATCACATTAGCACTTCTTAAAAACAAATCAGCCTTAGTCTATAATTTACCATGAGCTAAGATGCCTATAATCAGAGTGACAGTTTTAAAGCAAATGTGTGTCCGCGTCCACAAAACCATCAAAAGATCATTGGAGCGGAGTGTAAGTGTGCACCTCTGAGGGTTCTTCACACTGACAGTCATTACACTGTTGGACGTCACTCGGCATTGTGCTGTTGGTAGTTAGTTGCGTTCCGGCATAGTTCCCATCTGCATTAGAGACTCTATACCACTGGTTGTTGCCACAGGGAATTGTGGGACTTTCAGAAAGTTAAACTCTGCTTCACTTTATTGGATGTGTGTGTGTGTGTGTATATAGTGCATGTGGAAAGTATTGATAGCGCTTCACTTTTTCCACATTTTTTATGTTCCAGCCTTATTCTAAAATGGATTAAATTCATTTATTTCCTTAAAATTCTACACACAATAACCCATAACGACATTGTGAAAAACGATTTTTTTTAAATGTTGCAAATTTATTTAAAAGAAAAAGCCTGAAAAATCACATGTACATCAGTATTCACAGCCTTTGCTCAATACAAGGTTGATGCACCTTTACAATTACAGCCTCAAGTCTTTTTGAATATGATGCCACAAGCTTGGCACAGCTGTCTTTGGGAATTTTAGCCCATTCCTCTTTGCAGTACCTCTCAAGCCTTATCAGGTTGGATGGGAAGTGACAGTGTACAGCCATTTTCAGATCTCTCTAGAGATGTTCAATAGGATTTAGGTCTGGGCTCTGGCTGGGCCACTCAAGGACATTCACAGAGTTGTTGTGAAGCTACTCTATTGATATTTTGGTGGTGTGCTTTGGGTCATTGTCCTGCTGGAAGATGAACCGTCGCCCCAGTCTGAGGTCAAGAGCACTCTGAAGCAGGTTTTCGTTCAGGATGTCTTTGTACATTGCTGCATTCATCTTTCCCTCTATCCTGACTAGTCTTCCAGTTCCTGCTGATGAAAAACATCGCCACAGCATGATTCTGCAACCACCATGCTTCACTGTAGGGATAGTATTAGCGTGGTGATGAGCGGTGCCTGGTTTTCTCCAAACGTAACGTCTGGCATTCACTCCAAAGAGTTCAATTTTAGTCTCATCAGACCAGAGAATTTAGTTTCTTATGGTCTGAGAGTCCTTCAAATGCCTTTTGGCAAATTCCAGGAGGGGAGTGGCTTCTGTCTGTCCACTCTACCGTACAGGCCTGATTGGTGGATTGCTATACAGATGGTTGTTCTTCTGTAAGGTTCTCCTCTCTCCACAGAAGAGCGCTGGAGCTCAGACAGAGTGACCATCGGGTTACGTATCACCGCCCTGACTAAGGCCCTTCTCCCCCAATCACTCAGCTTAGATGGCCGGCCAGCTCTAGGAAGAGTCCTGGTGGTTCCAAACATCTTCCACTTACGGATGATGGAGGCCACTGTGCTCATTGGAACTTTCAGAGCAGTTTTTATCGAAATGTGACCTCCAGTGGACAGGAGCAGACTCCGAAATGAGACGCAGATTCAGAGTCCCACATGAGGTGGTTATTAATTAGCAAATAATATAAATATTAAGAGCGTAAACATTAGATGAGCAGGTTACATTGTAACCCTGTGTCCTAAACAACATGCCACATGACGAGATTTGCAGTGTTAAGCAATTGAGCTGTTTGCACCAGACAAAACATGAATTTTAAATACAGCCATTCAGAAGCACTACTGATGGCAGACAGCCAGCTAATGTTAGTTAATCGAGAGAATTCAAAAAATATCATTGACTACACAGAGTTTAATGCTAGCAGTCGTTACATTATCAGAAGGGAAATGTGGATGGCAATATACAAGTTATACGGTTTCAGTTAACTTACCTCGAAGAAGACCTGTTGGTCGCCATAGCTCGCTCGTCACTGAAGGGAGTCAGTACAGTCCAATAGCGCAAAACCGTAATGGGCGGGGCCAACCTGTGACCTCAATCAAGATTGACCAATAGAATAAGGTCTTTCATCCCAGAGGGAAGATACCGCCCACTGAGCTGCAGAGTTTTCAACTTGCAAAACTTTTCAACTCACAAGCGAAGATTTTAGATCCGCAAATACTGAAACAAAACCGAAAGCAAAATGAATGAGCACACAATGAATTAATGTGGTGGTAATTGCATAAAATAGTAATAATTAATTTTTTGCAGTGCAATTTATTTTTTATCAAGGACTTTTTTTTAATTAAATGTTTTTTTTTTTTTTATTTGAAATCTTTTATTTTTTATTTACATTGTACCTAATTTTGGTCAAAACTTCATATGTTTGTTTGAATAATAAAGACACAAAATTAACCCCGGCATACATGGGTTCAAAACTTTTCAACCTGCAAGCATAACATTTCAACCTGCAAGCAAAGATTCTAGATGTTCAATAAATGACAGCAGAACAGACAGCAAAATGAATGAGTGTGCAATGAAAATTGTGGTAACTGCATAATAGAACAATAGTTTATTTTTTACAATCTAACATATTTTATTATCATTGACATAAGTTTTTTAATTAAACCTTTTTTTAATTTGAAATATTTTATTTTTTTATTACTACGTACTTAATTTTTTCCCTAAAATGAAATATCTTTGATTGAATAATAAAGAAACAAAACTATCTCCATAGGACAGTCAGTCACACTGCTGCTGGTGTCGTCAATCTGGCAACCTGCGCTTGCGTGTGTTTTGAAACAGGTTGCAATACCTAGTTCAACCACTGGGTGTCAAACTTACATACTGCACCTTTAAAATAAGTAAATAATTAAAATTTCAAAACCAAAATTTTATTTTACTCTCCACACTGACAAATGATTTAGCTTATTTTAAGAAAAAAAACTAAATAATACAATAAAACAAAATAATATTTTATACATTTCTATAGAAATCGCTTCTTGATTTAAGAATTTTTAGATATCTGTATTAGAAACAAGACAAAAACTCCACCTAAGTAACATTTTTTGTGGCGCAATGTGGGTCAAGATCTCCAGTCCAAATATGCTGAATCACAACATGAGTTTAAAGTTTGTTAAACAGACTTCATCTACAGCTACAGAAAGGCCCAGCGATTCCACAGAGAATAACCCTGTGTCTGTTTGTGTTTAGCATCCTTTTTTACAGCCTTTGTAAAGGTGTGAATTTCTGTTTACCCGAGGATTTAAATGGAGAGAGTGAAGTACGCAGCGAGACAATTTGCGAGAGCAACGACCTGACAATGTCCCTAAAGAGGGGGTCCCGAGGTTAGTCTACTTACAAGCCAAGGTTTGGACATGCCAAGTATTTTGGAGTGCTAACACAGGAGCTTACAGATGAGAGGCAAACAGGCGAGTTCTCCGGGGCCAGGCTACGGTGTGGTTGGGTCCCCGGCGCCGTATCGATCGCCTGAAATCTCATCACTCTACCTTTTGAAGTAGTTAAGAGCAGCCTCGTCTGCCACAATTGGATGTGGGGATTGGATTTCTCCCAGGTCACCCGTGGTTATTTTTAGGGTGGTGAGAAAATCCTCTCTCTGCAGTACTCAAACAGCACACGCACACACGCGCACACACGCACACACACATTTTTGCTGCCACCTAAAAAATGCATTTGCATTAAAAATGATCTGTTAGGTATTTTAAAGTGGACCTATTATGCTGCGTTCCGATCAGACGTGAAGCGTCAAATGCGAGTGATTTACATGTTAAGTGAATGCAAAGATGCAAATAGACATCCTGCGGTGCGATTCATGCAAATGAGGGTGGCGTGAACGACGCAATTCGCGTGAATAAAGTGGCGCGAGTTTAGCGTTTTTCGCATTTTCCGAAAAATGCCATGTTAACCAATCAGGAGCTTTCTCTTTAGGGCCAAGATTATGACATAGCGCCTGTTGTTGATGTCCCGAGGGGAAATCCTCTTGCAGAGACCAGACGACAGTTCATCAAACTGGGCTCGGCTCAGTCTTAAGGAGCCCCTATTATGGGTTTTTGAAAATAACCTTCCATGTAGTGTGTAACACAGCTCTAAGTGAAGTGAAATATCCAGCTAAGGCTTAAATCTGAAAGTTTAGTTTTTAATACTATTGATTCATCTAATAAGAGTCGACTTATAGTGGTTGGAATGAATCGTCTTAATAACGAGTCTTTTGCCGTTTCGGCGTGACGTGAATACGAAACATAAGCCCCGCCCAATTGTTGCATGCAAACCCAGGAAAAATTTAACCTGTGGCCCCGCCCACACAGCAGCAAAGACAAACAGATCCTGAAGTCATGAGTCACGAAGACGCTGTGCTTACCTGGACATTATTGGAAGTGTGAGGGAAAGGAGTGCTTCAGCAATCTACACGCTTACAATGAACTTTCAGTACACAGCTCATGGATTAGTTTCTTACTCCATTTTGTTACACCAAATTATGTGACCATCTTATTCTGTGACGCTAGGCGCTGTTCTCACTGTTTGGCTTGAAATTGCTCCCAAGACATGCAAACAGTGTACATAATGTCAAGTCATTGGCAATGCACATTGGGCACTCAAGCGCACTAAGCTGTTTGCATTTAAAGAACAAAACATTTTTCTGTGTGAAATACAAGGGATTTTATAGATACTAGGATTGAACAGTTCATTCCAGCGCATTCACGTGAGAGTATGTAAGCTGTTTGCATGTCCAATCCGCCTGTGGGAGCGAGTTCAAGCAAAATAGTGAGAACAGTGCCTAGGGTCACAGAATACCATGGTCACAGAATTGTGTAACGCTTACAAAATAAGGACAGTTTATTAGGTACAAGTCAAACAAAGGCAGGCTGGGCTTCGGGCTGGTGCACAGCACTGAAAAGGCGATGGGAGCCCGCAAAGATAGCTTGTCAGAGGACAGAGGAGGAGCACTGGTAAGCGCTACAACCCCCCGGTTAGGGATGTGATCGTTGGGCAAAGCAGAGTACAGGTAAGCCCTGAGAACATATAATAAGAGGTGTCACAGCAATGATTGCAATCATCAGAAATGATCTACAGCTGAGAAGGGAGAAAAGCTCCAAAATGAAAGATAATTAATCAAATCAGACCTGGCCCATGACACATTTCATAAGTGTAAGTAAATAGCTGCCACCTTGTTTTCTCTAGCTTGTAAAGTATGTATTTAATTGTGTTGTTACTTGTAACCGCTTGTACTGTATCAGGTTAACTCTATATATTCCCATATTGCGTCTAATGCCATGTTGAAAACGCGACGCGTGCTGCTTTTTTTACGGATTTAAATGCGTTTGTGGTGTTTAACTGCACTGCTTTTGGCGCTGAGGTGTCTGAATAACACTGTTGAGAACCGGGTACTGTTTACTGTGGAGTTAGTAAAATTACTATGAAGCGTGTTTTGGGCATCCGCCTGCGATCGGATCCTATACCAATGTTGGCGACCCGGGGGCTTGATAAACCGCGCTGGGCATTTTACTGTCTCGCGCTGAACGTTGTCGACCAATCGCAACAGGCTGTCATCGGTCCAATCAGTGCAGATTAGCTTGGCGCTAAGGAGGGGTTTGGGAACAAAATGAATCGCTGAACGATTCATATGGGAGTCGCTGGGATAATTAGGTAAAAATAAATGCATATTATAAGACCATGAAAGTGTTGCCTTGCATGCATATCAGTATGTTGTTGGAGACCCATAAAACCGAAATATGACCCTATTTAATGTATAATAGGGGCTCTTTAAACACAGCTGAAAGCTTCCATCATTCAGGTATAGTTTCTAGAGGAGTTGATGAACTCACAGAGCTGGATGCACCTCAGAAAGGATCTAGTGGACTCAGAGACAATGGCGAACAAATTTATGCAGTTTTTCAGCCTTCCTAAAGCACATAAAGCACACTGACTATCTCATTAAAATCTATGTTAGACAATTAGCAACAAAACTAGGCAGACAGAAGCCCGGCCCATGACACAAATCTATGTCTATTGTGAAGTGAATTCGATGCATGAATGAAGCGAATTTGACGCATGTATGAAGCGAGTAAACTCAAAATGTTTACGCATCTATTTTAGCACGAATAGCGCAATTTATCTGCTGTGAACGTAGCATTAGACTCCTGTTTTAAAGATGTAAATTAGGTCTCTAGAGTGTGTATTTAAATTTATTGAATGGGATAGCCCCTTGAGATGAACCATCTAATTTTCTAGGGGGTTCCTAAACAGTTCATCAATCAAACAGAGTGCTTCACACCATAACAAACAAACAACTAACAAAACAAGCAAACAAACAAGCAGCACACTTCACCTGAAACACATCCCACAGTCTAAAGCCTAAATAAACAAAAACATATAATCAAAAGTATAAGTGAAGTTTCACAAACTAATTTCGAGAGGAGCACGTGATATAATTGACCGCAGCTGGTCTCTCATCTACAAGCATTAGTTAGCCAATCAGATTAATCCAAACTCACTATAAGTTGCCTAGCAAATATTACTCCCCTATCTTCGTTTTCCGAAGAAGCTAACGACAGGTCCGCTCCAGCTCCTCCGAAAGCTACTCACGGACAAATCAACCTGCTAATTACTCAAGTTACTATACCACCACCTTTACCACCATCAACAACAACAACAACAGTGGCGGCGAACACAACAACAGCAAAGTTTACGGACAGGAAAGAAAGCTCCGTTCTCCCTAAAACACCAGCCCCGTCTCAACAACACCCAGCTCAGCCTGGAAGTCGACTCGAGACCAAGGCTCTACTAAGAAGCTAAAGGCCTATCCGCTGCACTCCAGCCAGAACACAACGCCTCATATTACTTCAAAACGCCTCCTACCTTCTCCAGCATCGTCAAATGTCTCTCATATCCAATAAATGACAGTCACCGAACTCCGCCAGACTTCCTAGATGACGGAATCACAATTCCAAGCCGATGCAGTAAATCCGAACCATTGAAGACTTGAGATCCACCGTTTCACCAACTCCGCCCTCCATGACAGAACAACCACACGCTTCTGCCACGCCCCCTATCCTCAACGCACTACAAGCATCGCAACACTCCGACACCCCGGGCTATCAAAGAAAGCAATAAAGCAATCTTGGAATCGGATACATTGCAGCTATCATTCATTTTAAAAAATGGACAGGACTAATCTCCCGGACAATAATGCAACTCTTGGACTTCCACCTCCCTTCCTCTAGCCTTCGGCTCCCCAATCCAGTGCAAACTCCAGTCCTTCTATTCCAGCTATCCTTACCACTCTAAACCCTGTTTATTCTCTCTCTCTTTAATAACTCGGCTCATAATAATTATCCATCCCAAGATCCACCAGCTACGTAGGCTACCAGCCCCTCTACCTCCGCTATCCCCGCTCTTCCTCCTACTCCCACTTCTAACTACCATGGCGACGCACACGCGCGACTGTTGCTTTAAATTCAAATGAAATTGTGCTTTTTCAAAAGAGGGTGGAGCTACAAATGTGTCAGCATTAAGCCGAAGTCACACTATAGTTTGAGCTTGCGAAATTCTGTCGTACGACGCTGAGAAAAGGGGCGGGATTAAACAAGATGATTAGACATTAAAAAAAGCGAGCGATAGCTCCATGTTTTAAATTTCTGTTCAGAGAGGTCATGTTTTGATCCTGGATTAGTCTCACACAGTCAAGTGATGCGATTTCGCAGGTCAGAGTTCACCAAGTTTGAACTTTGCATCGCAGCATCCTGCGAAATCTGACACATGACCCTGCGTTTCCGGTCTGACGCATTCGCGTGCATATGAATGGAAGTCTATGGGGAGTAAAGTCCTGTGTGACCACGGCTTTAGAGATGCACGAATCAGCTGAAATGTCACCTGAATCCATGGCTTCATACTAATCATTCACCCGGCACCTGCCCCCTTTGAATTTTTTTAATATTTTTAAATATTTCCCAAATGATGTTTAACAGAGCAAGGACATTTTCACAGTATGTCTGATAATATTTTTTCTTCTGGAGAAAGTCTTATTTGTTTTATTTCGGCTAGAATAAAAGCTGTTTTTAATTTTTTAAACACCATTTTAAGGACAAAATTATTAGCTCCTTTAAGCTATTTTTGTTTTCAATAGTCTACAGAACAAACCATCATTATACAATAACTTGCCTAATTACCCTAACCTGCCTAGTTAACCTAATTAACCTAGTTAAGCCTTTAAATGTCACTTTAAGCTGTACAGAAGTGTCTTGAAAAATATCTAGTCAAATATTATTTACTGTCATCATGACAAAGATAAAATAAATCAGTTATTAGAAATGAGTTATTAAAACTATTATGTTTAGAAATGTGTTGAGAAAATCTTCTCTCCGTTAAACAGAAATTGGGGAAAAAAATAAACAGGGGTGCTAATAATTCAGGGGGGCTAATAATTCTGACTTCAACTGTACATACATCGCTTCACAGCCGTTGATTCGTCTTCGTTAACCACTTCGCCAAATCGCTCCCACACTGCACTTTTGTTTTTCTCCTTTTGTTTTGTTTTTAATTCTGCTTTTTAAGTTTCTCTCGGATCTGTTTCACCTTTCATTTTTTAAATTAGGGTGCAAATTAGGGTCTGCTTACCTAATTAAAAATGCATTAAAAACACATTCGTATTTTACAAAATGTGTTTAAAAAATGCAAAGCAAAAATCATAAATAATTAGGGCCGTATCATACACTCAGTGCAATGCGGCGCAAGGTGTGACGTAAACGTTGTTTGCTAGTTTCAGCTTGACACAAGTGTCATTTTGATGTTTTTCACCACGCTGTTTAAAAAGCAAATGCATTTGCGCTCATATGTGCGCCCATAGGCGTTCTGGTCTAAAAAGGAGGTGTGTTAAGGTGTATTGCTGGAGCCTTGCTATTTTGAGGAACTAAAATAGACTGTTCAATAGACCAGCTAAGAGAAGGTCTAAAGTCCAGCATTGCTTAACACACACAGGATGTACAGCAATACGCAAATATCTTTACAAATGAAAAAGAATTAAAGGAATAAAATATTACAAAAATTATTACTTTCTACATAAATAAAAAAACACTGCCTTCATGCCTTCTTCATCTCTGGGGTCTTTTTCAGTTTATTCATGACAAATTGCTTTTGTATAATGTTATTATTATTAGTAGTATTATTTATTATAAGCAAATTTATATTTGTTTTATTAAAAACACGCTTAGATTTGCCCACCTGTCAGGTTTTATAACAGGGTATGTGGGGTATAACGTGTATTTGGAAATAACTCAGTTGTTTGAGCACACTTCATTATTATTGTTCATTTATTCGTTTGCTGTAAATTAGAACTGAATTTAGAAATAGTATTGAAACAAATCTTTGCGCTTAACAAACTAAATTAATTATGTATAGGCTAATGGATGTCTGTGCGTACAACACCTTTCCTTACAAAAGAGAGTGAAAGTGAAAGTAAAGAATGAGGAGGCTCATTCTCTCATTTTCGCGCTGCAGATGGTCTGTTTAACTGTTTTCTCGCTAGTGAAGTGCTCAGTTATTCCCCTTACAAAGTCCGCCATGTAAATAGCAAATGCGCTATGAAAGGAATGACAGATGAGACTCTGACTGGTTTAAACACCTATAACTCATTAAGAGAATAGGCTCAACCCTGTTAGACCTTGCGCCGCGGCACAAAGAGGAATTTTCCATCCTTAAAATAGCAAAAGTGGATTCTGACACGCTCTTAATGGGTTTGCGCCCTGCGCTTTGGACTTTGCGCCTACAGTTGCAATCAGAATTATTGAACCCCCTTTGAATTTTTTTTTTCTTTTTTAAATATTTCCCAAATGATGTTTAACAGAACAAGGAAATTTTCACAGTATGTCTGATAATATTTTTTTCTTCTGGAGAAAGTCTTATTTGTTTTATTTCGGCTAGAATAAAAGCAGTTTTTAATTTTTTAAAACCCATTTTAAGGTCAAAATTATTAGCCCCTTTAAGCTATATATTTTTTTTTCTATAGTCTACAGAACAAACCATCGTTATACAATAACTTGCCTAATTACCCTAACCTGCCTAGTTAACCTAATTAACCTAGTTAAGCCTTTAAATGTCACTTTAAGCTGTATAGAAGTGTCTTGAAAAATATCTAGTAAAATATTATTTACTGTCATCATGGCAAAGATAAAATAAATCAGTTATTAGAGATGAGTTATTAAAACTATTATGTTTAGAAATGTGTTGAAAATTTTTTCTCTCCGTTAAACAGAAATTGGGGGAAAAAATAAACAGGGGGGCTAATAAATCAGGGGGTTGAATAATTCTGATTGCAACTGTAGATCGTTAAAATAGGGCCCTTAATCTCATCCACTCGTGACCCAGCCGCAATTAATCATAATGTATTTTTTTTATTACCCAAGCTGCCCGACCCACGGACTGTCCGCAGTGCCCGTGGATATAACCGCCATCTGCGCATCACTAGTCAACATAGTGGCAGATTTAAAAACAAGACTCATGTTCTATGCTAATAAATTTCCCTCTCTGATGACGCGTACAAAGAGAAAATGTCAATCAAAGTGTTTCTGCAGACTGTTTTTATGCAGTGTGATTATAAAAAATTAAATGAATAAACTTTTACCATTAGATGCTGGTTATATTAATAGACTGTTGATACACAGCTGTGTTTAAACCCCTTATAAAAGTAATGTTTGCATAAAAGGTCCCCTTTAAGTTTCTATAGATGCCTTATATTGCATTAAAATCACCCCTTCTAAACATTTTGGTCCCACTTTATATTGTGTCGCTTATACCTGTGAACTTACATGGTATTTAGATGTGTAAGTAGTATGTAACTACAGTGTATGTATACACGTTTACATAGTATTTACTTTTGTATTACTGGTGTAACTACACTCATGTAACAACCCACTGAATAGTATGTGTAAGTACAAATGTGTAACAGGACATTGGTAACAACAGTAGGAAATTACACATCTGTAACAAGAATTATGTAAGTGCATTGTGTAACAACAATATGTACTTGCAGATGTTTTCCCACTTCCACACCTGTTTGCAGATCATGCACTTGTGAACACTGTATGGCAGAACTAATGCTGCATTAGAAGGTTTCACCTTGTGATACCAGTGTACTTACATGGTAACTCCACAGGATCCACTCAATATAAAGTGTAAATGGTCACAAATTACTGTGTAACTTGTAGAAATATCTTCTATGCAACACTTTAATAACAGTGTAGTTACATGGTAACTCCACAGGAACGGTCCACAATATAAAGTTTAAAATAAAATTCATTTTCGTTTCGGCCTAGTCCCTTTATTAATCTGGGGTCGCCACAGCGGAATGAACCGCCAACTTATCCAGCATGTGTTTTACACAGTGAATGCCCTTCCAGCTGCAACCCATCTAAGCCGAAAAGAAAATGAATGAATGTATGAACAGTAATTTGTGACCCTTTTACACTTTATATTGAGTGGATCCTGTGGATTTACCATGCAAGTACACTGGTATCACAAGGTGAAACCTTCTAATGCAGCCATACAGTGTTTACAAGTACATGATCTGCAAACAGGTGTGGAAGTGGGAAAACATCTGCAAGTACATATTGTTGGTACACAATGCACTTACATAATTCTTGTTACAGATGTGTACTTTCCTAGTGTTGTTACCAATGTCCTGTTACACATTTGTACTTACACATACTATTCAGTGGGTTGTTACATGAGTGTAGTTACCCCAGTATACACAAGTAAATACTCTGTACCAGTGTGTACATACACTGTAGTTACATACTACTCACACATCTAATTACCATGTAAGTTCACAGGTATAAGCGACAATATAAAGTGGGACCAACATTTTTATGATATAATTTTGGGCACATTACACTTTTCAGCACACACTCACTATCTAAAACCATGTAGACGCCTATGCAGAGAGTATCAAAACAGCTCAATGTGGTTTAAGAACACAGTATGTTTGCATGTGCAAAAATATGGTGCACAAAAAAAAGATGTGTTCATTATTCAAACTAGTTTGCATGCAAATCAATTAACTGGCAACGCATGAAAAACGTGTTTACATGAGATTTCAAAATTATGGCATTTTTCTCCGGTCTTGACCTCAAAACTGTTTCACAGTCAGGTGTGAGCTCAATGCACAAGCTGACAGAATACTGATAAAGGCGTTTGCATGCAAGCTGAACTGTGCGGTAATGTGCAGAAACATGGGTGTAAACTGGGTTTTACAGCCTTCTTCCACAATTAAAGAAGAGTTTGTAACAGTTGCATGACCTTACTGTGTGTGCATGCATTACACTGCAACAGTTACGCTTATAGCAACCTGATAAACATGATGTCAGGTCATGTTTACGTGTAAGGCTTACGGTTTATTCCTTCATCTGGTAAAGGTCATACATGGCTTAAGCAAAACCTGTTATGACCGTTCTGGGGGTTTATTGAATGTGTGTTTGGTCTAGATGCACAATGTCCGTTTCTGTTTCAGAGATAATGAAAGAGACACTCGCAAATCTCATGTAAATGCAGCTGATTTTGATGGCCTTTTACTGAACATGCGAATGCATCGCTTTTTTAGCTTAAGCAATTTTCAGCTTAATGCAAAATGGAGTTGGTGCATGCAAAACAACTGGTATAAATCTAGCATGTTATCAGCTGGAATGCATCATCATCTGGAACAATCAGTGCATTGTGTTTTATGAGGAATAACTGTAGTGCAAGAAAATACGCTGCAGTCATATCAGCAAATACTGGAAAATGGGTCAAGCATCAAAACAGTTATATGTCTATAATTTATTTTTATTGCACATTAGTATGTGCCCTGTTTTATTTATTTATTATTTTTTTCATTCATTCATTAGATGTTCATTCATTCATTCATTCATTTCGGATTCTTGTCATTGCGAGTAAATAAAACTGCAAATAAATCCTCAGTCTCCTGACTCATTGTTACACATTCATTAATTCCTTTGTTTATTTTTCATTCGTTCGTTCGTTTGTTCGTTCGTTCATTCATTCATTTTAATACTTTTTCATTTATTAATTTGTTTATTAATTAATTTTTACATTCATTCATTCATTTATTTTATTTTCGAATTAGTCCCTTTATTAATCCGAGGTCGCCACAGCGGAATGAACCACCAACTTATCCAGCACGTTTTTACGCAGCAGATGCCCTTCCAGCTGCAACCCATCGCTGGGAAACATCCACACACACTCATTCACTATGGACAATTTAGCCTACCCAATTCACCTGTACCGCATGTCTTTGGACTGTGGGGGAAATCGGAGCACCCGGAGGAAACCCACGCGAACGCAGGGAGAACATGCAAACTCCACACAGAAATGCCAACTGACCCAGTCGAGGCTCGAACCAGCAACCTTCTTGCTGTGAGGCGACGGCACTACCTACTGTGCCACTGCGTCGCCTTTCACTCATTCATTCGTTAATTAGTTAATTAATTAATCCATTGATTAATTTTTAATTCATTCATTCATTTATTCATTCATCTTCTATTATTGTCATTTTGTGAGTAAATAAAATTGCAAATGGATCCCCAGTCTCCTGACTCAATGTAACACAATGTCTTCAATTATTTTTCATTCATTCATTCATTCATTCATTCATTCATTCATTCATTCATTCATCTATTTATTTTATTACTTTTTCCTTTATTCGTTCACTTCTTAATTCATTTATTCATAATTTATTTTTTCATTCATTCATTCATTCATTCATTCATTCATTCATCTATGTATTTTATTACATTGTCAGTCATTCATTCATTCATTCATTCATTCATTCATCTATTTATTTTATTACTTTTTCCTTTATTCGTTCACTTCTTAATTCATTTATTCATAATTTATTTTTTCATTCATTCATTCATTCATTCATTCATTCATTCATTCATTCATCTATGTATTTTATTACATTGTCATTCATTCATTCATTCATTCATTCATTCATTCATTCATTCATTCATTCATTCATTCATCTATTTATTTTATTACTTTTTCCTTTATTCGTTCACTTCTTAATTCATTTATTCATAATTTATTTTTCATTCATTCATTCATTCATTCATTCATTCATTCATTCATTCATTCATTCATTCATTCATTCATTCATTCATTCATCTATGTATTTTATTACATTGTCATTCATTCATTTATTCATTCATTCATTCATTCATTTATTCATTCATTCATCGTCTACTTGTCATTTTGTGAGTAAATAAAACTGCAAATGAATCCCCAGTCTTCTGACTCATTGTAACACATTCATTCATTTCTTCAATTATTTTTCATTCATTCATTCATTCATTCATTCATTCATTCATTCATTCATTCATTCATTCATTCATTCATTCACTCATTCATTCATTCTTTCATTCATTCATTCATTTATTCATGTATTTATTAATTAATTTATTTATTTCATTCATTTATTAATTCATCTATTTATATAACAATAAAATTAATACATTCATTCATTTTTAATTAATTACTTAATTATTTAATTATCTAATTAATTAATTATTAAATAATTAATTAGTGTGTGTAAATAAAACTGAAAATAGATCTTGTCTCCTGACTCATTGTAACACATTCATTCATTTCTTCAATTATTTTTAATTAATTAATTAATTCATTCATTCATTCATTCATTCATTCATGCATTCATTCATTCATTCATCTATTCGTTTTATTACATTGTCATTCATTCATTCATTTATCTAGTTATTTATTTTATTACTTTTTATTTATTAATTATTTATTTTTTCATTTATTCATTCATACATCTATTCATTTATCTATTTATTTCATTGCATTGCCATTCATTCATTCATTCATTCATTCATTCATTCATTCATCTGTTTATCTATTTTTTTTATTTATTTTTCATTTAATTATTAATCTATTTATTTTTTCATTCATTCATTCATACATCCATTCATTCATCTAATTATTTTATTGCATTGTCAATCATTCATTCATTCATTCATTCATTCATTCATTCATTCATTCGTACATACATACATACATACATACATTCATTCATCTATTAATTTCATTACATTGTCATTCATTCATTCATTCATTCATTCATTCATTCATTCATCTAGCTATTTATTTTATTACTTTTTATTTATTTATTATTTATTTATTTTTTCATTCATTCATTCATACATCTATTCATTTCATTGCATTGCCATTCATTCATTCATCTATTTATCTATTTATTTTATTTTATTTCTTTTTCATTTCTTTATTAATTAATTTATTTTTTCATTCATTCATTCATTCATTCATTCATTCATTCATTCATTCATTCATTCATTCATCTATTTATTTTATTGCATTGTCATTCAATTGTTCATTCATTCATTCATTCATTCATTCATCTATTTAATTACGTTTTCATT
>LR812536.1:8007086-8012086 GCA_903798195.1 Danio kyathit | reverse complement strand
AACATTGCAACTGTAACCAAAAGTGTTGTAAATGTAAAGTATTATTATTATTATTATTATTATCATTAATAATAATAATAATAATAATAATAATAATAATAATAATAACAATAATAATAATAATAATAATATTTATTTATTTATTTTGTTTATTTATTTGTTCGTTTATTATTATTATTAGTATTATTTGATTGTTCAAACATGCAGTATAATAATAATAATAATAATAATAATAATAATAATAATAATAATAATAATTAAAACAACAACAACAATAACAATAATAATCATTATTATAATTTATTATTTATTTATTTATTTATTTATTTATTTATTTATTTATTTATTTATTTATTTATGTATTCATTCATTTGTTTGTTTGTTTATTTATTATTATTATTATTATTATTATTATTATTATTACTACTACTACTACTACTAATAATAATAATAATAATAATAATAACACAAATAAATTATTTAATTTATTTATTTACTCATTTATGGTTAAAACACAATCATGGATCAGGGGGGGCAAGTCGGAGCACTCACTCTGATCCCCTGGGCTCTGTGTTTGGTTGGAGAATTTCTAAATTGAACCAAAACAAACGATTCCAGTTGGCTTAAGATTCATTCATTCATTCATTTTCTTTTCGGCTTAGTCCCCTTATTTATCCGGGGTCGCCACAGCGAAATAAACCGCCAACTATCCAGCACGTTTTTACGCAGCGGATGCCCTTCCAGTCGCAACCCATCACTGGGAAACATCCATTCACACTCATACACTACAGACAATTTAGCCTACCCAATTCACCTGTACTGCATGTCTTTGGACTGTGGGGGAAACCGGAGCACCCGGAGGAAACCCACGCGAACGCAGAGAGAACATGCAAACTCCACACAGAAACGCCAACTGACCCAGCCGAGGCTCGAACCAGCGACCTTCTTGCTGTGAGGCGACAGCACTAAACGAAATTAAACGAAATTAAACGAAAAATAAATCAAAGAAGCAATCTAGACTTTTGATTATTAATATTATTATTATTATTGTTATTATTATTATTATTAGTAGTAGTAGTAGTAGTAGTAGTAGTAGTATAAAATCTGTCTATATAATTTGAATTGAATTTTAAAATGTAATAAAAATTCTAAGAAAACAAGCTATTTTTATGATGATTATGATGATGATGACTATTATTATTATTATTATTATTATTATTATTAAGGATGCTCCGATCGATCGGCCGGAGATCGGTATCGGCCGATAAACACATTTAATGACTCGATCGGTACTCGCTGATCTGGTCAATCTCATGAACCGATCGCAGGTGTTTGTTTATGAATTTACAAGCAGAGCAGACACACGTGCGCAACTGGGTTATACATACAGCAGATACAACACGTGAAGAGATAAATTATGTTTGAGGGTGTGAGGGATCGCTGCTCCCGATCACAACAACTAAAATGCATACAACTGTGCATAAACTGTTTATTTGTGATGGTCTCTTTGTTGCAACCATTGTATATCCAGCTGCTGTGACGCAAGCAGAGCAATCGCCCCTGTCTAGTGTCCCATCCATCCCTATGACCTCTCCCAGAAGCTCTGAGAGTCGCGCGCGTATTCTTCTTTCATCATGTTCACACCCAAATGGTTATAAGAGGCATGTTTAAGGGATTATATGCAACATCCTTCATTTATTCTCTTAGCTAAGGAGAGATCTCCACTTAAGTGTCATACTTAGAGGGAAAATGTGCTTTATGCATTATAAAGCTTGAAGCATCACAATCGGTATTCTGTATCGGCCGATCACCATGACAAGGTATCGGTACTTGGTATCGACTGCACAACTCCTGATCGTAGCATCCCTAATTATTATTATTAAATCTGTCTATATAATTTGAATTGAACAATCTTGAAATGTAAAGAAAAAATCTTAGAAACAAGTAAATAAATAAATTGATGAATAAATAAATACATGCATCCATATGTAACCATAAATCATTTTATACTATTGTATGGTTAAAATTAAAATCATCTTATTATAAGACATTATGAGTTGTTGCCATCTCCTTGTAGTTACTAGGTGTTTGGTTGCTTATTCATAACTTGTTTATTTTGTCTGGCTGACACAATGTCTGTAGCACAAACAGTGATGCATGAAAGTTCAATATAGAAAGTTGAAGTCAGGTCCATGTTGCAGATGCAGAAATGCCACACGCTTTTCCACAAATTACTGCCAGCGCTGCGGTCCGTTTCCACAGCAACCCCAATCCAGCAGACACCCTCCCCCGTCATTTAATAACTTCTTTCTGATAAGAATTTAAAGGAGGAAACACCTTTTATTTCCATTTATATCATCTATTAAATAAAGATGAATATATAAATAAACATATGTGTGCACAGAGCTTATTTGAGCACTTAAAGCTTCTGTGCTCTTTAAGATAAAAAAAAAAAAGAAAACTTATGGTAGTATCGGGGATAGACAAAGGTACCAAAGGTGGAAGAGTGTTTGGAAAAGCTCTGAAAAAGCCATGGAAAATGTTCAGCCACAATATCCAGTTTAAATCTAATTTTAAATGTTTAACAAAGCGTTCACCTAAGACAGGGGGGTCCAAACTCAGTCCTGCAGGGCCGGTGTCCGGCTGAATTTAGCTCCAACTTGCTTCAACACACCTACCAGGAAGTTTCTAGTACAGGGGTGCTCAATCCTGTTCCTGGAGATCTACCTTCCTGCATAGTTCAGCTCCAACCCTGATCAAACACACCTGAACCAATTAATTAGGACCTGAACAGCACTTGATAATTACAGGCAGGTGTGTTTGATATGGGTTGCAACAGAAATCTGCAGGAAGGTAGATCTCCAGGAACAGGATTGAGCACCCCTGTTCTAGTATATCTAGTAAGAGCTTGATTAGCTGGTTCAGGTGTGTTTCATTAGGGTTGGAGCTAAACTCTCCAGGACTCCAGGAGTTTGGACACCCCTGACCTAAGATATCTCTTTGACTGTAGGGCCAGACAAAATAAGCAGACTTTTTGCTATTTCTATGAAGAGGATGGATGAATGATGGATTAATAATGGATGGATGGGTGGATGGATGGACAGATGGACATATAGCTAATAATGATGGATGGAGGGATTAATGGATGATTTAATGGATGGATTAAAGGATGTACTGACTGACTGATAGACATATCAAATCAAATCAAATCAAAGTTTATTTCTAGAGCACACTTAATTACGACCTTTGGTCAACTAAGGTGCTGTACAGTAGCAGTAGCAGATAAAAACAGCAAATACACTACAATAAAAAAACAACAATATAAAACAATAGTAACATCCAGGGCTTGACATGAACTTTTTTGATCACCAGCCACTGTGGCTAGTAGATTTCCAACATTACTAGCCACTCGCCATTTTCACTAGCCACACTTTTCTAGTTAGCATAAATTTGGCTTTGACATGCTAAAATAACTTGATTTAGATCTTGTGTTGTGTCCACATGCCTCCTCATTCATTTAACTTATTGTGTGTATTGTGTATTAGCTTGCTCAGTGTGCATGAGCAAATGGGTGTCACATCGCAATCAGTTTTTATTTCACATGACTTTTCAGGGCTCATATTTAAGGATTTACCAAATTTATCTCTGACCACACCAAATAAGTATTTCTTTAGCCACAATTATTATTGTGTCAAAGCAAGTAAAATATAGCTGTGTAGGTGTCCTTTTTAATTCAATAAAACATTTAAAAAAAAAAAACAATATATTTAAAAAAAGAATTATTGTCATGTATCTAAAATATGCACAGTAATCTGTCCTGGCTAAAAGTCCCAGATCACCAGCTAACTACACATAAACGGGGAGTAATCTCCCATTAAAGCAGTGTTATTGTAAAAAAATATAACTAAACCATATTAACAAAAATAACTGTAAGCAAAAGAAAGCAGGTGAAGCATACCGTGTTTGATAATGAAAGGATGATCACGCGCACAGTTAATATAAGCATGTTAATAATCTGTTCAAAGAATAATTAAAATGAAAGCAGTGACCGCTGCTGCTTACAAAAGAATATGTGTATTTTTTTTTAATCTTGAGCTTTTAAAAGCAGCAGGACTGTGGATGCACGATCATCGCTCTATGTCCAGTCTATTTCAAAGGGAACCGATCGCACCAGTTGCTCTTCCTCTCAACACGGTTGCTTCGCGCAAGTAAACGGGAGCGTGCGTGTTTTTTAACAGGTGATGTGATGCGTGCGAGTGATCATCCTCTCATTCGGTATTTACCTGATTTCTTTTGCTCGCGCGAAGACAGTTATTTTTGTCAGTTGTGCTGCTTCTCGATTCTAAGATCACATTTGCACGAATATTGGGCCGTGCTTATTGTCGAACCCTGCTTTTAAGAAAACTACAATTTAAATGATTTCCAACCTGCCAAAGTGTCTAATGGAGGTGTCTGTCTAACCTGCCAGAGCTGAAATCTACCCGCATTTGGCGGGTTGGCGGGTGTTAATGTAAAGCCCTGGTAACAACAGTAAAAATTTCCAAGAAAGAATCAATTTAATATAGCCTGAAACCGCCATTAGGGAATGTTAAATGCACTCGAACAAAGATGAGTCTTTCGCATAGATTTAAAAATAGATAGAGTAGGTGCTAATCTGATTTTTATAACACTGGCTGGATTGGTGGATGGATTCATGGATGATTTAATGGATAGGTTAATGGATAGACTGACTGATAGACAAACTGTATAGCCAATAACACTGGATGGATGTATGGATTGATGGACGGGCAGATAGACAGACATATTGACATATAGTTAATGACATTGTATGGATGGATGGATGGACAGACAAACAGATGGAGGGACGGATGGATAGATGGACATATAGCCAAAAATGACAGATGGATGGATGGATTAATGGATAGACTAATTGATAGATATATAGCGTATAACACTAGATGGATGGATGGATGGATGGATGGATGGATGGATGGATGGAT
>LR812536.1:7812086-7999586 GCA_903798195.1 Danio kyathit | reverse complement strand
ATGGAGGAACGGCTTTGTGTCGGCTCTCAATTAGATGCCGTTTCACTTTTCCAGAGCCACTTAGCATCCTGTTGCATTGTCCGGCAGGGATGCTAACAAATAGCAATGCAATAGGCAGGGCCATGCAAAGTCTGTGGACTTGTTTGCTATAGTAGGTCTTTCATATAATAGATCCACAATATATATATATATAAATATATATATATATATATATATATATATATATATATATATATATATATATATATATATATATATATATATATATATATATATATATACTCACCGGCCTCTTTATTAGGTACACCTTATTAGTACCGGGTTGGACCCCTTTTTTGCCTTCAGAACTGCCTTAATCAAGAAAGTCTCTTTATTTGCATAAAGTTAATGGGTTCTCAACTTTGTCATGTTGCTCGCCACGGCCACCTGGTCGCCAACGGTCGCTGCCGCTTGCGTAGACGGAGGTCGCTGAAATGAAATGAACGGTCGCTTGTAGTGTGAACGAAGCTTAAATGCATTAAGTTGCTGCCATGTGATTGGCTGATTAGGAATTTGCGTTAACGAGCAGTTGGACAGGTGTACCTAATGAAGTGGCCGGTAAGTTTGTACAGTGCTGTATATATAAATGTCTTTGCGCTGTCCTTTGCAAGTGTAATAGTTTGTTATTTTCATTTTAAAGTTGTATTAATATTGGCCTTTTGTTATTTTTAACAGTTGCTTGTAGTTGTTGGAATCAAAATACATTAAAATGTTTACTTTAAATATTCTATTATACACAAATTACTAAACATTTGCATATTCATCAGTGGTGTAAAGTAACTAATTACAAATACTCAAATTACTTTAATTGAGTAGTTTTTCTTAGGAATTGTAATTTACTGAGTAGTTTTATAAATGTGTACTTTTACTTTTTCTTGAGTACATTTTTAGTACTTTTACTCCACTATTTTCCTTCAACCTGCAGTCACTACTTTATTTTTCTTGTCCATGGGTATTAGAAAAATCAGTCCTGAGATTCCTGCCCAATCAAATCGCACATAACGTAGAAAGTAAATTGCATCATAATGAACAACCTCAAGACGTGTGCACTTTATAATTGCAGCAAACTGTTTGGAAGTATTAAAAGTGTCCATGACGGTGTTCAAAATCTTTACACGCATTGACCCAGAGACTGTTTATATGCATGTCACTGATGAAAAGATGACGGATGTTTACTGTATGATGACCGAAATGGCCTTAAACACCCAGCAGGCACAGGATGTCAACATGACGTCTGATTGACGTTTAAACCTAACGTCATGGGGACTTTGCATTTTGTTTGGAAATGGCCAACATCAATATCCAATGTCCAACCTAAAACCAATCAAATATCAACGTCTAATGATGTTACAGCTTGACATTGTGTGAACGTTACCCCTATGACATCTATCAGACGTTGGATTTTGGTTGCCGTACCTGATGAATAAATGTCAGTATTTGACGTCATATATGATGTTGGTTTAAGATGTTGGCTCGACGTTGAATTTTGGTCACTTTCTAACAACCTAAAATCAACCAAATATCAACGTCATTTGACGTCATTATTGGACATCAAAATAACGTTGTCCTTAGCTGCTGGCTTGACAATTAATTTTGGTCACCTTACATTACAACATAAATCTAACCTAATATTAATGTCTCATGATGTTGTGTGCTTGCTGAGCAATATAACTAAATGCACTACAGAATGTTACGTTTACACACACACGCACAAATTACATGTAAACACATCAGCTTTTGACAGCATAATACTCACTACTCACCACTCTTGAGTACTTTTAAAAGGGCTACTTTTTACTCATACTTTGAGTAATATTTACAGCAGATACTTTTACTCTACTTGCACTACATTTTTAGGCAAGTAATGGTACTTTTACTTGAGTATGATTTTTCAGTACTCTTTCCACCACTGATATTCATTCATTCATTTTCTTTTCGGATTAGTCCCTTTATTAATCCGGGGTCGCAACAGCGGAATGAACCGCCAACTTATCCAGCACATTTTTTCACAGCGGATGCCCTTCCAGCCACAACCCATCTCTGGGAAACATCCACACACACACACTCATTCACACTAATACACTATGGACAATTTTAGCCATTTCACCTGTACCGCATGTCTTTGGACTGTGGGGGAAACCGGAGCACCCGGAGGAAATGCTCCCGAATGCAGGGAGAACATGCAAACTCCACACAGAAACGCCAACTGACCCAGCCGAGGCTCGAACCAGCGACCTTCTTGTTGTGAGGCGACAGCACTACCTACTGCGCCACTGTGTCGCCCATTTGCATATTATTGAATAATATAACAAATAAATATAGAAAAATAATGCATCAATAAATTTAGAACCATTTGCATAAGTAAATAAATTTAATACCAGGATCAACAAGCATCCAGAATGGTGGTGTCAGCGGGAACGCGGTCATGTATGTCAAAAGGGTGAGCAGAGTTCAAGAAGAAAAGCTCCTTTCTAAGAGAAACAGAAAAGACTGAAGGGTTGAACTCATTAAAACAGACTTACGACTACAATCTGCTCCACACTCCAGTTTATTCTGCCCAAACACAACATGTGAAAGTGGTGAGCTGCAGTTGGTTTTTGGGGTTTTATTTGAACCACGCTGGACTGGAATTATTATCTGAACAGACTGTAAAACAATAACAGGACAGCGCGGAGGAACAATAATAACTCAAATAATGATACAGCAGTCACCATGAGCCGTTAAAAACGCTGTATAGTCGGTCCATCCAAAAGTAGTAAGTATTGATTATTTCACAAATATAATTCAGAAGATGAAGCCAAATATGCAGTGGAGAGTCTCGTATTGATTTGTGCCACAAGAACAGGCTTATTGCAGCTTATTTGTGGTGTTTCAGACGGGGGAAAAAGCTTCTGATGGACATGCGGAAACCTATTATTGTGGAATAATGTAGAACATCTGTTTGCTTTGGGATGTAGCTATTGCATTGATCTAAATATAGAGTATATAAAGAATGCAATGAAATGAGACAGAAGGGAACAGAAGAGAACAAAATAAAATAAAATAGATTATTTTATCTCAATATTATATTATTCATATTATTTTACTGTGAATTTATGAAATAAAAATGTTTATGTCTTATTGTGAACAATTTTCCCTTTTCAAAATAAAATATACATATTTTAATTATTTTATTTATATTTATTTAAAATCAAATAAATAATTTGATCATTTTAAAACGGTGAGCAAAGTATTGTAGTTTCAAAATAAAATTCATATTTATTTTATGTTTAATTTATATTTATTTAAAATAAAATTCAATTAAATAATAAAAACAACGTGGTCTTTTTACAACTGAGAACAAATGGTTTCAAAATTATATATAATATGAAATATATATATATATATATATATATATATATATATATATATATATATATATATATATATATATATATATATATTACAATTTATTTATATTTGTTTAAAATTAAATAAAACAAATTGGTCATTTTAAAATGGAGGGCAAGTTTTGTAATTTCAGAATAGAATATAAATTTATTTTATAATTGTGTTTTATAATTATTTAAAATCAAATTCAATTAAATAATGAAAATAACTTGGTCATTTTACAGGGTTTCAAAATAAAATGCATATTTATTTTACATTTAAGGTATATTTATTTAAAATAAAAATAAAAAACTTTGCGCAAGTATTGTAGTTTCAAAATAAAATTCTTATTTATTTTATGTTTAATTTATTTAAAATAAAATAAAATAATGAAAATAACTTGGTCAATTTAAAACTGAGCAAGTGTTGTAATTTCAAAATAAAAAAATATAAAAAATTAAATATATATATATATATTTACATTTTATTTATATATTTTTTTAAATCAAATAAAATAAGTTGATCATTTGAAAAACTGAGCAAGCATTGTAGTTTCAAAATAAAATTCATATTTATGTTTAATTTAATTAAAATAAAATAAAATAAAACAAAACAATAAAAATAACTTGGTCATTTTAAAACTGTGAGCAAAAATTGTAATTTCAAAATAGATTGCATATTAATTTTACATTTAATTTATATTCATTTAAAATCTAATTCAATTAAATATTGAAAATAACTTATATATATATATTTTTTCATTTTATTGATATTTATTTAAAATCAAATAAAATTATTTGGTCATTTTAAAACTGTAAGCATGCACTCTAGTTTCAAAATAAAAATCATATTTATTTTATGTTTAAATTATATTTATTTAAAATAAAATTCAATTAAATAATAAAAGTAACCTGTGACCTAAAAATAAAATGAAATAAATAAATACAACAAAAATAATTTGGTAATTTTAAAACATTAAGCAGTGAATACAATATTGTTATTAATATTTAGTTATAGGTTGTACATGTATTGCCATTTCTAATAGTGTAATAGTTTGTAATTTTCATTTTTTTTATTTATATTTTTGCTTTTTGTTATTTAAATAGTTAACTCTATTATTATTATTATTATTATTATTATTATTATTATTATTATTATTATTATTATTATTATTATTGCTGTTGTTGTTCTTCTTCTTCTTCTTCTTATTATTATTATTTATTTATTTATTTAATTGTTGTTGTTGTTTTAAATGTAGTTATATTCGTCTCAAATTAAAGTAAATAAAAATCAGAAATATCTCCTACTCAGCTATCTGAAATCAAGTTTATTTATTTATTTATTTACTTATTTTTATATATGCTTTATTTGTTTTAGTTCATCTATTTCAGGTAACAAAAAATAACAATAATTTCAACACTGACATAATGGTGAAGCTCTCAAACACAACTCTGAGTACACTTATTTATTTATTTATTTATTTGTTTGTTTATTTATTTAAGGATTTGAGGTCACTAACCTTGAAAACTCCAGTGATTATTTCATATTTAAAAGTCCTCACTGTAACAAAACACGATGCAACCAGTCAGTAAACATGTTCTGCCAAGAATACTAAAAAAAAACAAACAAACAGAAACTTCTCCAGGAATATTTCCATTTCTATTCCCCAAACTAGCCAAGCCATCCAAACCTACAAGCTATACCTGCAAAACAGTGTATTTGTTTCCATATCAGCATGCTGTAAACTGCCTCTTGTACAAAATGAGGTTAACATAATGCTATATAGCCAGGACTCGGTGGCTTTACACGCGTAGCAGAATGAGCTGCATTATTTTTAACCGGCAGAAACACAATTGTGAAGCAAAGGTAAAATGACCCATTCCTCTGGGTGAGACCTTGACAATCTGATCCATGTTCTCCAATAAAGCTGTGGGAAGCGAGAGAGGTTTGATTCACGCTCCTGCGCACACTGAGATAAACTGCACTGGCTCATAATGTCTCATTATTTTGGAGGAGTTTTTTTCACTCCCGCGTGACAGGTTGTTGCTAGAAGGGATACAGCAGCAGCGGTCGGAAAGCTAACGAGAAGTATTTGTATTAATGATAAAAATACGAATTTATTTTATTTTATTAACGTCTACCCCTACCAAAACCCTGAAACCAATCATTACACTAATGTAAAAACATTAACTATACAGAGTATTATTCATATTATTTATTAAATTACTCATTAAACTGTATTTTATTAACGTCTATCCGACTCCAACCCTAAACCCAACCCAATATAAAGATATTATTTATTGCTGTAAAGTGTCACAAAAAAAGATTATGCTATATTGATGTGTGTATCTGCAGCTTTATCCCATCTAGACTTCTTAATTCTCAAAGATATTTACATTAGATGTCGCCTACGATGTTGTTGTCTATTGGAAGGAATGCGTCAATAGAGCCGCCATTTTAGTACAGGGTAGTGCTCCTTTGAAATGAATCTGGTACTAACTGTGCGTTCACACCAAAGGCAGTGAGAGCGTCAAAAGTTCGCTCTGGCCACCCTGGCGTCAACGCTGTCTGCCTTCAGCTGTGGCGGCGAGAGCGTCATAATTCGCTACAATCATCTCGTATTTAAAGGAGCCGTTGCTGCATATCATATTAGTAACACTCCTGCATACAACATGCTTTCTAGCGTGAAGGTGTTGCACACTTATTATCAAATTCACTTAACTATGGAAGCTCTAGTTGCATGTGGTGTGGCTTTGCTCCACGATGTGTCCATATACCTGAAATATTCTGAAGCAGCAATACTGTTTTGTATTGTCGCATGAAATTCCCGCTTTTTTTTAAAAGAAAAATATATATATGTAACATTGATGCACATCAGTAACTTGCCAGTACCTTTTTAAATCTACGTTCCAGTAAGAAAACATTGCAAATAATTGGAAACTGCAATAATTAAACCCTTGGGAACAACTGTGGTCGGAACCAAAGTTCACAGTGACTGTGTTCTCTGACTCCTCTCAAGCGGTGGACTTCTACATTCTGATTGCTTGCCGCCGAACCGCGTCATAGCTCATTACCATAAAGTTGACTTGATTTCAACTCTCCTCGACGCTCACACCGGCGAAGACGCGCCGCGCTGCTCCTCGCCGCTGGCTCCCATTGAAAATGAATGACTTCCGGCTACTTTGACGCTTTCGCCGCTTTCGGTGTGTGAACGTACAGTAAGAAAACATTGCAAATAACTGGAAATCCAGCGACCGCAATAATCAAACCCTTGGCAACAAATGTGGTCGGAACCAAAGTTCACAGGTCTGTGTTCTCTGGACTCCTCTCAAGCCTTGGACTTCTACATTCTGATTGCTTGCCGCCGAACCGCGTCATAGCTCATTACCATAGAGTTGACCTGGTTTTAACTCTCCTCGACGCCCACATCGGCGAAGACACGCCACGCTGCTCTTCACCGCTTATCGCCGCCAGCTCCCATTGAAAATGAATGACTTCCGGCTACTGCTGCTTTCGGTGTGAATGTAAGGTAAGGTGAAGTGGAGGACTGGCCATCCAGAGCCATATGTAAACATTTAAACATTTGCATATATTTATATATATATATTATATATATATATATATATATATATATATATATATATATATATATATATATATATATATATATATATCATATACAGTTGAAGTCAGAATTATTAGCCCCCCTTTGAATTTTTTTTTCTTTTTAAATATTTCCCAAATGATGTTTAACAGAGCAAAGAAATGTTCACAGTATGTCTGATAATATTTTTTTTCTTCTGAATAAAGTCTTTTTTGTTTTATTGTGGCTAGAATAGAAGCAGTTTTTAATTTTTTAAAACCCATTTTAAGGTCAAAATTATTAGCCCCTTTAAGCTACTTTTTTTTCGATAGTCTACAGAACAAACCATCATTATACAATAACTTGCCTAATTACCCTAACCTGCCTAGTTAACCTAATTAACCTAGTTAAGCCTTTAAATGTCACTTTAAGCTGTATAGAAATGTCTTGAAAAATATCTAGTAAAATATTATTTACTGTCATCATGGCAAAGATATAATAAATCAGTTATTAGAAATGAGTTATTAAAACTATTATGTTTAGAATCGTGTTGAAAAAATCTTCTCTCTGTTATACAGAAATTGGGGAAAAAAAAATAAACAGGGGGGCTAATAATTCAGGTGGGTTAATAATTCTGACTTCAACTGTATGTATGATCAGGAGTTTCTCTGGTGGTCAGTATGCAAATTTTTTTTTAAATTACGAAAAATTATATAACACTTTTCTACATCGCTGGATAAGTGATGGCAAAGGCGTTGCAGAACAAAGAGCATGTGTTTGTGTGCATGGAAATGTATTATCCTCCCTCCCTGTTAAATTTGATCTAATCCGTGTCCTGAAACACACCTCCTCTCCCGCTTTCACTTCTCATTCTAACAGAGGGAGCGGTTTGTTTGTGAATGAATCTCCGTTATGAATGATTCATGTAAACCATCAATATTTTTGCGTCTCAATGTGCATATCAACAATTCTGATCTAAATGGTATATAACATTTGTAATATATCCCTTCCTTTTTCCGTTTTTTCTCTTGTTTCTGTTGTGTTGCGTCGCGTTGAGAAAGAAAATACCCTATCTGACTGTTGTTGTTGCCCGTTTCTGTGTGCACGTTATCCGTCCGTTATTCATATATCTCATTCCATTTCTCTTATACGTTGTTTACGAGGGTTGGACGAAGCGGACAGGTAAGAAGGTCACGTGACATACATTTTGCAACACGTAGGACTACTCTTTTGTATAGTACATTAGGTTAGGGGCGAGCGCCACCCCTTGTACTTTTGGATAGATAGAGTAGCTAGTTAGGATCCGGAAGACTCTTCGTGTTTATTATTTTGTTTTCACATATTTAGTTAGTTAGATGCTTCTGGGAAGTTAGATTTAGTTTGGGTTTTGTTCTTTTCATTTCTTTAGCGCCGCCCACGTCCCTTCTGCCACCTCTTGTTTTTCTCCGTCTTTTGTATTTGTCTCCGTGTTGTAAATATTGTAAATACATATTTTTACCTCACTTTTTTTTTTCTTTATTTTTGGATTAATTCATTGTTTGTTCACTTTTGGGATAATATAAATAAAATCACAATTTTGATATTTACTTGGTTGTCTTTTGCACTTCATTTACTGTTAGTATAAATGTATTTTAATTGTTATTAAATGTCAAACCCCATTTCCCCTAGATAAACATCAGGGGTTTGTAACATGTAATATTTTAGGGTGGACAGTATGCACATTGAGGCGCAGGCACTGTTATGTTATCAGGCACCCTTATAAGTTACTTCAAAAACTAGTTGTTACTTCACTTAGCCGACAATAATACAAGTTGTCAACGTGGTGCAACGTCTCGCAACGTCTTGTTGTCATATTTCATCTACATTGTTTGCTGATTTTATTCAACAAAACTAGCATAAGCCTAGAATTTTGCCCAAGTTGGTGCTACAGTTGCAATCACAATTATTGAACCCCCTTTGATTTTTTTTTCTTTTTTAAATATTTCCCAAATGATGTTTAACAGAACAAAGAAATTTTCACAGTATGTCTGATAATATTTTTTTCTTCTGGAGAAAGTCTTATTTGTTTTATTTCGGCTAGAATAAAAGCAGTTTTTAATTTTTTAAAACCCATTTTAAGGTCAAAATTATTAGCCCCTTTAAGCTATAAATTTTTTCTATAGTCTACAGAACAAACCATCATTATACAATAACTTGCCTGATTACCCTAACCTGCTTAGTTAACCTAATTAAGCCTTTAAATGTCACTTTAAGCTGTATAGAAGTGTCTTGAAAAATATCTAGTAAAATATTATTTACTGTCATCATGGCAAAGATAAAATAAATCAGTTATTAGAGATGAGTTATTAAAACTATTATGTTTAGAAATGTGTTGAAAATTTTTTCTCTCCGTTAAACAGAAATTGGGGAAAAAATAAACAAGGGGGCTAATAAATCAGGGGGTTGAATAATTCTGATTGCAACTGTACTTTGCCTTACAGTCAATGCAGTAAGACTGTATCATCATCAATAACGTGACTTGTTTAGCACAAAAGATTGTAACATACGAAAATGAAAAAAAAAAATGCTAGAACAACATGAATGCTTAAGTTTATTTAACTGAATGTTTTTTAATTGCATTACGATATTGATTGTCACGATCACCAGCGATCGTCTCCCCTTAGATCGCTGGTTTACATGCACAAACACTTTGGACTACAAATCCACCACATAATGGACTACATCTCCACACATGCACTCCACTCTCACACACATGTTACTCATCTCCACTGATTGCACACACACCACCAGAGGCTTGTCAAGACTGATTGCACACAGTACATAAGCAGCACACACACTCATTCCATTGCCGAGTCTTGTCATCTGTTACCAGTTTCAATTCAAAGCATTTCCTTGTCTTGTTTTTGCCGTGTTTAGACCATCGCCTTGTTTACCTGTTTGCTGCCATCCTTGTGACCATCTGCTTGCTATATTGACTACGATTCTGGATTATCCTCATACATCTGTTTGCTCCTGTACTGATCATTGCTTGCCTGACCATTCCTTTAAATAAACCTGCATTTGGATCCGCATCCTGTTGTCAGCATCTATCCTTGGTTACATTGATGCTGTAAAAGGAATTTGAAAATAGTCACATTAACCTTTCACCGGAAGTTTACCTTTGGCTGAAAAACACTAGCTGTGCTGCATATAGCACATTGGTGTTAGAAATGGAGGGTAAGGATGTGCAGGTAGAGGAACATAAGGAATTCTGGGACTTTCTTAATGCAGTCGGTGCACTGAGAGAAAGAGAGTGAGAGAAAGAGCCAGAGGCAACACATCACTTCCGTCTCTGATTATTAGTGGGATTAATCTGGATCTGCGTCTGGATTTATACTTCCTCATGAGATTTTCCCCTTGAGCATTTAACACTTGACAGTCTTGTGCGCTTGTAAATCGGTTTAAATGTGCTCCTGTGACTAAATATTTACTAGCAGCGGTCCTGATTTACATCTTAGTTAGAGTTAAGTCCATTTCATTCTATTCCGCTTTTTTATTCATATGTTAAGAAGTGTGCCTTACAATGTTGGCACGTTCCTTACATGTCTTGCATGTATTATTAATGTGTAATAAAAGGCTTGAACTTAAATATTTATGGTTAATGAATAAAGTATTAGTCACACTTTGTAACCATGTTCACATGCGGCGCGCTACCTCATGAAACGAAATCGATATCAAAATGAAAGTCAAAATAAAAATGTAGTGTACAGGTGTACACTCACTGGCCACTTTATAAGGTACACCTGTCCAACTGTTCATTAATTCAAATGTCTAATTAGCCAATCACATTGCAGGAACTTAATAGAAGATTGGAGAAATGTTGCCTGGACTGATGAGTCTGGATTTCTACATTCGGATGGTAGGGTCAGAATTTGGCGTCAACAACATGAAAGCATGGATCCATCCTGCCTTGTATCAACAGTTCAGGATGGTGGTGGTGGTGTAATGGTGTTGGGGATATTTTCTTGGCACACTTTGAGCCGATTAGTACCAATTGAGCATCGTGTCAACGCCACAGCCTACCTGAGTATTGTTGCTGACCATGTCCATCCCTTTATGATCACAGT
Organism: Danio kyathit; assembly: GCA_903798195.1. Lineage (NCBI taxonomy): Eukaryota > Metazoa > Chordata > Actinopteri > Cypriniformes > Danionidae > Danio > Danio kyathit. The sequence goes on along the minus strand of LR812536.1, from coordinate 7,988,489 downwards.
GTACCATCTTCTGATGGCTACTTCCAGCAGGATAACATGTCATGTCATAAAGCGTGAATCATCTCAGACTGGTTTCTTGAACATGACAATGAGTTACAGGTATTCAAATGGCCTCCACAGTCACCAGTTCTCAATCCAATAGACCATGTTTGGGATGTGGGGGAATGGGAGATTAGCATCATGGATGTGCAGCCGACAAATCTGCAGCAACTGCATGATGCTATCATGTCAATATAGAGCAACATCTCTATGTATCTTGTTGAATCTATGCCACAGAGGATTAAGGCAGTTCTGAAGGCAAAAGGGGGTCCAACCCGGTACTAGAAAGGTGTACCTAATAAAGTGGCCGGTGAGTGTATGTTGTAGTCTAGCATGACATACGTTGTGGGGACCAAATGTACCACAAGTATAGAAATACCAGTAAATGTTGACCTTGTAAGGACTTTTTTTTTAGTCCCCATGAGAAAAACGGCTCATAAATCCCACATTCATTTATTCTCTTGTCGGCTTTGTCCCTTGCGGGGTCGCCACAGCGGAATGAACCGCCAACTTATCCAGCACGATTTTACACAGCGGATGCCCTTCCAGCCGCAACCCATCTCTGGGAACTTCCACACACACATTCACACTAATACACTATGGACAAATTTAGCTTACCCAATTCACCTGTACTGCATGTCTTTGGACTGTGGGGGAAACCGGAGCACCCGGAGAAAACCCACGCAAACGCAGGGAGAACATGCAAACTCCACACAGAAACGCCAACTGACCCAGCCCAGCCGAGGTTCGAACCTGCGACCCAGCGACATTCTTGCTGTGAGGCAACAGCACTACCTACAGCGCCACTGCGTTGCCCAAATCCCACATTTTAAAATATTATTATAGTTTGGTTAGCTTTCAGTACACTCAACTCTTCCACTCCTCATTCCACATGATATTTTTGGGTCCGAACTGGCATATGTTTGCATCATCAACATGAGCACTAGCGTCAGCTGTTTCCCACGGCAACAAGGTGACGACTGAGACCGAGAAGGTGCCAGCTTCACATTTCATTCATGTTTTGGTCGCATTGGATTTACCAACAAAACTTTACATGCACATAGCAGCACTTTTCCGCTGGACTGCTGCAGATGCATTGCAGAAACTTTAGCAGTTCTCAGAGAGCGGTTTACTTGAAGATCAGCAGTTATTAAAAATACATTTCACAACAGTAAGTTGAATGCTGAATTAATTTGTATTAGCTTTATTCTGAATGCATTGCTCTGTATTATGTTTTTATTCTTGCAGTGCAATTTACACTATATTTAAGTACTGAGTATTAATTAGCAATGCACTTATTAGAATATACAGGTAGGTTGACTATGATTTAGGTTTATTGCGAGTGATTATGCATGATTGCTCTTTCTACTATACCTTAATGATTATATACATTTTTTCTGTTACAATTTATTTAAACGTTAGGTTATGTGCATGCGATTATGCATTATTATTTATAAATACTATAGTAAGGATATGTGAAATGTAACAAGGACATGTTAAAATAAAGTGTAACCTTTTTTATACAGATTTTATGGTAGCACCTATTTATTTATTTATTTATTTTCATTTATTTTATTTTACCATGTGCACTACCTGACAAAAGTCTTTTGGCCTATCCAAGTTATAGGAACAACAAATAATAACTTGATCATTTGGTATCAGAAGTGGCTTATATGAAAGGTAAAGGCCTCTAGATTACGCTTATTTTACCAAAATAAAATATGATCATGTCTTGATTTTTAATTATTTCATTAGCACAGTAAGGTCTGATTTTGCTTAGATAAAAGTCTTGTCACTGAACAGAAATAATGTCCAGTATAGAATATAAAGTCATGGTGCAGTGTAAAAAGAATGAATATTGTGTCTGACTCCATCATGAGCTTGGAGGACTGCATCCATACATCTCTGCAATGACTCAAATCGCTTATTAATAAAGTCATCTGGAATGACAAAGAAAGCGTTCTTGCAGGACTCCCAGAGTTCATCAAGATTCTTTGGATTCATCTTCAATGCCTCCTCTTTCATCTTACCCCAGACATGCTCAATAATGTTCATATTTGGTGACTGGGCTGGCCAATCCTGGAGCACCTTGACCTTCTTTGCATTCAGGAGCTTTGATGTGGAGGCTGAAGTATGAGAAGGAGCGCTAAAAGAATTTGCTCTCTCCTGTGGTTTGTAATGTAATGGGCAGCACAAATGTCTTGATACCTCAGGCTGTTGATGTTGCCATCCACTCTGCAGATCTCTCGCACGCCCCCATACTGAATGTAACCCCAAACCATGAATTTTCCTTCACCAAACTTGACTGATTTATGTGATAATATTGGGTCCATGTGGGTTCCAGTAGGTCTTCTGCAGTATTTGTGATGATTGGGATGCAGTTCAACAGATGATTCATCCGAAAAATCTACATTTTGCCACTTTTACAAATGATCAACTATAAGTCAAGTTATTATTTGTTGCTCTTAAAACTAGGATCAAAGACAAGACTTTTGTCAGGTAGTGTCCTTAAAGCCACGGCAACTTTAACCCATGTGAAAACCCTACAGTATATAGCCCAGTACTTTCTTAAGTACACTGTATTTCTACATTTTAAATACACATGCTGTCAAATCAAGTGCAACCAGTTTAAATCTATTCATTAATTTCCATTGAAAATAAACACTTTTATTCAAAATCTTGATGACAAATTGACTTACCAGATCACATTCATAATATCTATGTATCATTGAGTTAATAAGATGATCTTGGGTATTATTCCTTCATTTCTGTTCTGTTATTAATTCTATTATTGCTCTTCCTTATTTCTGAGTGCTGAAACAATTGTCTTCTAAAGTAAAAATGCCCTCGATGAAAAACCGTTACATCTTATAGTAAGTGAAAGCTGGTGAAGGTGTTGCTGTGTGATTGTAAGAGAGAAGCAATGAGAAAGCGAGTGATAGACATATCATCATTGTCCCTTTGCCTACCTGAAGTCCGCTGGGCATTTGATTTCTCTGGTAAACGCAGGTCTGAACAGAGAGATGTACATGTGTGTGTGTGTGTGTGTGATGAGGAACAGACATATTCAAACTAATGTTCTCTGTCTTCACAGCTCTTAATCTGGCCAGCGGAGCACTGACCTTCTCTGAGTGGCCTTTAAATTTTAATGAAAGGTCTTTGGAGAGGTTAAGTGAGTGCTTTGAAAGAGGATCGTACTTAAAACTCTCAAAGAAGAGAGAGAGAGAGAGAGAGAGAGAGAGAGAGGAGAGAGAGAGAGAGAGAGAGAGAGAGAGAGAGAGAGAGAGAGAGAGAGAGAGAGAGAGAGAGACATTATTACAAACAATCTGAATGAATGTACAGTTATTTATGTACAGTTTTATTATTATTATTATTATTATTATTATTATTATTATTATTATTATTGTTATTATTATTATTGTTATAGTTATTGTTGTTATTATTAATAATATTATTATTATTGTTATTATTATTATTATTATTATTATTATTATTATTATTATTATTATTGTTGTTGTTATTATTATTGTTATTATTATTATTATTATTATTATTATTATTATTATTATTATTATTGTTGTTATTATTATCATTGTTATAGTTATTGTTGTTATTATTAATAATATTATTATTATTGTTATTATTATTATTATTATTATTGTTGTTGTTATTATTATTGTTATTATTATTATTATTATTATTATTATTATTATTATTATTATTATTATTATTATTGTTATTATTATCATTGTTATTGTTATTATTATTATTATTATTAATATTGTTATTACTATTATTATTATTATTATTATTATTATTATTATTATTATTATTATTGTTATTATTATTGTTATTATTATTGTTATTATTATTATTATTATTATTATTATTATTATTATTATTATTGTTATTATTATCATTGTTATTGTTATTATTGTTATTAATATTGTTATTGTTATTATTATTATTATTATTATTATTATTATTCATTAATTTATTCATTCATTCATTTTCTTTTCAGCTTACTCCCTTTATTAATCTGGGGTCGCCACAGCGGAATAAATCGCCAACTTATCCAGCGCATGTTTTACGCAGCGGATGCCCTTCCAGCTGCAACTTATCTCTGGGAAATATTATTATTATTATTATTATTATTATTATTATTATTATTATTATTATTATTATTATTATTATTATTATTATATACAGTCAACCCTGAAATGATTTACACCCTTTGTCAATTCTGACTTCGTTACATTTATTCAACCAGCATGTTTTTTTTTTTTTTTGACTGGAAATGACCCAGAATAAAAAAAACTAATAATAATTCTCAGCTGAAATATACCTTTGAACAAAAACTGGCATGTTCAAAATTATTCATACCCTTTGCAAACTGTCACAGGCTGCATGCAAAATCCAATACTTCCATACTATATAGTACGCTAAAAACGGTATGCAAACTGAGTAGTATGTTCAAATTCATAGAATTCGAAAACAGTATATGCTGGCTGATCTCACGAGGAAACGTAAGTATTTTACGTTTTGTCAGTTTAGTGGCTAATTCGTACGAATTCGTACAAGTTCAGTCATACGAAAATGCACAATTTTAAAAAGGAGGAGTGGCACCCAACCCCACCCCTAACCCCAACCGTCATTGGGTGATGAGCAAATCGTACTAAATTTTATGAATTAGATCGTATGAATTCCTACGTATTAGCCACTAAATCAAAAAGTTACAAATTGCCGTGAGATTGCATTGATATATTAAAAGTACCCGGATGACCTACTATTTCCAGCAATATTCTGAAGTGCACATCTGATGCACGCTACGCTATCCCATGATGCATCGCGAGAGAATTCATGAATGGGAGTGAAGCAACGCAACTGATGCAGGTTGGTCACGTGATCATAACAAAATGGCAGATGTAGTACGTTCGAGGCCTATTCATACTTCTTACATTCATACTATATAGAACGTACTTTTCTAAAGACCGAGTAGTAAATTTAAATTCAAATGCAGTATCGCCTAGATTTCGAACGTAACCACAGTCTATTGGTAAATCTAAAGTTCTATACCACCTAAAACATCCTAATTACCCAGATTGATTGGGAACAGTTGTTTTAATCAAGTCAACAGGTGAAAAACAGAAGCTCTTTGCTGTTGGTTTGTGGACAGTCATGTCTAAGACAAAGAAGCTCATTGTGTGCATTGTGGCTGCTCACAACTCAGGAAAGGACTATAAGAAGCTTATCTAGACAAAAACAACATCTTGGTCAGATGAAACGAAATGTAATTATTTTGCGTATTTCATCTGACATAAAAAAGGAGAAGCCTTAAAGGTCCAGCAAGGGGCGCTCAACCTGTGGTCTGTGTGAGTCCTAATACCCAAGTAAAGTGAAGGGGACACTATACTGTCAGTGAGCACCGTCTTTCAGATGAGACGTTAAACCGAGGTCCTCCTGACTATATTTTGTTATTAAAAATTCCATGGCACCTCTCGTAGAGAATAGGGGTGTAACCCAGGTGTCCTGGCCAAATTCCCTCCATTGGCCCTTATTCCCATCATGGCCTCCCAATCATCCCCATCCACCGAATTGGCTGTCACTATGTCTCTCCACTCCACCTATTGCTGGTGTGTGGTGAGATTATTATTTTCGATCATACGAATTCATACAAATTAGCCACTAAATCAAAAAGTTATGAATTGCCGTGAGATTGCATTGGTTTTACGCAGCGGATGCCCTTCCAGCTGCAACCCATCACTGGGAAACATCCATACACACTCATTCACACTCATACACTGCGGACAATTTAGCTTACCCAATTCACCTGTATAAATTCTATTTTAGAAATAAAGATAAAATTCTAATTGTGTGTGTGTGTGTGTGTGTGTGTGTGTGTGTGTGTGTGTGTGTGTGTGTGTGTGTGTGTGTGTGTGTGTGTGTGTGTGTGTGTGTGTGTTATATAATTACTCTACAATATGTAATCTGCAATAATCTGGCGACACTTGTCAAGTCATGCCTATAAACCTCTTTTGAATTGAATTGAATTAAACTGAGAGAGAAAGAGAGAGAGAGAGAATGAGATGGAAAGAAGCAGAATAAGGTAAAGCTGTTTAGTGGCCTACTTTTGTTTGTCCTGAGGCGCTGAGTGAAGCTGGCAAGGTAAATAGCGGGGTTTACAGGGCACTGACCCAGTAATGTGTTTTGATTGTTTAAGAAAGCGGGATCCAGCCCGGCGGAGCTTCACACTTTCATGCTTTCAGACCGGCTGCAATCTGGACGGATAAACATCTAAAACATCTGAGTTAGACAGACGACGTGTGCTGTTCTGATGGCGGAAAAATGTAAACGGAGAATCACTATTGTGGATTGTTGCTTCTTTTGCTGTTGTGGCAAATATGAGCATACAATGATATTTGTTGTACTTTTGTTCTCCACTGTGAACATTTACCCAGCTGCAATTAAGAAAATTAAGAAATAATTCATTAATTTAAGCTAATTAATTAACAGCACGTTAGCTAATTCTAACTGTAACCGATGTCTTCACAGTATTTACATTGTAACATAGTTCACAAATATACCTTTAATACACAAATATTTCTCTAAAACTTAAATGAAATTAAAATGTAATTTTCATTCATTCATTCATTCATTCATCCACCCACTCATTTGTTAAATAGTATTTTCTGCTCGCTTCATTCATTCATTCATTCATTCATTCATTCATTCATTCATCCATTCAATCACCCACTCATTTGTTAAATCGTATTTTCTGCTCGCTTCATTCATTCATTCATTAATTCATGCATTCATTTATTCATTCAATCACCCACTCATTTGTTAAATCGTATTTTCTGCTCGCTTCATTCATTCATTATTTTCTTTCATTCACTCAATTTATTCATTCATTCAATCACCCACTCATTCGTTCATTCTTCCACATTTTTTTCACTTACTCAATTTACTCACTCAGGTACTCACTCACTCCATTCATTCACTCACACCTTATACATTCATTCATTCATTCATTCATTCAATCACCCACTCATTTGTTAAATCGTATTTTCTGCTCGCTTCATTCATTCATTCATTCATTCATTCATTCATTCATTCATTCATTCATTCATTCATTCATTCAATCACCCACTCACTCACTCATTCATTCATTCTTCCACATTTTTTTCACTTACTCAATTTACTCACTCATGTACTCACTCACTCCATTCATTCACTCACCCCTTATTCATTCATTCATTTTTTTAATTCGCTCACTGCGTCAATCACTCTCCTTCATTAATCAATTAATTCAATAATTTACTCAATCACTCACACACTTATACATTCATTTCACTCACTCATTCAGTCATTTATTTATTCATTTATTGACCACTCACTAGCTTAATTCATTAATTAATTCATTCATTCCTTCACTCACTCACTCACTCACTCACACTCCTTCATTCCCTCGCTCACTCAGTCACTCACTCATTCTTTCAATATTTTTTCACTTACTCCACTTTCTCACTCATGCACTCTCACTCTATTTATCCACTTACCCCTATTTATTCATTCATTCATTCATTCATGATTACTTTTTTCATTCGCTCACTCAATCACTCACACACTTTATACATTTATTAATTAATTTCACTCACTCATTCAGTCATTCATTCACTCACCAATCACTAGCTTCAATCAATAATTCATCCATTCATTCCTTAACTCATTACTTAATTCCCTCATTCACTCCCTCACTCCATTCATTCATTCAATCATTTTCACTCACTTGTTGATTAATAATTCTAACTCAAGTCATTCATCCATTAATTTGTTTGTCCATTTATTCATTCACTCACTCATTCATACATTCATTAATTTTCGTTCATTCATTCATTCATTCATTCATTCATTCATTCATTCATTCATTCATTCATTCATTCATTCATTCACTCCATTCATTCACCAACTCACTCACTCACTCACTCACTCACTCACTCACTCACTTCATTCATTCATTGATTAATTAATTGATTAATTAATTCATTTGTTCATTCATTCATTCATTCATTTTTACTTATTCATTCTTTCATTCAACACTTACTACATCCATTCACTCACTCACTCATTTATTTATTCATTCATTTTCACTTATTCATTTTTTCATTCAACACTTACTAGCTCAATTCATTCATTCATTCACCAACCCACTCACTTACTCCATTCATTCATTCATGTATTCATTCATTTTCACTCACTCACTCATTCATTCATTCATTCATTCATTTGTAACTCACTAACTCCATTCATTCATTCTTCCATTCATTCTTTCATTCATTCATTCATTCATTCATTCATTCATTCATTCATTCATCTATTCATTCATTCATTGCTTTATTAATTTATTTACAAAAATCAAGATTTGAAAAAAAATATTGTATCTGGGAAAGCACTTTATGTTGTTCAGTTCAGTAACGTACTGTTCTTTTATAAGTTATATCATATCTTTCAAGTAAATATATGTTATTTTAAGAATCAGCATAATTCTTTCTTTACTTATTTTGCTGTGTATTGCCATATGATAAAATGTTTAAATCGCTACATTATACACATGGGCAGTATATTACAAAAAAAGATAGATTAGTAATTACTATTGCATATTCATATTCATTTTTGAAGTGATTATATATGGCATATGGTTTATTTTTCAGTGTTTAACAGACTGTAGGGTGTGTTTTTGATTCTGCCAGGAGCAGCTGTAGTGAACGAGCAGCCGGTGTTCAGTGTGTTTTGGCCAGGTTCAGTCAGTCTGTTGTGCACCTGCTTCTCAAAATATCCTACTTCCTCCTTCTCTGTCAACAGTTCCTTTGGCCAAAGAAAACAACTGATTACTTTGGCACTCATCTTTCTCATCTGAGATTTACATTGATGTAATATGCACACTCTCATAAGCAGTGTTCAGCGAGTTAATTTAATTAGACTTACAATATTTTTACTGTTAAAGTGTGCTCGAATGTATAGTTCACTGAGACAATTGTCGGTGCTTATAAATTCACTTCAGATTTCAAAGTCACTCCAATTAATTGCGTATAGTTTGAGATATCGATTCATCAAATAATAAAGAATAATTAGACTGATTTCTGGAGGATCATGTAACATTCAAGACAGGACTGATGATGCTGAAAAGGCAATCTTGCTTTATAGAAATCACATTTAAAATAAAATATAAAACAGTTATTGCAAATAATTATAATATTTCTCAAAATTAAAAACTGTATCATAAACATATGCATTCATCCTTATTGAGAGACCTTAATGAAGGATTGATAAATAAAATAAAAAAGCCATATCACCCTGCAGCCCAAGACCAGTCACTGAAGCTAAGCCTGGTCAGTACCTGGATAGGAGATCACATGGGAAAACAAGGTTGCTGTTGGAAGTGGTGTTAGTGAGGCCAGCAGAGAGCGCTCAGTCTGTGGTCTGTGTGAGTCCTAATGCCCCAGTATAGTGAAGGGGACGCTATACAGTCAGTGAGCACCGTCTAGATGAGATGTTAAACCGAGATCCTGACTCTCTGTAGTCATTAAAAATCCCATGACATTTCTCGTAAAGAGTATGTAATACCGGTGTCCTCGCCACATCCCCTCCATCAGCCCTTACCTATCATGGCCTTCCAATCATCCTCATCCACCGAATATGGCCATACTTGTTAAGAGTGCTATATAAATAAATACACATTACATAAACAAGAAAACAAATAAATAAAATAAAATAAAATTAAATTAAATAAAATAAAATAAAATAAAATAAAATAAAATAAAATAAAATAAAATAAAATAAAATAAAATTAAATTAAATTAAATTAAATTAAATTAAATTAAATTAAATTAAATTAAATTAAATTAAATTAAACCAATTTTTAAATTATTGTAAATAATAATATTTCTCAAAAATGACAACGTGTATTGCATTTCATTGACCAATAACAGTCTATGGTACCTATAACTGTTACGTTTCAGGGCCGGAGTGGGACTACTTTTCAGCCCTGGAGTTTCAAACCTTAGACCGGCCCACCTCAGTTCACGACTGACTATATTAAAATAACGTAATTTCCAAATAACACTATCACGTCTTTTTCAAGAAAACAGCTGCTTTAGAACTTCAAATGTTTTTCATAAATATGAGAACATTAAAGGGTAGCTAAATCTCCAACACTATTCTTTAAAACATCACAATGTACTTTCCTGCAATATCTGAATATATATTCTGTGCACAATTCTTTATAGATATCCAGTCCGTAGTGGTGGTCATAAAAAAAATAAAAATAAAATATGTACACCTAAATAAGTAACCCAAACAGTATTATATGTATTAACACACACACACACACACAAAAAGTACTCAGGTGGGGTTCGAACTCACTCGGGCTGTCTGTGTCATAATGCAACAGGCTGACCACTGGACCACAATGGTGCTATTATACTGGTGCGTTTGGAATAAAACTGTCATCTGCAACACTTTTAACCACAGTATTACTTTCTATTGATGGCTTAATGCTTTTCTCCCCTTTTTAGATTTCAGATCAAGTTATGTCAGGTTTATTAATGTAGTGAATCATATGGTTTTCATTAAGCAGGTGTAATATTCATTAATATTAATTATTCGAATTCTTATATTCACTAAGGTGCCACTGTTTGGGGTCGAATAATAGTTACGACATCATTAACCTGCAGGCTGCATTCTGCTCATGGGGCTGCGGCAAAATAATGAATAAAAAGAGTGAGGCTATGGTCAAATAAATAAATAAATGAAAAAAGTGCGACAGCTGAGAGTGCAAACAGCTAGGGACACTAGCCATCACGGCTAAAAAACCGGATCGGCCAACCGGGAATTCTCTCGGTCCTCCGGATTAGCCAATCCGGGCCTGGTACGTTTGTATGCTTTTTATTGTAATTTCCAGTTAAATGCAATTAAATAATAAATTGAAATGCAAAGTCAAAGTATAAATAGCAGAAGTAAACAAACAGAATTTCCCAACCGACAAATATTAATCTAATCTTTAAATTTAAAATCTCCAAATATAAAAGCAGACACTTACAAGTTATAATGCCATCGCCAATGACTAATTCGCTGAGGAATATCCACAAGATAGATGTAAACAATGCCAAATCGTAGCTCTGACAGGTACATGAGTGTTTTAAATGACTGAAAAATGGTCACGGGTGCAGTATATGGATCACAAGTGCCCATAATGTACAGTTTATACATGTACACTATGGACAATTTAGCGTACCCAATTCACCTAGTCATTCACCTAGTCATCCATCTGTTACCAAGATATACTGTAGGCAACTATTAAAAAAGAACGACCCTGCCATTCAGCAGGTTCAGATATGGTCCAAAGACTCAATTGAACAGCTACGAGGATGTTTTGAGTGCACGGAGTGGGACTTATTTTTTAATGACTATGATTGTAGTAATAATTTGAAAAGTTGAATGACACAATAACTGGTTATGTTAACTTCTGTGTAAACTCTGTTGTTCAATGTAAGAGCATTAGAATTTATCCAAATAACAAGCCATGGATAACTAATGGCCCGTTTCCACTGAGTGGTACGGTACGGTTCGGTTTGGTACGCTTTCATGGCCGTTTCCACTGTCAAAAGGTGTACCAAACCGAACCGTACTGTACCACTTTTTCGGCACCCTTTCGAAAGGGTACCAAAGACGAGAAAGGGTACCAAAAGGCGGAGCTAGACGCGCAGCTGAACGCTGATTGGTTACAGAGATATGTCATTCCCCCACACAACAAGTCAGAATGAAAACAAAGAAGCCGTCATGTTTTTAATGCACAGCCGAGAGAGATTACGGCGTAATTACTAATTATATATATCAAACGAACCTTGTCGTCGTCTTGATGAACAGCCACAAAGCCAAAAGCTTTACTGTAGACATTTTCTCGAGCAAAAATGAGTTGACTGAAACTTTCTGTCGTACGCATCGTACACAAAGGTCGTACACCTTTGCTACCCTTTTAACAGTGGAAACGCAAGCCTGAAAAAGGTGACCCGTACCTACCCGAACCGTACTGTACTGTACCAGTCAGTGGAAACGAGCCATAAAGATTTAAAATACTTGAATGATTAGAATGATCAGCAGAAGTAAAGGAGTTAAATAGAGTAGTTAAATGTAAGATAAAAAGTGCACAGAATGAATATAAAGAAAAGGTGGAGCAGAAATTAAAAACAGGAGATGTAAGAGAGGCATGGAAGGGACTAGATACATTAATGGGTAGACAAAAGAAAAAAGTTCAACAATATGAGGATCCTTACAGTCTCGCAAATGATCTTAACACATATTTCTCAAGATTTGATCATTCAAATGGGTCCAATGTTAATAATTTAGATATAGTAGGAACTGAAACTCAGTCACAGACCATGATCATAAGGAAAGTGAGGTTATCGCAGTGCTTCGTAACGTTAAATCACACAAGGCATCTGGCCCAGATGGCCTGAAGGGGAAAGTTTTAAAGAGTGTGCGGAACAATTGGGTTATGTGTGCACCAGACTGTTTAAAATATTTCTAGACAATGGTTTTGTACCATTAGCCTGGAAAAATTCAATAGTTATTCCAGCACCTAAAATACCTCATGCAAAATTGTTAAATGATTTCTGTCCAATCATGCTCACGTCTGTTCTTTGTAAATGTATGCAACGCATAGTGTGTAAGGAATTGTCCTCTCAAGTTGAGAGGACAATGGATCCCCTGCAGTTTGCTTATGGCTCGTTTCCACTGACTGGTACGGTACGGGTTGGAGAGCATCCTCACTGGCTGCATCACCACCTAGTACGGAAACAGCACCAGCAGCAATCGCAAAGGTCTACATAGGATCGTGCGAACTGCTGGACGCGTAGTAGGAGGTGAGCTTCCCTCCCTCCAGGACATCTATACCAGGAGGTGCATGAGGAAAGCCAAGAGAATCATCAGCGACTCCAGCCACCCAAGCCATAGACTTTTCTCTCTGCTACCCTCAGGCAGAAGGTTCCGCAGCATCCGGTCACGCACCAGCCGACTGAAGGAAAGTTTCTTCCCTCAGACTATCAGGCTGATGAACACTTAACACACCCCACACAAACTCTTCCCTACCCCACACTGCACACCATCAAGATGTAGCATGCACTGCACTTTAACAAATCCATACTTAAAACAATACTGCCAACGTATCGCTGTCAACATTGCCAATTTTACATTGTCTTGTTTTTTTTGTGAGTATGTTGTTGTATATTGCACTGTCTGTATCCTGCACTGTCTGTATTTTTGCACTGTCTGTATTTCGCACTGTCGTTGTATTTACACTGTCTGTATTTTGCACTGTCTGGAGCAAGCTTTTCACTCATCATAGCACACGTGCTGCTGATGATGTGACAATAAAAGTGATTTGATTTTGATTTGATTTGGTACGGGTCGGTACGCTTTTATGGCCGTTTCCACTGTCAAAAGGCGTATCGAACCGAACCGTACCGTACCCCTTTTTCGGCACCCTTTCAAAAGGGTACCAAACATAAGAAAGGGTACCAAAAGGGTCCCAAAGGTGGAGCTAGACGCGCAGCTGAGCGCTATTGGTTTATAGAGATACGTCACGAGCTCACGCAACAAGCCAGAATGAAAACAAAGGAGCCACCATGTTTTCATACACCGAGAGACTATATATCCATATAATAACATAATAACAAGCCCTGTCCGATCTGGGCTCAAACAAACCTTGTCGTCGTCTTGATGAACAGCCACAAAGCCAAAAAGAAGAGCAGATTTTACCCTGTGCCCCGTAGTTTTTTACGAGCCAGTCTGAAGTGCGAGCGGTTTTGCTTTTTTGCCTGTGCTCGCCGCGCTTCTATATTTGAAATAACAAACTTCTTGAGCTGATGATAATAACGTGCCCTTGATTATTGACATGCTTTTGAAACCCGATCCTGTCAGAAACTGACAAACACCAGAGTGACGTGCGAAAAAACAAAGGAGAAGCCGGAAAATGGACTATTATGAACTCGGAATGACGGAATTACTTTCTAACAAGAGGCTACACGTGCTGCTGAAGATTAAAGACACATTTAATCATAAGAGGTTTGCACTGACTATGGGCTCTATTTCCTGCTGTTTTGAACCTAAATAATGACTAAATGTATGCTGTGTGTAGTTTTTCTGTACGTGGTAACATATCGGAGACTGTACGGGTCTGTATGTGTTTATATATTTTGCATTTATTTATTTATTTATTTATTTATTTAATATAATTGCAGCCGTTACAGTAGGCTATTTCGCACTGTCATTGATCTGCAGTTATAATCAACACATGTTCATAGAAAAGTTAGTAATAAACATTTATACATTTGTGTGTGTAAAGCATCTGTTTTGCGACAGCTTTACTGTAGACATTTTCTCAAGCGAAAATGACATTGACTGCAACTTTCTGTCGTACATCATGCCCACCAAAAGAGTACCATTGGTACCCTTTTAGCAGTGGAAACGCAAGCCTGATAAAGGTGACCCGTACCGTACTGTACCGTACCGTACCGTACCAGTCAGTGGAAACGAGCCATTATAGGGCCAACCGGAGCACTGTGGATGCCTCTCTTACTCTCTTGAATAAAGTTCAACATCAATTAGATAGGGCAAATATGTATGTTAGAATACTTTTTATGGATTTTTCAGCTGCTTTTAATACTGTTCAACCTAACCTTCTTTTAGAACGTCTTCATAATTTAGGAGTAAGTAGTTGGTTGATTACATGGATCAGAGAATTTTTAAAAAACCGTCCACAACGTGTCTGTGTTAATAATGCTATGTCTCACTGTTGTGTTTTAAATATAGGGGTACCTCAGGGATGTGTATTATCCCCTAATTTATTTTCTATATATATATATATATATATATATATATATTAATGAACTGCAGTACAATAATGATGATAATCTCACACTCATACAATACGCTGATGATCTGGCATTGGTTTCCTGTCAGGAAGAAATGAATAGCTCCTTATATTTTAAATTTATTAATAGTATTATAGATTGGTTTGGTAAAAGTTCATTACACCTTAATATTGGGAAAACAAAAGAGCTATGTCTGGGGAGTCAAACAAGAGCAGTAGATACTAGACTTTATAAACCAGTCATCATAAATGGACAAATAGTAGAGCAGGTCTCAAATTTTAAGTATTTAGGCACAATTATTGACATTATACTGAATTTTAATAGTAATGTAGAGGCTGTTTATAAGAAGGCAAGTCAGCGCCTCGGTCTCCTCCGCAAGTTGAGAAGTTTTAATGTTAGTACACAGACTTTAAACATGGCATATAGACCAATTACCATGTTTGTAAACATTCAGGATGCGCGCGCAGGGAGGTGGCAGAAAAAAACCGGGAGCGCTACCATTTACAGCGAGGGAATGACATCAGATGCAGTACAGAGTTTGTTGTTGTCTTAGAAATAAGTTAGATTGATTGCATATTATATATACAGTATATTATTTACATAATGCTTACAGTGTATTATAACAGCTCATCACCCAGTGATAAGCACAGTTATTCAGCAAAATTAACGTTAAAGTGAGCGGCGTTCGTCTGACAGGTCCATTTGCGATAGCACCCTCCCAATGGATATTGAATAAAACGAAATGACCAAGCATCCAGCCCCAAATATAATCTCATTGAAGCTCCAAGGGATTTTACGAGAGAAGGTAAAGGTCTACAACTGTTTGGATGCCAACAATTGTGTTCTGTGTCATCATGTGCAAGAAATAATGTTCCCTGATTACCAGATTCAAAACTATGTAGTGCTAAAAACCAAGGTTCTGCCGAGCCAAAGACAAGGAAAAAAAGACGGAGCTAATGTTATACAAGGCCTGGGTGAGTTCAGTAAAGTTAGCAACAGATTCGCACAAACAGTGTTCATGTTGTTTTCAAGTCACACTTGCAGGTTATTTCAGAGCGAATACTCAAAGTGCCGTAGTAAACAATATAGGGAGTGTGTCACAAGTTGTCACTAAATGAATGTGTGAATATAAAACCAATTTTACCTTAAAAACTTACACTTTCACGTTTCATTCTTAGCATTCAGTGTCCGCAGTTTAATTAACTATATGTAACTGTTTTGCCGAAATCATTGCTGCAATCAAAAACGAGTCATGTGTATGATTCAGCATAGCGTGAACTTACCTGATATAACATGAGAACTGCAGAGTCCAGCATTTCTAATTAGGTCGTCACTTCATTCAGCTCCCTTTTAGCCAAAGACGTCTGCAGTCGGCATTAAAAGCAGTGTGGTGTATGGTAAAAGTTAAGTTTTCTATTTTTTGGATTTGGCATCCTACCGCAAAACACGACATGCTTGCTATAGCAGCAGGTCTTTTTCTGCAACCGGGGACCCGTGTGACGTCATGTGTGACGTAGGTTGGGAATTGGCAGGGCCAGACGGAATCTGCGGACGTTTTTTGCTATTTCTGCGGAGAATTTTGGTAAAAATCTGCGGATTTCTGCGGAATTATTTTAGGAGTATCATAACTAAAACCTTAAAATGTGAAATAAAAAATAATATCTTTTTAACTTTTATTTAATGTTTTAAATGCAAATCCAATTAGATTAACAGTAAATAGTTAACTGTAAGTAAATAAACAGAATTAATGATGGGCTAAAAATCTGCGGAAATCTGCGGAAAATCTGCAAAAAATCTGCGGAATTCTGCGCGCACAGATTCCGTGTGGGCCTAGTAATTGGTCTATGAATCATTGATAGAGAGTGTTCTCACATTATAATATTGTTTCATGGTTTGGTAATACAACACTTAAACATAAGAAGAAACTATCGCAAATTACCAATCAGGCAAATAAGATAACTGGTCACAAACAACTTTTACTGCAGGTTCTATTTAACTCATTTATAGAAAAAAAACAGCCGTTGTGATTTTAAAAGATAATACACATCCCCTTCACTCAGCATTTGAATTTTTACCATCAGGACGCAGGTTTAGAATTCCTAAAGCACGAAGAAATGCTTATAAAAAGTAATTTAT
The DNA here is from genome assembly GCA_903798195.1 of Danio kyathit. NCBI lineage: Eukaryota > Metazoa > Chordata > Actinopteri > Cypriniformes > Danionidae > Danio > Danio kyathit. The sequence continues at coordinate 7,971,384 of LR812536.1, read as the reverse complement.
CCCAATTGCAGTTGTTGTTTTAAATCAGATCACTGTTTGAAGTGAATGGGGTGGTTGCCCAGAATGATCTGCAGTAGTTTGTATGGGGCTAAATTGGTTTTTAAACTTTTAACCTATGTTGTTGTCTGAGGGCGTACTCACACTATGTACAGTTACGTTGAACCGGGCCAAAGCACGCTTGTCCCCCCTCCCGTCTGCCCTGACGGCCCGCACTCACATTACATTCGGGCCTGGGCACGCTTACGTCATCGATGACGCGCTGTTCAGTTTAGGAAGAGAAGCGCTCTCGCTCAGCACAGTGGAGATTTCTTTAGTTATATCGCTTAAGTCGTTTGATATGCGGTGACACGCAGTCAAATATTTCATCGATTTCAACATTTCACGTTCATAAGTCCTCGTGCTGCAGGAATTAGGAGGTTTGCTGAAGGCGCAGCTGTCGTGCAGTGAGGGGTTTGCGTCTTTAATAAACTACGACAGTTTGTGGTCATTGAACAGTACAAGTGATTAATTAACCCATATGACACAGTCCCTTAAAAGTCACGTCTCACTTTCAGTTTCAGGCTTAGGCACGCTTGCACTCACACTGCAAGTGTACCGCGCCTGAGCCCAAGTGAACCGCGCTCTGGCCCACCTCTTCCAACCGGGCCAGGGCCGGCCAAGTGAACCATGCTTGAGCCCGGTTCAGAGCACTCACACTTCTCAAACGATCCGGGAAAGGGGCCTGGGCACGGTTTGGATAGCATAGTGTGAGTACGCCCTTAATGGGTGTTGTTATTGTGTGATTGTTGTATGTATGCAATTGCTGTCTTAAATCCAGTGTCAAAGACACATTTCCTTTCTGTGTCAAACAGAACGGACAATAAAGTTTTAAACTTAAACTTAAACTATACCACACGTCTTTTGACTTTCCGGAGGAAACCCACGCCAACACTGGGAGAACATCCAAACTCCACACAGAAATGCCAACTGACCCAGCTGAGGCTCAAATCAGTGACCTTCGTGCTGTGAGGCGATTGTGCTACCCACTGCGCCACCATGCAGCCCCGGTGAGTAACTCAATGTTGTAAAACAGTTGATGGTAGCCTAGAAATCTAGGAAATCCACTGGTTTATAATCATATTTCTGTTTTTTTTTTCTGTTGATATGTGATATAAATATTCGTGGCTTGAAACAGATGGAAAATGAGCATTTAGTGCAGCGTTTCTTTTGACATCCCAGTGTAGATGCCATTACGGCTCATTGTTTTTTCGCCAGGTTTCGCACAGGTCACGTGACTGAAAACTATCAATTGAGTCCAGCTCATCAGTCAGCAAAGGTGAAATCTCATTATAATGAGGCCAGTCTTGTTCTGCAGCTGATACGAGTATGGGATAAATCCAGCGGATGTGTGCTGTGTGTCTGTGACAGAGGGATTTATATGATTCCCGGAAACGCAGCCTTGAGAAGTCAGAGGTCTGAACTAACGGCTAGTAATGACACATGCAGGCTCCCCGGGGGCTGCCGGTGCTCAGGCCAGGACATTTTGGAAATTAAGTCACAAATCAAGACGCAATTATTAATGTGGTCTGTAGCTCTTGGCTGATGTGCATCAGGACAGGTGCGCTCAGTCAAAAATAAATAAATAAATAAATAATAAAGCCCACACACATGCACATGTCTGTTTGAGCAGGTGTGTTGTGAACAGGTGTCTGCCAATAGCAGATGAAGCACTCAGAGGCAGAACAACTGCTGGCTGAACACTGTGGAAATATATTTACACAAAGAGAATGTACTTTGTCTGTGGTTTTTAAAGTGTCATACACACTGTACAAAATACAGTTGAAACCAGAAGTTTACTGTATACAAAGGCACATAACCATTTAAAAAAAAAGTTAGATGTTAATGTGACTAAACTTTTTCTCTTTTAGGTGAGTTAGGATTATCACATTTGCAGTGTTGGGGAGAATACTTTGTAAATGTATTTAGTTACAGAATACCTGCTTTAAAATGTATTTTGTACATATTCCATTACTTTGCTTAATCCTGGTACTGTATTCTAAATACTTGGAATACTTCCCCTTGAAAACAGCCTTCAAGTCTATTAAATGTCACACTATGCGTTGGTAGCAATTTCTGCAGGAAAACAGAGGGCCTCTTCAGCTTCAGCTTCAGGGCGTCAGCTTCAACGCTTCCCATTCACTTTGAATGGGTGACGTCAGGCGTTGCCGAACTGCATTGTGGATCCGTCGGCGCTGCTTCAGAGGCGTTGCTCACTGCAGAAGTTGGGACATGTTCAACTTTTCAAGCGCCGACGGAATCGTCAGCCAATGAGATCGCTGTATGCAAATACACCAGCTCCAACAGTGGCCTATTGCTGACTAATTTCATTGGCTGACGCTGCTATGACGATCGCGTCAGCCCCAACTTCAGACACGCCCTCTGTCAAGCGTTGACGCTGAAGCCCCGTGTGAATGGGGCGTAAGGATGCAGGTTTCTGCTCTCTTGTCATCAATCAATCTCAGTCTGGGAACATGTTTCGTGCTGCGAATTTTGTTAAGCCTGTCCTGTCCTCATTGTGGTCAAATTGCTTGCTTTAATGGAGGATAGGCTATTGTGTATTGAGGATATAGGCAAATATATCGCAGAGAGCTGAGACCTGCATGACGACTTTAAAGACGATATTTAGCTTGTTTCGGATGATATATTACATGTTTTAATTGCATTATTATATAAAATGAACAGCATTATTATTTTAATCATCATCATTAATAATAGAGCAACGCAGTGGCGCAGTAGGTAGTGCTGTTGCCTCACAGCAAGAACGTCGCTGGGTCGCAGGTTCGAACCTCGGCTGGGCTGGGTCAGTTGGCGTTTCTGTGTGGAGTTTGCATGTTCTCCCTGCGTTTGCGTGGGTTTCCTCCGGGTGCTCCGGTTTCCCCCACAGTCTAAAGACATGCAGTACAGGTGAATTGGGTAAGCTAAATTGTCCATAGTGTATGAGTGTGAATGTGTGTGTGGAAGTTCCCAGAGATGGGTTGCGGCTGGAAGGGCATCCGCTGCCTAAAATCGTGCTGGATAAGTTGGCGGTTCATTCCGCTGTGGCGACCCCGCAAGGGACAAAGCCGACAAGAAAATGAATGAATGAATGAATCATTAATAATAAATGAATTACAAATAATTTGACAGCTTCAGCTGTTCACATCAACATCACTTGGTCGGCACTTTCGGACTTCACCACCACGCATCTTTAGCATGAATTGAAATAGAGTTTCCTTCCTAAAGGGAAAAATACAATAATTTTTTAAATTGCAAGGCGATTATAGACATGTATTCGCAATTTCACACACATCAGCATGTGAAAAATTAATTATTTCCATTGCGCGCTCTCTCTCTCTCTCTCGCAGCAGCTGACGCGTGCTGCACGTGAGGGCACTACCATACACAGCCACATCTCATAACAAATTAATTTGCAACTTTGTTGCATAAAAATAAAAGGCTAAATAACTAAATTTAAGTAACAAACAAATTAAATAAAATTATTTATTAAAATTAAACTACAGAAAAAAGTGAAAAGAACTGAAACCATCTCAAATTATCTGTTCTGGAATAACAGGTGCTGCAATAGAATTAATTCGATGGAATGATAAACACAGACATGCTCATATTTCAGAAAATAGCCTATTTATTTAATTAAAAAATATGTTAGGCCTATAATTATTTATATAGGCTATACTGTATATATAAAAAATTATATATATATAAAAATTATATATATATATATATATATATATATATATATATATATATATATATATATATATATATATATATATATATATATATATATATATATATATAATTATTATTATTTTTTTTTAATAGTCTATAATAAATTACCATTCGTTTTGGATTTAACGAATTATTGAACAGATTATTTATAACTTATCAAAGAACATTTTACTGAGCTCAGTGAAATGTTTTGTATGTAGGCTAATATTAGAGCCATGGCTGCGGCGCGTCTGCGAAATTGTTTCTATTATCAGACAAACGATAAACACATATCCCAAGCGCAACATTGTGTTAGATTTTAGCAAATACAGAGGTGACACTGTTAATGACTACTTTTGTGATGATGATCAGACCTGAAGCCGCGGCGCGCTCTACTGAAAAAACAAAACATGGATAAATGCACCGCATAGAAACAGTCACGCGCAGACGGTGAGACCTCCGTCCGCCTCCCGTCTGAAAGGACTTTAATGCATGCATCCTTGTTTCTTCTGTGCGAAGATAAATATAATTTCATTTGCTTTCATCCATTTATATTAAATGCATTTTGCAGCAGTCCCGCTGATAACGGCATGGAACCATCGAACCACCCGAAATCACCATCAAATCCTGTCCCGCGGACCCGCGCCGCACTGTTGCAGAGTCTTTTAGCTGTAAGAGCGTGGTGATTTGCATTGGTTTGAATTATTTTCTAAGATAAAACATAATGCAAATGAAGTAGATTATTAAATAAGTTTTAAAAAAAGCAGCCGAAAGTTTAGACCTATTCAATACGTTTACAAACGGTTAAATAAATGAGCAAATTAGAAACATAACACTGCCGCGGCCATATATCGTGTCGGCGATCTCACAGGGGGACTATATGGCAATCTGAAAATGTCTTATATTGCCCAACACTAGCCGTGAGATAGCATTGGTCTGTCATAGCCTAAATGTTTTGTTCTTCACTGAAGCTTTAACAGAAGCGTGTGCCGCATGTTCACCTCTGACGCATTCAGCCTGTAGCCTAGTTTGGGGTTTTTTTTACATATAATGTTGATTACTTAAAATGTCTTATCTTTTATTTTTATAGTTTATATCTATAAAATGAATGCTTAGCTTATTTCGTTGTGATGATTAAGCAAGAATCATAATGCATTGCATATTCGGCTCATTCTTCAGTAGCCTAGATTCCTATGTATTTTATAAACATATGGTTTATAAGGATTAACGATTAATCGATTGATTGATCGTTAATTTAAATGATCATCGATCACGGGATTTTGTAGAAACTGACATCCCTAGCTACAATTATTAAATTTGTTATGAATTAATTGATATTTAACAACAAAGACCCCCACCCTGCCTACGACGACGATACCATCGTCCATCGCCGATGTTCACATTAGACATCGTACGATGCCAAATTTGTCAACATCGCCCAACCCTATTACAATCCGTCAATCAGAATTAAGGTATACCGGATCTGACGCCACATTACGGCAAGTGTATGATAGAGTACAGTACAGGATGTACTGTAAAATAAAGTGCAGAGAAAGACAAAAGAAAAAAAAAATTTAGAGAATTTATGTCTAATAGACAGATCTGGGTCATGAAATGCAGGCCAGAAGAATCATCCAGAAAAGACGAGCAAACAGAATGAGACAGGATTTATCTTGAGAGGGATTCTCTGGATCTTAAGTCCGTGTGATTCCGGCGTGCTTAAAAAAAGAAAAAGAAAAGGAAAAGAAAGAAAGATGAATGGAGATGAGATTAGAGGAGGATAGAAAACAGCTGATCGATGGCTTTTTGCGCAGTAATTACAGCACAGTCACAGCGGCCTCTGATGAGTAGCTTCACAGACACACACAATCCAGCACAGAAGGTCATTTTCACAGCCACCGAAACACCTTTCCCCCTTTTATCAGGTGTTTGTTTTGTTTTTCATGGATCCGCGTTTTGCTTTGAAAATAAATAGCAAGCCTGGCAAATGTCAACACGGGCACATTGATTGCCACAGCTGAACCCAATTGCATGGAGTGCGGACAGAAAATCAGTGGATTGAGTTATCGAGGCTCAGGTCTTGACCTTTGTGCTCATGTCTGTGATAGCAGGAGCTTTTATTGATAACTTTTCTCAATAAGGGCCTTCTGAATAGTGATCGGAGCAACTTCAGAATGAGACGCCACATCGATTAGAAATGTCTCCGTCTGTGGCGATCACAAGAGAAGCTGAGGGAAGAGGGCTGTTTTAACAGGAAAAAAAAAGACATAGTAAAAAAATGTTCATTCAAAAAAATAAATAAATAAATAAATGAATTAAATATATACAGTTGAAGTCTGAATTATTAGCCCCTACTTGTTTATTTTCTCCCCTAATTTCTGTTTAACGGAGAGAAGATTTTTTTCTACACATTTCTAAACATAATAGTTTTAATAACTCATTTCTAATAACTGATTTATTTTATCTTTGCCATGATGACAGTAAATAATATTTTACTAGATATTTTTCAAGACACTTCTATACAGCTTAGTGACATTTAAAGGCTTAGCTAGGTTAATTAGGGTAACTAGGCAGGTTAGTGTAATTAGGCAAGTTATTATATAACAATGGTTTGTTCTGGGGCAACCCAGTGGCGCAGTAGGTAGTGCTGTTGCCTCACAGCAAGAACGTCGCTGGGTCGTAGGTTCGAACCTCGGCTGGGCTGGGTCAGTTGGCGTTTCTGTGTGGAGTTTGCATGTTCTCCCTGGGTTTGCGTGGGTTTCCTCCGGGTGCTCCGGTTTCCCCCACAGTCCAAAGACATGCAGTACAGGTGAATTGGGTAAGCTAAATTGTCCATAGTGTATGAGTGTGAATGTGTGTGTGGAAGTTCCCAGAGATGGGTTGCGGCTGGAAGGGCATCCGCTGTGTAAAATCGTGCTGGATAAGTTGGCGGTTCATTCCGCTGTGGCGACCCCGCAAGGGACAAAGCCGACAAGAAAATGAATGAATGAATGGTTTGTTCTGTAGACTCAAAAAAATTAGCTTAAAGGGGTTAATAATATTGACCTTAAAATGGGTTTAAAAAAAATTAAAAACTGCTTTTATTCTATCTGAAATAAAACAAATAAGACTTTCTCCAGAAGAAAATATATTATTAGACATACTGTGAAAATTTCTTTGCTCTGTTAAACCTTTGGAAAATATTTAAAAAAGAAAAAAAATTCAAAGGGGGCTAAAAATTCCGACATCAACTATATATATATATATATATATATATATATATATATATATATATATATATATATATATATATATATATATATATAATAGGGGTGTAACGATACTACAAACCGAACCGAAATATCGCGATACACCAACCACGATACGTATCGCGAAACTCTCATGGCGGACCGCGATACTGTCACGCCCACTGCTGCCCACTGTTAAGGTTGACGTCACTTGTCTCTAATTGAACCAAAACATCTTTATTTTATCACATTTGATTAAATTGTATTAGTAATGATGAGCTTTTGTTCTAAATATTATATTCTAATGTTTTAGAATTTAGAATAGTATTTTCCAAGTGCATGTCATGTCATGTGACTTGAGTGAGCGATCACACTCCATTACTACTGTATATGCAGGACGGCTGCTTCGCATATATTGAGATTGCAGATCCCCCAAATACATTTAAGTCTTCTGTTTGGGAACATTTTGGTTTTCCAGTGGAGTACAGGAATGGATTTCGTGTCGTAGACAAAGCGCACACTATCTGTCGTAACTAACTGTTTCACGAAACTTAATAAGGAATAACATTTAAAAAATGTGGTAAATTTCACAATGTGAGGGTGTACGCAAAAGACACTGACAACAGAACTGCCAACAAAAGGGATTTAACCCCTTACCTCGCTAGAAACTGATGAAAAGAAAAAAAGGTTTTCAGCGTCGTGCGCCTTATTCTTTCTTATACTGAACTGACCTGTAGAATAAAATAAATACAAAGATGACGTTCACCTCTTACCTGATGTCTTTAACAATACATTTTCTATGTGTATGCAAAATGGAAGTCGTAAGACATCTTCCCTATCCACCTTACTCTGAGAAAAGAGTGAACTTGAGGAGGTATAGCTCAATATGACGGGAAAGAGCTGAACAAAAAAGCAACAAACAAATCAATCGAAATAAAAGTGTACAGAAATCACAAAATTTCTCAAAGTGGGCAAAACTAATGCAAAATAATTTTGCCCAAACGAAAGTTAAGCAAAAACAACGAAATTCATAATCATGTTAGCAAAATACACGAAAAACGAGATCAAAAGAAGATGCGCTCTCCTCCGCTTTTCCTGACGTCATTTTTATATTCCCGTGCCAAGTCGACCAGTAATGATAGATCGTTCTCCTGACCAATTAGCTGTCGTGAAGGCGGACATACAGAAATGACAGGCATGGAGAGCGAGAGAGAGAGAGAGAGAGAGAGAGAGAGAGAGAGAGAGAGAGAGAGAGAGAGAGAGGCAAAAATTCATCTAATATACGGCTACAACCCTAACATTAGTTTCAGACAAAACTGCAATGTATTTTACTGGTGAATAGGTCATGTAAAAAACACTTTACAAGCACATTATATGTATATTATTTTTTCATTAATTTAAACGGAAACCTATCTAAATGATAACTAAAATGAGCATCACTTTGTCTGTGTCTGCACAGAAATCAAGCCCCTCACCTGAGAATGTGGACATTATGGTGTTTTTAAAGAAGAACTTAAAATTTAATTGATTATTCCAATTGTCCTATAGAGAGGACCGAACCGAACCGAACCGAACCGTGGCTCCAAAACCGTGAACCGAACCGAACCGTGCCGTGCCTTTGGTGTATCGTTACACCCCTAATATATAATATAATTATTATTTATTATTTCTTTTAAATTAGCTCCTAAAATTGAAAGTGTGCTTTATTGTGTATTCATCAGATTTGTCAATATACATAATTATTTTTGATTTTTTAACAATTATATATGCCATGGGTTTGGAAAAAAAAAAACAAATTTTATGTATTTATGTATTTGTTTGCTTGTTTTTTTGCTTGTTAAATTGTGTAAAAAAAAAACAAACTAAAATGCATGTGAACCGAGGCTACATTTCTGGGATTTGAAGCACAGTAAAAACAGCGAAATTGTTAAATATTACAATATTATTTTAAAAGAATTTTTACATTTGAATAAATATATATTAAAATTTTATTTATTCCTGTCACAGGAAAATGACTTTTCAGCATCATCACTCCAGTCATCACACGATTATTCAGAAATCGTATTATTTAATAAACATTAAAGAATGTAATTGTTTTTTAGTAATAATGACCTCAGTTTTGCAGCTTCAATTTGGGAAAACAAACAAACTAACAAATGTAACATTCTTTAATGAATATTTATTACAAAACAAAGCTTTTTTTTTTTTATTTATAGAAATGTCTTCACTGTCACTTTCAATTAAATGAAATCATGCCGAAATAAACAAATAAATAAATAGACCAAATAAATAAATAAATAAATAAATAAATATACTAAAATATACAAATTAATTATATAAATAAATAGACTAAATAAATAAATAGCTTAAATAAACTAAATAAATAGACTAAATAAATTAATAAATACACAAATAAACTAACTAACTAACTAACTAACTACATAATTACATAAATACACAAATATACTAACTAACTAACTAACTAACTAACTAACTAAATAACTAACTAACTAAATAAATAAATAAATAAATAAATAAATAAATAAATAAATAAATAGACTAAATAAAGACTAAATAAACAAAATAAATACACAAAATAAACAAAATAAATAAATAAATAAATAGAATAAATAAATAAAGACTAATAAATATATTGAATAAACAAATACACTACATAAATAAATACATAAATTAATAAATCAATAAATAAATACACTAAATAAATAAACAAAGTACACAAATAAACTAACTAACTAACTAACTAACTAACTAACTAACTAACTAACTAACTAACTAACTAATAAATAAATAAATAAATAAATAGACTAAATAAATAAATAAATAAACAAAATAAATAAATAGATTAAATAAAACAATAAATAAAGACTAAATAAATATATTGTATGAATATATAAATACACTAAATAAATAAATACACAAAATAATAAAATAAATCAATAAATAAATACACTAAATAAATAAATAAGTACACTAAATAAATAAATAAACTAAATAAACTAAATAAATAGACTAAATAAATAAATACATACACTAAATGAATAAATAAATAAATACACAAATAAACTAAATAAATACATTAAGTAAACAAACAAACAAATAAATAAATAAATAAATAAATAAATAAATTAATTAATTAATAAATAAATAAATAAATAAATAAATAAATAAATAAATAAATAAATAAATAAATAAATAAATAAATAAATAAATAAATAAATAAATAAAGACTTGATTGCAGGTATTAAAGCTACAAATATTCTGGTTAAAATGCTTCCACACAAGATCAAGTTATCAAACTTAGAATACACCATTTACGAGTATCTCTGAATAACACATTCCACTATATGGGCCTTGGCCCGCAAAATAATTCCTCACCAGCATCAATGTTAAGCTTAACCGCAGTATATGCTGAAGGCTACAGTGTGAACTGATGTGTGCTATAAATTTCCATGCCGATTGACCTCAGGGACTGATTTGATGTTCCTCAGGGGACGTTTGACATAAGGATTTGCACTTAGAAAAAAACAAACACCGAATGTATCGCTCTCCTCACCAACAAACATGCCTGTAACTCTTATGTAGCATACGGTTGATTACATCAGCTGTTATTTTACAGTATATTTGCTATACATACAGGTAGGTACAGGAGCATTGGTGTGGATGGGGAGTTTCTGTCAGTGTGATGGAGCTTCATGGCAAAACCGGCCAATCCTGGCGACACACTTTATGTCTATAACCTCTCGTGCTCTATAAACCTAAATTGTTCTATCAATCACAAAAGCACAATTATCAGCAAAATCTCAAGCCGCTGCTTCTGTTATCGTCATTTATGCTGAATTTTTTTATTTTTTTCATCCGCATAATGGCGTTTAGATTGATTCCGGCAGAATTTACTGGACAAGCAAGTGTAGTTTTATTGCAGAAGGGACTGTGAAATGACCTGAGAGGGTTGAAACGCATCTGTTGTGATGTTAAGCAGGTGAGGGTCGAGAGAGAAGCGAAAGCGTTAACGGATAAATGTGATTACTTTGAAGGCTATTGGTCGAGGGCAAGGTAAATGGTTGAGACAAGTTGAAAAACACCCACTCTTATGTGACTTAAATTGCATCTGTGAACAGAAACAAACACAAAAGCCAATAAAATAGCATTGGTCAGTAAGTCAGTAAGATGTTTTTCTTTCTTTTTTCCTCATCTTTTTTACCTTTTAAATGACCAATTATGGGATGTACTCATAATTAAGTATACCGCATTTTGAATATTTGTATCCATTTCTCAGTGAATATATTTTGGTGCATTTAAACAAAACAAAAAAGGTGAAAAAAACGGAAAAAGGTGGTTTGCCATCTTCAGGTTGGAGGAGAGTCCTTACCGCAGGTGGAGGAGTTCAAGTATCTCGGGGTTTTGTTCACGAGTGAGGGAAGGATTGAACGTGAGATTGACAGGCGGATCAGTGCAGCGGCAGCAGTAATGCGGTCGATGTGCCGGTCCGTCGTGGTGAAGAAGGAGCTGAGCCGAAAGGCAAAGCTTTCGATTTACCGGTCAATCTACGTTCCTACTCTCACCTATGGTCATGAGCTTTGGGTCATGACCGAAAGGACAAGATCTCGGAAACAAGCGGCTGAAATGAGTTTTCTTCGAAGGGTGGCAGGGCGCACTCTTATAGATAGGGTGAGGAGCTCTGTCACTCGAGAGGAGCTCGGAGTAGAGCCGCTGCTCCTCCACATCGAGAGAAGTCAGTTGAGGTGGCTCGGGCATCTGTTTCGGATGCCTCCTGGACGCCTTCCTAGGGAGGTGTTCCAGGCATGTCCCACCGGGAGGCGGCCTCGGGGAAGACCCAGGACACGCTGGAGGGACTATGTCTCTCGGCTGGCTTGGGAACGCCTCGGGGTCCCCCCGGAGGAGCTGTAGGAAGTGTCTGGGGAGAGGGAAGTCTGGGGTTCTCTCCTAAGACTGCTACCCCCGCGACCCGGCCCCGGAAAAGCGGCAGAAAATGAATGAATGAATGAATGAATTAAACAAAACAGATTTATTAAACAGATATATTTATTACAATAATATTTTAGTCACCAAACATATTGAGAAATGGAAAGATAAGATTAAATTCAAGCAAAATATTGCAAAAAAAAAAAATTTACAACCTACAAAATTTCAACTAAATTATTCAATTTTTTTGCTTCTCTTGATTTTTCCTCTTTTTTTAAATTTCTATTTAATATTTTTCGTTAACATAAATTTGGGCTACTAGTTTTTGGACCGTTATCATAAGTTATTTTGTTAGATAAGCTCCAGATTTTGCTTCAGTACTGACAAATCTAATGTATATGCACAAATATTGTATAGCTTCCTATTAAAAATATGAATTGGTAACACTTTACAATAAGGTTCATTATTTAATGCATTTACTAACATGAACTAATCATGAATAACACTTGTACAGCATTTATTAATCATAATTCAACATTCACTGATGCATTATTAACAACCAAGTTCATGCTTGTTAACATTAGTTAATGCACCGTGAAATAACATGAACTAACAATGAATAACTGTATTTTCATTAACTAACGTTAACTAACATGAACAAATGCTGTAGTAAATGTATTGTTCATTGTTTGTTCATGTTAGTAAATGCATTAACTAACATTAACTAATGAACCTTATTGTAAAGTGTTACCTATGAATGAAGGAAAATTTGAATGAAGGAAATTTTCACAGTATGTCTGATAATATTTTTTCTTCTCTAGAAAGTCTTATTTGTTTTATTTCGGCTAGAAAAAAAAGAAGTTTTTAATTTTTAAAAGCCATTTTAATGACAAAATTATTAGCCCCTTTAAGCTATTTTTTTTTTTCGATAGTCTACAGAACAAACCATCGTTATACAATAACTTGCCTAATTACCCTAACCTGCCTAATTACCCTAATTAACCTAGCTAAGCTTTTAAATGTCACTTTAAGCTGTATAGAAGTGTCTTGAAAAATATCGAGTCAAATATTATTTACTGTCATCATGGCAAAGATAAAATATTAGAAAAGTTATTAGAAATGAGTTATTGAAACTATTATGATTAGAAATGTGTTGAGAAAATCTTCTCTCCGTTAAACAGAAATTGGGGAAAAAATAAACAGGGATGCTAATAATTCAGGGGGGCTAATAATACTGACTTCAACTGTATATGGCGACGCAGTGGCACAGTAGGTAGTGCTGTCGCCTCACAGCAAGAAGGTAGCTGGTTCGAGCCTCTGCTGGGTCAGTTGGCGTTTCTGTGTGGAGTTTGCATGTTCTCCCAGCGTTTGCATGGGTTTCTTCCGGGTGCTCCGGTTTCCCTCACAGTCCAAAGACATGCGGTACAGGTGAATTGGGTAGGCTAAATTGTCCGTAGTGTATAAGTGTGTGTATATATATATATATATATATATATATATATATATATATATATATATATATATATATATATATATATATACACATACTCACTGGCCACTTTATTAGGTACACCTGTTAAACTGCTCGTTAACACAAATTTCCAATCAGCCAATCACATGGCAGCAACTCAATGCATTTAGACATTTAGACACGGTCAAGACAATCTGCTGCAGTTCAAACCGAGCGTCAGAATGGAAAAGAAAGGTGATTTAAATGACTTTGAACGTGGCATGGTTGTTGGTTGCAGACGAGCTAGTCTGAGTATTTCAGAAACTGCTGATCTACTGGGATTTTCACGCACAACCATTTTTAGGGTTTACAGAGAATGGTCAGAAAAAAAGAAAATATCCTTAATGCAATGACATCCGGCAGCTAGATCTGATTTATCTTGCATGAAGAGTGTGATCTAAGACAGAGCATGTCATTTTTGACAGTATGTCTCCTAATAATATAAGAATAAAATAAGTTTTATTTGTTTTATTTTGGCTAGAATAAAAGCAGTATTTTAAAAAAAAAAAACATTAAAAATTTTTTCTGATTGGATACAGAACAAACCATTGTTATACAGTTATTGGCCTAATTACCCTAACTTGCCTAGTTAAAGGGCCTTTAAATGTCACTTTAAGCTGAATAGAAGTGTCTTGAAAAATATCTAATAAAATATTATGTACTGTCATCATGGCAAAGATAAAAGAAATCAGTTATTAGCACAGTTGGGTGTAACGCTTTCCTCAGTAACACATTACTGTATTCTAATTACATTTTTAGGGAACACAGTACTGTAACGCATTACATTTTAAATTTGTGATTTGATTACAGTCACTAAAGTCAATGTAATTGCGTTACTTACATTACAAATATAGTTTTTAGAGGAAACTAATGCTTCTTTTAAATCATGTTTTCCACTGCAACGTCAGTTAATAAGCATACACTTTTAAATTGCTGAAGAACGCCAGCTGAAATGGTTGCTGACGAGAGCGGTTGCTTCTTCAATTGGAAATACAGACATTACTTTGATTTCATTGAGTGTAAAAACAAAAATATTGCTGTGAAATGGAGTCTATGTCCAGTCTCTATAGAACTTTCAACTGCTTTTAACTCAAGCACTTGAACAGAAAGCATTTTATGACCAAGGAGGACATAGAATACATTTTCACCAAAAACACGGTGGCCCAACTCAGCCTAAACAGGCTGAATTAGATTTTTGTGCAGGTTTGGGAGTGAAGGTATCTTCTGAATGTGAAGAGAAGTGTAGCTGCTTATGGGATCGTTCACATATTGCGTCTTTTGCGCACACAAGTTTGTTAGTTCCAATTGAGGCGCACGGCTTCTTTAAATACGAGATCAATGTGTAGCGAATTTTGACGCTCTCGCCGCCGGAGCTCAAGGCAGACAGCGTTGTCGCCAGGGCGGTCAGAGCGACCTTTGACGCTCTCGCTGCTTTCGGTGTGAACGTACAGTTATAGCTTTCTTTTAAATATCTTTTTTAATCTTTTATTCGTTAGTGTTCAAAAAAATTAAAAGACAAAGACCATTTTTGGGTGAACTATCCCTTTTAATCTATTATTTATCCATGCGTTTTTTTTTCTGTTGAATAATAGACACTGACTTCCATAGCTAGCCTATATGTACATGTTTTATAGCTTCAATTGACATAATATATTCTGAATAAATGACTGCAAAAACGAGAGTGCAATAATTTCACTATCCAGCTGTCGTTTCTCCATCACATTAGCCTGTATGCCTATGATATTGCCCTGGCTAAACTTTAGTTAACTTATTACATGCTTGTTAATCAAGAGGATGTTAGCAAAACAAAATGGCCTATTTGCTTTTGAACTTTTGGATAATTAGCTGACGTTAAATTTGAGCCTCAGGTAGTCTTTTGTTAACCGTTACTCACCTGCACACAATATAGATGAATGACGGAGGAATTTACACCGGCGGTTCTGTCGATCATATCATGCTGCCGTAACGGAGGTCAGCTGGTAATGTATGTTTTACACACACTCCGTCTGCAGTGTTTGTGTGGGCCAGACTGTAAAGCTATGGCCCAGATGCAGTCTGTGTGCAATGCGGATGCAGGAGTTAGCATAAGCGCTGATAGACGTTACTCCACTGTTGACACCTTATTTTTGAGGTGACAGTAACAATATAAATAGAGTCCTCGTTGGAGCATTCGCCTCGCACGTGGTTTTTCTTTCCAAATCGCCGGTTCGAGGCTCGCTTGTTGGAGCGGCTAGACTAAAACCAAGATATACTTTAAAATTTAGTTTTTTTATTGTCTGACTGGGAAAGCTGACCTTAAATAGAACACGCATTAACTTATACATATATTATATTATTAGTAGTATTTAAAAAATAATTATTATCCCCAGGAAAAAGGACACTTTCTCTTCAGGAGAAAAAAGAGCAGGGGTTCAAGCACCCAAAGCCCCCACCTCTGCACATGCCTGGTATATTTTAGTAGATTATAGTAATCTGATTACTTTTTACATGAAGTAATTGGTAATGTAATCAGATTACAATCTTCCAATAGTAGTCAGTAATTTGTAATCTATTAATTTGTTAAAGTAACTTACCCAACACTGGTTATTATTAGTTATTAAACTAATTTATTAAACTATAAGACTAGAGTTATTAAAACTATTATGTTTAGAACTGTGTTGAAATGATACATCTGACTTTAACTATATGTATGAACTGTTTTTTAAAATAAAATTGTAAATTTTGTGTATTTACTTTATAAGTGTGGCGAGGGGGCATTGCCGAGAGCCGTGGGAGCGAAACGAGGCCCGCCACAGATGAGAAACACCTGTGGCGCGCACCTGCCTCCAATCCCACGGAAGGAGCTCTGGACTATAAGAGGAGGAACGATGGCAGAGGAGAGAGAGAGAGGACCGGGCCCGGACACATTGTTTTAGTTTTGCTTTCAGTTTGAGTTTCAGTCCGTTTGTTTTGGTTTAGACGGCTGTCTCCGTGAGGAGCTGCCGTCCCTTTTACTAATAAATATTTAAAAGTTCGTTGGTTCTCCGCCTCCTTCTTCCCGGCGGCCAGGTGGCCGTAAACTTTACTACAGTGGTGCCGAAACCCGGGCGAAGGAGGGACACGTTGTCCAGTTGCCCTCGCCGCTGAGAGGGAGGGCGAGTGTTCGGGAGTTAACCAGAGTGGGGGAGAAACCCGTTCGTCTGCCAGAGTGCCGGGGCGGCCTGAGGCTGGCGAGGATCTGCCTGCTGCCGTCTCTTAGCATGGGGAGGAGCAGGGGACGCGGGGCTCCCCACCGGATGGGAAAGAGCTGAAGGGAGCCATCCTAGAGAGCCCCGGGGGAGTCGCCGTGATCCGCCATGATGCCGAAGCCTGCGTCCTCCACCGAAGCGGGAGCGGAGCAGGAAACCAGAAATGCCGCCAGCCAGCCAGCAGAACCGCCGCCGTACACCAGAAGACGGACGGGTGGATAGATTCCTCCACAGGGCTCCCAACACATCGTCGCATCTCTCGGCTGGTTGAGGACCGAGTGGCAGCGTGTCTGGAGAACCGTACCCCAATATTTTTTTTTCCTCTCTCCCCTCTCTGTCTACTTTGTCTTTCCTCCTTTTTTCTCCATCTCCTTTTTTCTCGGCCCGTCTCATATAGGTCTCGCGGGTGCTATGGCGCCAAACCAGGTGGCCGTAAACTTTACTACAATAAGCTATTGACCCAGTGGCTGAGAAAAGTTAAGAAATGGCCACCATTATGTGGTATAAATTGAATAATCAAAACACATTCAAACTCACACATCGCTCCACAAATAAACTGTGCATCAACACACTTTGGGGAACATGGACACCCTATTTCTGTTAATCTCCTCCAACTATTCAGGACACGGCTTGGCTCCGGCCTTCTCTTCAGCCCCGCCGGTGAAATCGATGCCAAGCCGGACGGAGATTTGGTTAGAGACACCGGGTGCGGCTGTAATCCCATCATGCTCAGAGTCACACACACATTTCAGGCAGAGTTAAATATGGCTGTTTGACTGGCTGTCGTGATCGATTTCTTCTTTGGGCAGTGTTGTAACTCCATCGCCGGCCTGCGGTGCAACTTTTATTACCACACCTCCTCTTGGGGGCGGCGCTAATGTTGCACTAATACTGGCGCAAATGACAGCAATTACACAAGCTGCGCTACGAGAACTACCACAGGAAGTCATGCGCTGCTTACATACAACACAGAAATAATCCTGTTTAAATGGTGCAAAATTGGCACAGTGTGTGTGGAAAGATGCAAAATAACTGTGGTGAAAGGATTTGATTTGACCCTTTGTAGGGCTTCTGTTCTGTTTTATAAATAAATTTAAAAAAAAGATGAATAATGGTATATTTAACATTTAAATATATCATAGGTTTAGAAGGCTTGGCTATTTTGGGGAATTTTGGGAAAATAAATAAATAAATAAATAAATAAATATTTAGTTAGTTAGTTAGTTAGTTAGATAGTTAGTTAGATAGTTTATTTAGTTAGTTAGTTAGTTAGTTAGTTAGTTAGTTAGTTTATTTATTGTCTGTTGTTGTTTTAGTGGGGCGACGCAGTGGCGCAGTAGGTAGTGCTGTCGCCTCACAGCAAGAAGGTTCGAGCCTCGGCTGGGTCAGTTGCCATTTCTGTGTGGAGTTTGCATGTTCTCCCTGCGTTCGCGTGGTTTTCCTCCGGGTGCTCCGGTTTCCCCCACAGTCCAAAGACATGCGGTACAGGTGAATTGGGTAAGCTAAATTGTCTGTAGTGTATGAGTTTGAATGAGTGTGTGTGGATGTTTCCCAGACATGGGTTGCAGCTGGAAGGGCATCCGCTGCGTAAAACATGTGCTGGATAAGTTGGCGGTTCATTCCCCTGTGGCAACCCCGGATTAATCAAAGGCCTAAGCCGAAAAGAAAATGAATGAATGAATGTTGTTTTAGTGTTCTTGACACAACATGTTGACTGAATATTAAATAATCACTGGAGTGATTTCAGAGAATTCAGAGTTTGGGAAAGAGAAAGGTAAATATTTATGCAGAAGTTATTTATTCAATTGTATTTTTAATTTAATTTAATTTAATTTAATTTAATTTAATTTAATTTAATTTAATTTAATTTTTTTAATTTAATTATTTTAATTTAAATTAATTTTTTTTTTCCTGTGGTCCTTTTAGTATTCTTGGCAAGACATGTTTACTGATTGGCTGTACCATGTTTCGTTGCAGTGAGGACTTTTAAATATAAAAATAATGAGAGTTTGCAAGGTTAGTGACGTCTGTACTAAATGATAAATAATGGTATATTCAACATTTTAAAATATACCATAGGTTTAGATGGCTTGGCTATTTTGGGGGGAAAAAATTAAATAAAATATATATATATATTTTATTTATTTATTTATTTATTTATTTATTTATTTATTTATTTATTTATTTATTTATTCATTCATTCATTTTTTATTTAGTTTGTTTATTTATTTTCTGTTGTTGTTTTAGTGATCTTGAAAACATGTTGACTGACTGTGCCATGTTTGGGACTTTTAAATATGAAATATTAATATTAATATGATTTTAAAATATTAAATAATCACTGGAGTGATTTCAGAGAATTCAGCATTTGGTAAATAGAAATGCATAAATATTAATGCAGAAGTTTGTTTATTTATTTGATTGTATTTTTAATTTAATTTAATTTAATTTAATATGAAATAATGAAAGTTTTCAAGGTTAGAGCTTGACCTGACCTTAAATCTTAAAAAAAAAAAAAAAATGAATAAATGTTGTCACTGTTACTTTCAATTCAATGAAATCATGCTAAAATAAATAAATAAATAAATAAATAAATAAATAAATAAATAAATAAATAATCACAGTTGTATTTGAGAGCCTCACATTATGGGTTAAAGTTATTATAATTTTATTGTTACTTGAAATAAATTACATAAGCTGAGCTCTTGAGGAACATGGCAGGAAGTGATTCGCTGCTTACATACAACACAGAAATAATCCTGTCTAAATGGTGCAAAATTGCCACAGTGTGTGTGGAAAGATGCAAAATGACTGTGGTGAAAGGATTTGATTTGACCCTCTGTAGGGATTCTGTTCTGTTTTATAAATAATAAATGATGAATAATGGTACATTCAAAATGTTAAAATATACCATCAGTTTTGTACAGACCTGTAGCTTTGAAGTTGTTGTTCTTTGTATTGAGGCAGCAGGTCAGTCTGTGACATTTAGATCCTCTATGGGTCAGAAGTCTTTTAGAAGTGGGAGTTTCACACCAGAATAGAGCCGGTCCTGAATGTGAGGAGAAAATGATCACCGGGACGTGGAGGCTGAGCATCATTTTATTTTATTTTTTTATTTTATTTTATTTTATTTTATTTTATTTTATTTTATTTTATTTTATTTTATTTTATTTTATTTTATTTATTTATTTATTTATTTATTTATTTGTTTATAAACATAAATAAATGGAAAAAATGCATGATACAAATATAATGCATGGTACAAATACAGTAGCTATACAGTATATACAGTGCTCAGCATAATTGAGTATACCCCATTTTGAAAATGAATATTTTGATCCATTTCTCAGTGAATATAGGCAATGTATTTTGGTGCATTTAAACAAAACAGATTTATTAAACAGATATATTTATTAAAATAATATTTTAGTCACCAAACATATTTGGAAAGTTTAGATAATACAATTAAATTCAAGCAAAATATTGCACAAAAAAAGTACAACCTACAAAATTTCAACAACATTTGTCCATTTTTTTGCTTCTCTTGATTTTTCCTCTTTTTTAAATTTGTATTTAATATTTGTCTATAACCTATACATTTGGCTGTACTAGTTTTTGGACCGTTATCGTCAATTATTTAGTTAGATAAACTCCAGATTTGGCTTCGGTACTGACTAATCTAATGTATATGCACAAGTATAATATTGTGAAGCTTCCTATTAAAATATTAATTTAAAGAGATTTGTGAGGGGTGTACTCATATATGCTGAGCAGTGTATTTACTTACTCTATTATATACATTTATTTTTATTAAATAAATATATTATAAATTATGGGGGACGCAGTGGCGCAGTAGGTATCTACTTTATCCACTAGATTATTAGATTATCTAGCAGAAAATGTAAGCGTCAGATATGTTTGTCAAAGTCAATGTCAATTTTATTTTTATAGCACTATTAAACACAACCAGAGGTTGACCAATGTGCTGCACAATACACATCACAACAAAGAAAAATAAAATTATAGCTAAAACAGACAATTTTCATTGATAAAACGCCAAATCAAAGAGGTAAGTTTTCAACTTAGATTTAAAAACAGACAGGGATGAAACAAATCTAACACAGAGGGGCAGAGCATTCCACAACCCAGGACCAGCTACTGCGAAAGCACGGTCAGCTCTGCATTTCAACCTCAACTTAGGGATACATAACAATCTCTGGTTAGATGACCGAAGAGAGGGACCAGGCTGATGCTCAATCAACATGTCTAACAGATAGGAAGGTGCCAGGCCATTTAGAGATTTAAAAACCAGGAGTAGGGCTGGACAATAATTCGATATCAATATATATTGCGATAGATTTTTTTTCAATAACGGTGACATGATTTTTAAACCCATTTCCGATATTTCGATATAAATTTGCATATATATATATATATATATATATATATATATATATATATATATATATATATATATATATATATATTAATATTTATATAAGATCTTATACATGTATCACTTGTCACTGAATGACGTTCAGTGCTCAGCCGTCAGAAAGAGCGTGATCTGATCTCACTTGCGTGATGACGAACAACACAGACACGCTGCCAGCGCTCAGCACAGCAGTTGGTTAAGCTGTGCCGCAGAAAGTTTTAGCTACAAAATGAGTGCTCTGAATACAGATGCGAATGAACAAGCTTCCACAAGTAACAATGCAGACGAAATAGTTGATAAGAAAGGAAAGACTAATGCAGAGGTGTGGAAGTGGTTCGGCTTTTTAAGTTTCAAAAAACTTAGTTTCGGTGCTCTGCAAAGTGTGCCAGAGAGTGTAGCTGACTAGCGGCGGCAACACATCAAATCTGTTTTACCATTTGAAGCAGTTCTGCCGGATAAAACATACTGAGAGTCAGAAGATGAGGCAACATAAAAGTTTAAGCCAACCTGTGGCCTCACCATCACCACCATCAACCTACCTGACACCGAAACCAGCGATGTCAGAAGAGAAGGCAATGAAGCAAACACAGATGGCTATGAGGCTCCGTGTAGGTTTTAAATCAAACTTCGCTTATCAACACTTGCATATACATCTATAAATCACTCGCATATACACCTATACTATTGAATGTTCAAAACATGTATGAAATTTGCGCATATACATATAAACTTGATGCATGCATACACCCACATATGCATATAAACTCGCCGATCCTTGCATATACTCCCACATTAACACACCCACAAACAAACTCGATCCTTGCATAAACACCAAAATTAACACTCACATACACAAACTCGCTGCATGCTGGCATATAGCACTCGCGCACTTACAAAATAAAACTCACAAACATATTTATCAGGTATCAGGTTATTGGAAAGCTGATGAAGTAGAAAGAATGTGATCAATAGAGCTATTAAATCTGTTAAATAACGAAAACGTGTTATATAAAATATTAATAATATATTAATAATCTTTCAATTTAATTAGGTAATTCCATACACAAATATAAATACAGATAAAACCCTTAAAGGACGTTCAAGATGAAAAGCAATTAGAATTATGAATATACTCAAACAACTCTTCTATTGCAAATATTAATGTAGCCTTTACTCTTGATGATTTTTTATTATTATAATTAATATTCTTTTTCTATGTTTTTTTTACGATGTGGATGTCATAATTGTAAGATTTTGGTATTATTTTGATTTTTAAATATTCAGCATATACAAAAAAAAAAAACACTGATAAAAGTTTCTGTTCATCACGTTGGTCAAGCTAACCCCCACAAACTGTCTATATATTATAAGCTGAGTCTGAGAGTTTTATTTATTATACAAATACAATACAAATAAAAAGTGAACAAATTTTTTTGTACTGTTTTTATTTTTAAAAAAAGTTATAAGAGTCTGGAGGTATTATCGACTTTGCAAATTCACTTTGCAGACATTTGTAGGTACAGACATCCATTGTGTGCGTTCTTGGCAGTTTTTCCTTTCTTTTTAATATTGTCCATATCGATATCGGAATTATATCTTATCGACCGAAATAAAAAAATATATCGTGATATAAATTTTTGCCATATCGTCCAGCCCTAACCAGGAGAAGAATTCTAAAAGTGACTCGACAGTGCACAGGCGGCCAGTGCAAAGAGCGCAAGACTGGTGTAATGTGGTCATGTTTTTGGTACCTGTTAAAAGTCTTGCACCAGCCTTTTGAACTAATTGTATACGGTATATGGTTTTCTGACTAATCCCATAGTATAGTGAGTTACAATAGTCCAACCTAGTGGTAATAAAAGCATGGAACATTCTTAAAAAAATGTAGATAGAATTTAACTGTTTTTAAGAGTCGAAGCTGAAAGAAGCAGGACTGAATCACTGCATTTATCTGTTTGTCAAAGCTCAAGCCATCATCCAGGGGTGCTTTTCTCCAACAACGACTTAACTCATGGCTGAACTATCATAGTACGATGCATCGTTTGGGAAAAGAACGATGAAGTGACGAATGTTTCCCAAAACGTGTAGTTTCTCTGTCGCAGATCCATCGCTTGAACCACGTTAGTTATAATGTAAAACGCCCATAATGATGCTCTAAACAGATTGGTAACAACTTCTTTAGAAAAGAACCGCATTATTTATTTGTGCAAATTATATAGTTTTACACGCACGCACATTTAAAAAAAAAAAACAATATTAGTTTTGGTAAAAAATGCACTCGTTTTCCATATTCATTCATTCATTTTCTTTTCGGCTTAGTCCCTTTATTAATCTGGGGTCGCCACAGCGAAATGAGCCGCCAACTTCTCCAGCACGTTTTTACACAGCGGATGCCCTTTCAGCCGCAACCCATCTCTGGGAAACATCCACACACACTCACTCACACTCATACACTACGGGCATTTTAGCCTACCCAATTCACCTGTACCGCATGTCTTTGGACTGTGGGGGAAACCGGAGCACCCGGAGGAAACACACGCGAATGCAGGGAGAACATGCAAACTCCACACAGAAATGCCAACTGACCAAGCCGAGGCTCGAACCAGCGACCTTCTTGCTGTGAGGCGACATCGCTACCTACTGCGCCACTGGGTCGCCTTGTTTTCCATATTAAATGAAATAAATATAAACGGCTCATATAGAGCCCGTGTTTCCTTTACAAATATTATTAAGAACATTACATATTGTATTCTGAATTAACATAAAAGTACTTGCATAAGCTAACACGTATTCGAATATCATACATCAATCATATACATAAATAATGAGGCTATTGATTAAGAAATGAAATTTAATATTTATTAGAAAATAAAAAAATCATACTTTAATAATAATATAAATAATATTAATGATGATGATTATTATTATTATTATTATTATTATTATTATTAAGTAGGATATTTTTTATGTTTATTTGAATTTTTTTTAAAAGACTACTTTTACAATTGTATAAGCGCTATACAAATAAAGATGAATTGAATTGAATTGAACAATTTGACACCCCTGCAGAAATGTTCTAACCAACAGGCCTATGTCCAATAGGCCTACAGTACAGATACTTAATAAATAACCCATTATAAATTTAAAGATTAACGTATGCTATGTTTTTTTTATTTTCACAAGCTTCGGAGACGTAATGTAAATTCCTCTTTTAAATAATAAGTCACCTACAGCTTTCGTCATGAGCCATGACTGTGTTCAAAATGACATCAATGTTTTCAAAGTGCACCGCGATGGGAGCGCAATTATAAACATGAAGATCACTAAAATTGAACTTTAAAAATACTTTGAAAGCAAATTACACCTAAGAGTGATGACGTTAATGCTTTTTTTTTTTTTTTTAAATCATTCGAAGTTTAAATGTTAGAATGTTCTAAATGAATAGGGCATAGGGGGGATAACTGAATAGAACACAGCCAGGAACTATGTTTCTAACTACAGCTCCAGAGGTGTAGTTGCAAGTGAGCTTGCAGAATGTTCATTGAAATGACGGATTTGAGAAACACCAAATCAACGAACTATGTTTGTAATGACGCAACTTGCGACCTTAGTTGGCTAACGATATTTTTCAGAAACACACCCCAGAATTTTTACCTAAGGCTTCATAGAAAAACTTGACTTTTCAATATTAACTATTGGTGCTTGATAGGCCGAACAGAATTATTTCAGTCTTACTCTCATTAAATTCTAGAAAGTTCAAAGACAAACAAGCTTTCACATCCAACAAGCATCACATAAGAGTCTCTAGCCCACTTGAAACAAGTTAAGTGTTGTTATATGTTGC
This sequence comes from Danio kyathit, assembly GCA_903798195.1. NCBI lineage: Eukaryota > Metazoa > Chordata > Actinopteri > Cypriniformes > Danionidae > Danio > Danio kyathit. The sequence goes on along the minus strand of LR812536.1, from coordinate 7,946,450 downwards.
TTAATAACAAAAGTAAAGAGATTTTAAATATAATACAGAAATTGCAGCAGTTTTTCCTCACAAGTCATTGTGTACACTCTCAGAAATAAAGGTACGCGAGCTGTCACTGGGGTGGTACCTTTTCAAAAGGTACAAATTTGTACCTAAAGGGTATTAGTACCTTAAAAGTACAAAAGTGTTCCTCTTAAAATTTTTATTTACTAATATACACTTTTGAGGTACCAATATGGACCCTTTAAGTACAAATGTGTACCTTTTGAAAAGGTACTACCCCAGTGACAGCTTGCGTACCTTTATTTCTGAGAGTGTGCATGTAGTTTCAGAGCTTAAAGCTAAAATCACATAATTAAACATTCCAGGACTTGCAAGGGCTGCACTCAGACTCTGGTTCAGACCAAACAATCTAACCAAGAAACACAAACAGACTCAGTCTGCAGTGTAAATGTGTTAATCGTGAACTCAGACAGAAATCCACAGTCCTGTAGTCAGAAATCCACAGCTCATTCATCTCCTCACAAATGATCCTCAGTGCATCAATAATTCACCTTTACATCTGATCCTCACAGTAGATTAATGACCCCACCAGGTCTTTCTCTCTCTCTCTCTCTCTTTTTGTGTGTGTGTGTGTGTGTGTGTGATATGTAATTCAACTGAGTTTTAATCACAAGACAATAGCAGAAAATACTGGATCCCTTCATTTACTGTACTTATCAGTCTGTCAGAAGAGCCCATTATAAAGTGTGTGAGATCTTCTGGTCGATACATTAGGGCTGTGTGCTATTTATCATCTACGCTAATATTATAATTGTTGTTTCGACAGCATGCAGGCTGACATTATTGAGTATGTCTGTTGAGAAAACACTTGAGAGTCTAAAAGCATTGACTTGTGTGATGAAATACAGTAAGTGATATGTCTGATTGTAGTAAGTATATAATTAATATTGAAAAATATGAGTTATCTGGGTTTTGTTTCTGAGAAATGCGGATTTGTTTTTTTGTTTTTTTATGCGTTTGGTCGTATGAAGTGTTAATTTCTGAATGCATAATTACACAAACACATGAAGAGATTTCTTTACCTGAAGTAATAGTAGATTAGAAATATAATAGATTAGAAAAGACATAAAAATAGTAGAATAATGGAATATTATGGTTAGAAATTTAGTAAAAAAAACTGACATGGAGGGTATAATGAGATGTGTTTCCCAAAATATGTTTAATTAAATAATTAAAACAAATATTATAAAAAATAAGTTTTGATTACATAATAATAAAATAATAATAATAATAATAATAATAATAATAATAATAAAATAATAATAATAATAATAATAATAAAATAATAATAATATTAATAATAATAATAAAATAATAATAATAATAATAATAATAATAATAATAATAATAATAATTGTTGATTACTGAATAATAATATCAATTGTTGAGTACATAATATTAATAATAATAACACAATAATAATAATAATAATAATAATAATAATATTAATAATAATAATAATAATAATAATAATAATAATAATTATTATTATTATTATTATTATTATTGATTACCTAATAATATTATCAATTGTTGAGTACATAATATTAATAATAAAAACATAATAAAAACATAATAATAATAATGATAATAATAATAATAATAATATTAATTGTTGATTACCTAATAGCAATATCAATTGTTGAGTACATAATATTAATACTAATAACATAATAATAATAATAATAATAATAATAATAATAATAATAAAATAAAAATAAAAATAAAAATAATAATAATAATAATAATAATAAAATAAAAATAATAATAATAATAATATTATTATTTTAATGAATAATAATAATAATAATAATAATAATAATAATAATAATAATAATAATAATAATAATATTAATATAGATTGTTGAGTACATAATAATAATAATAATAATAATAATAATAATAATAATAATAATAATAATTGTTGATTACATACTAATAATATCAATTGTTGAGTACATATTATTATTATTATTATTATTATTATTATTATTATTATTATTATTATTATTATTAATAATAATAATAATGATAATAAATGCTGATTACATAATAATAATAATAATAATAATAATAATAATAATAATAATAATAATTGCTGATTACATAATAATAATAATAATAATAATAATAATAATAATCACACTAACAATAATAACAACAATTATATGTATATATATATATATATATATATATATATATATATATATATATATATATATATATATATATATATATATATGTGTGTGTGTGTGTGTGTGTGTGTGTGTGTGTGTATATATGTATATATATATATATATAATCAAATTAAAATTTTATATATTATTATTAATTTTATTATTATTATTATTATTATTATTATTATTATTATTAATAATAATATTTGTGTGTTCATGTGTATAAAAATATACACAAATAATTATTTAAACACTAAAATAAATACTAATAATACATGTAATGCATAGCGATACAAAGTATATTAAAAAATAATTACATATATTTTTAATTAATTCAAATTTTTATTATTATTTGTATTGTTTAACTACAATGTTTTTTGCGCCAATTGAATTTATTAAATTGAATTTATTCATTATTTTATTTATTCGTTTTTTTTATTGCATTTTCCTTATTATTATTCATTTATTTATTGCGTTTTGCCAATTCTTGTTTGCTTTGAATATAAAAAGAAAGAAAAATAATAGTGATAACAGCATGACTATATTATCTACTAAAATAATATTGAGATATTGATTAAAAATATATGAAAAAATGTCAATTTAACACTCAAATTTGTCATCATTTCCACAGCCAGTAACAGTCAAATTCAACACCAAGAAATAGCGTTTAGTATAGAGACCATTTTGAGGAATGTAAACAATAACAATAGTCCCAACGTATTTCCTGTTTTACATTTTTAATTTCTATAGCTTCCGAGAATCCAAAAAGTTCCACATATTGATAAATAATGTTATGATAGCTGTTATAACATCAAGTTATGATTGAATCGCCTCTTGTTACAGATATGAAATAGTTTGACAATAAGCAGAAAATGTTTTTGGGCCAATGACATCACCACATTAAAATTGTCTACATAATATCCCCATACTGTAGCTTAAGCATTCCTCAATATAATGTTCAAATTCAGTGAAGCAAAGTAATTGTAGTAAAAGTAACCTAAACAGAGGACTGACCTCTCCAATAGCATTCAATGCAGTATTAATACCCAGGCTTTCCCTCAACATCCCGTTCACCTGAGTCTTTGTTTCTGTAGTGCTTTTTTTTTCTTGGCACCATTGTGATCAATAGTGCTCTTCCTCTCTCCTGAACCCCCTGTACAGTAAGTGCTTTAAGTACAGAAAAGATAGCGATAGCGTAAAGCTCAGCAAATAGCTAAATTACATGAATCCGTTTGTGTGAAGAGTTAAAGAGGCTGGCATGAAGATGCTAAGTGTTAATTAGATATTGATCCAATTTAGCTGATGATTTCCTATCCGCTGTGCGAGGAGTAATACACTGTTCCTCCATATTCCTGACTTCATTTCCATTCAGGCCCGTCACACTGTAATCTTAACTCTTAATGATTTTTTCTTCTTCTTTTTTGGGAAGAATAAAAGATTATCGGAGGATGTTTTGCTAGGAAATAGTCCTTTTTAACTTAAAATGTCATGTTTAATTTAATGTGATACTTGCAGTTTTGTGCAGAAGTAAATGTACTACAGGGGCAGTGTTGGGTGTAATAAGTTACTAATGTACAGTAGTTACTTTAAATTACTTTTCCACTGAAAAAGTAAGAGATTACTTTACATTCATTCATTAAATTTACTTCGGTTTAGTCTCTATTTTCAGAGGTTGCCACAGCGGAATGAACCGCCAACTATTCCAGCATATGTTTGATGCAGTGGATGCCCTTCCGGCTGCAGTCTAGTACTTGTAAACACCCATACACAGTCATTCACACACACTCATACACTACGGGCAGTTTAGTTTCTTCGATTCACCTATAGCGCACGTGTTTGGCCTTGTGGGGGAAACCAGAGCACCCGGAGGAAACCCACAGCAACACGGGGAGAACATGCAAACTCCACACAGAAACGGCAACTGTTGGGTGTAAACTGTTACAAAGGAACTAGTTACTTTAAATTACTTTTGCACTGAAAAAGTAAGAGATTACTTTACATTTTTAGGTAATTTAACCTATTTTTAAAATGTATTTAGTCAAATTAGTTCATGAAAATATAATGTACAAATTCAGTGAAGCAACGTAATTGTGTATTTATTTATTTATTTATTTATTTTCATTTTTTTTGGTAAATTGTAAATAAAAGATTATCAGAGTATATGTTTATGTTTAACCTATAAGGTCATGTTTAACTTGATGGGATTCTTGAGTGGAAGTAAATGTACAACAGGGGCAGTGTTGGGTGTAATTTATTACAAAGGAACGAGTTACTTTAAATTACTTTTCCACTGAAAAAGTAAAAGATTACTTAAAATCTGTAGGTAACTTAATTAAAGTTACTCATAATATACTTGCCTTAAATACTGTAGATTAATTCAACAGTTCTGTATAAAACAATTCAGAGAAGCAGATTTCAAATATATTTAGCAGATACAGTTGAAGTCAGAATTATTAGCCCCCCTGAATTATTAGCCCCCCTGTTTACTTTTTTCCCCAATTTCTGTTTAACGGAGAGCAGATTTTTTTCAACACATTTCTAAACATAATAGTTTTAATAACTCATTTCTAATAACTGATTTATTTTATCTGAGCCATGATGACAGTAAATAATATTTGACTAGATATTTTTCAAGACACTTCTATACAGCTTAAAGTGACATTTAAAGGCTTAACTAGGTTAATTCAACGCAATCTCACGGCAATTCGTAACTTTTTCATTAGTGGCTAATTCGTATGAATTCGTACGATCTAATTCGTACAAATTAGTACGATTTGCCCATCACCCAATGACGGTTGGGGTTAGGTGCCACGCCTCCTTTTTAAAATCGTACATTTTCGTACGACTGAACTCGTACAAATTCGTACGAATTAGCCACTAAACTGACAAAACGTAAAATACTTACGTTTCCTCGTGAGATCAGGCTGGTTAATTAGGTTAAGTAGGCAGGATAGGTAATTAGGCAAGTTTTTGTTTAACGATGGTTTGTTCTGTAGACTATCGAAAAAAATATATAGCTTAAAGGGGCTAATAATTTTGACCTTAAAATAGTTTTAAAAAAATTGAAAACTGCTTTTATTCTAGCCGAAATAAAACAAATAAGACTTTCTCCAGAAGAAAAAATATTATCAGACATACTGTGAAAATGTCCTTGCTCTGTTAAATATAGTTTGGGAAATATTTTAAAAAGAAAAAATATAATAATTCTGACTTCAATTGTACATCTATTTTTAAAATGAATTTTCAAATTATTGCATGACAATATAACGTACATATTTAGAAAATAATTAACTAATTAAAAAAAATGTTATTAATTTGTATTTATTTATTAAAAAATAATTCAGATTTTTAAAACAAAAAGTACGCTTGTGCAACATTTGCACATGCCTTAAAAACAATTAAGCGAGTAAGAAATTAATTACATATAATTGTCATGTATAAAATAATGTCACTATAAATTTTCTTAATTATTATAATTTGAAATAAATAAATAAATAAATAAATAAATGTATAAACAAACAAACAAATGTATTTAAATACATAAACAATAAATAAATAAATAAATAAATAAATAAATAAATAAATAAATACATGAACTAAAGTGTTACTTTTATTTATCAGAGCATTTGCTGACTTAATTTGTTGTTGAATTTGATGAAGCTTAGAATAGGAATGCAGTGAGGACAATCCATTAAAATATTAGATATTTACTGACAAGATTTTCAAGGACCTAAAAGCCGAAGTAAACCTCAAGGAACATATTAAAATAGTTAGTAAATAATGTATGCCATTATCCCTTTAAAGGGGACCAATTATGCCCCTTTTTACAAGATGTAAAATAAGTCTCTGATGCCATTTTGGTGACTGTCGCTTTAAATTCAAATGAGATTGTGCTCTTTTCAAAAGAGGGCGGAGCTACAAATGCCTGTGTGTCAGCATAGTGGCAGATTCAAAAACAAGACTAACATCATATGCTAATGAGGGAGAGATTGTGACTAATGAGCGGGGATTTCCCCCTCTGATGACACTTACAAAGGTAGAATGTCAATCAAAGTGTTTCAGCAGATGGTTTTAATCAAGTGTGATGGTAAAAAATAAAATAAAATGAAATCGTTTTTATCATTAGACGCTGGTTATATTCACAGACTGTTACCATATAACTGCGTTTAACCCTCATATAAAAGTTATTTTTGCATCTCCTTTAAGCAAACTCTTCACCACTTCTTCTGATCAAGTCTGTAGTGATGCTGAGATGAAGAAATTAAGCATCTCACTGCCATCAAACTGAGCTGAAATGCAATCCAGAGCTGAGAGCCTTGCGGATCTTGCTGGAAGGTCTGATATTAATGACCGTCTGTCGCACAGCAGCTAATAGTGTGTTTAGCGAACTGGAACTCTGCACGTTTTATTGCACAGATTGGTGCATTATCCTCTCATCAGCTTACACCCGACCCGCAACACAAGGAATTCTGGGATGTGCTACAATCAATGGGATAAAGTCCATTTACTGGCATCTCTGGAGCTCCTGTGAGGGAGGGGCTCGTCTTTAATTACTTGTGTTTACTAATGCTCGAGGTTTGCTAATGGTTGTAAGATTTGTTTATTTTTCTGTTGGTCTAATGGAGCTAAATTGGAGAATTTAAGTTGTTATTGTTAACCAATGTTATTGTTGTTAACTAAAATTAAAAATGTTAGGCCTGAAACTGTTTCTGACCTCTTCAAATTAAGGACAAATATTTGAAAAAATAAAAATATAAATATGAAATTACTGGATTTCAATTTAAAGTTGTCACAATCACCAGCGATCCATGCTTGTAGATCACTGGGAGTCATTCACTTTCACTCAGGACTACAAATCTGTCACCATTTGGACTACAAATCCTGTCATGCACCATATACTCACACCTGTTCCGGTTTTCCACACAGAGCTGAAGCTGTTCAGAACTGATTACATGGACTTTAAAAGCAGCACAGACACACACAGACCTGTTGCTGAGTCTTGTTAAAACTGTACTGTGAGCATTACAACGCATTTCCTTTGCCTTGTGTTTGACCCTCGCTTTGTTTTATTGTTTATTCCTGTTAATTGACCACGACTCTGGATTATCTGTACACATCTGTTTGCCCCTGTGTTGACCCTTGTTTGCCTGACCATTTTCCTAATAAACCCTGCATTTGGATCCTCAACCCCATTGTCAGCGTTCTTCACATTACATTAGTTATGCATTTGATTTCAAAACAGTCCTGTTTTATTCTTAAAACTGCTGATTCCTTTTTTTCCAGATGAAGTTGACCAAAAAATCATCAAAAGCTAGACATCATGCTGAAATCCAAAGATATTCAAAAATAAATGAGAAAGAATATATATGAGATCTACCAGTCTAGAAAAGGTTATAAAGTCATTTCTAGTGTTTTGGGACTTGGGAACATGGAATAGTGGACTATCCCAGTAATGGCCGACCGACTAAAATTACCTCAAAATCACAGTGACAACTCATTCAAGAGGTCACAAAAGACTCCACAAAAACATCCAAAGAACTGCAGGCTTTACTTACCTTAGTTAAAGTAAGTGTTCATGACTCCACCATAAAAAAGACTGGGCATACATGGTTTTCATGGCAGAGTTCCAAGACAATATAAAGGCTTGTCTCAGTTTTCTCAGAAAACATCTTGATGATCCCCATGACTTTCGGAAAAAAAAAAATTGTGGAATGACAAGACAACACTTTAACTTTTAGGAAATTGTGTGTCCCATTAAAGGGCACCTATGGTGAAAAATCTACTTTTTAAGTTGTTTGGACATACATATGTGTAGGTATAGTGTATAGACCGTCATATTGGGGTGATATACTGTAAACACACCCAGTCCTTTTTTCTTCAATTTAACAACATAAAAACGGTGGACCAGTTGGACTGGTTTTGAGAAAGACCGCAACTTGACGTAGGAGTGCGGTCCCTCCGCCCACCAATATTGATTGACAGGTGTGCATTACCATATTCTCAGTTTGTTTCACGTCCGACATTTTCAGCGTGTGAGTCAAAGTGATGTCACCAAAGAAACACCCTTGCTCTATTTTTAGATGTAAGGCTCATTGGGCTCAACACAAGATCAACATTCACCACGTTATCGCTCTCCTCGGCGCCAGTGTTTGTAACTAGGCGGGTTTGCATACATGTGTACTTTTCATCGCGTCTTCCTTAAACTTCAGCTGTTGCATTTCCCAGCCCAGCCACGACTCAGGACACTGTTCATATTTCTGCCGCACCACAGAGCGTTATCTGAATAGTTTCATTTTAAATAACATGCGAATGTGCGCATCTGGTGAGGCGTGTAGTGGCTCTGAGCGGTGCATTCGGTGTATGACACCCTTTAGTTATAGCCTCAAGCAGGTCGTACACCAGAAGCGCCGCTCGGGCGACGCACAGCGTTGCGCCACGCAGTGGCATGCATTTCTGGATTGAACTGCCATGGATGAACTGGATGAACTGTCATGTGCGCACGGTGTCGTGGCGCTGAGTGGCGCATCCGGTGTGTGATGCCCTTCAGTCAAAGTAAATTCAGTGTGCTTGGTTATTAGTCTCGGTGTAAAAGCTCGGAGCTTTAAACTAGCACACAGTTGGCTGTAAAACTATACAAAGACACAAATGATTTTGTAGTCTCTGCTTGGTCTGTGTCCGAGTCGTACATGTACGGCTGAATGCTGGTCTCACTCTCACTCTCACTCATATTGCTTCTCTCTGTCTGCCTGTCTGTTGCCATACACAGCGGGGGAGCTCTTGGCTCCACCCCCTTGTTAAGTTGGGTGGGAAGTCGAAACTAATTTTCATGTGAAGCAACACGCCCCTAAAACAGCGAGCTGTGTACACGCCCCCAAAATGGCACTTTTTAATACATTATAATAAAAAATCTGAATTGTGTTTTCAGAAAAATGTGGTAGTGGTGGTATTGTGTTGGTCTGGGGCAGCTTCAGGACCTGGAAGACTTGCTATGATAAATTAATCCATGAATTCTGCTGTGTACTGAAATATTCTGAAGAAGAATATGCGGTCATCTGTTAGTGACTTCAAGCTGAAGCAGACTTGGGCTCTGCAACAGGACAATGATCCAAAGCACACCAGAAAGTCCACTTCTGAACGGCTGGAGAAAAACAAAATGAAGACTTTGGAGTGGCCTAGTCAAAGTCCTGACATGAATCCAATTGAGATGCTGTGGCATGACCTTAAAAATGCAGTTCATGCTTGAAAACCCTCAGCATCTGTGTGGAAAAGTTTGAAAACCATTACAGACTATAAAACACCATCCCCAGCACTGTAGACAACCAACGACTTGCAAACGACCTGAATGAGTTTTACTGCCGGTTTGAAAAAAACCCCCACACCCACTCTGAACTGCTGTTTACATCACCATTATCACCTCCACCACCCTCCGCCTCCCCCATACCTGCACTTCAGTTCAGTGAAGATGATGTGCGCCAGGTCTTCCGGAAACAGAAGAGGAAAAAAGCTCCAGGCCCAGATCTTATAACACCAGCCTGTTTAAAATCATGTGCTGACCAACTGGCCCCCATCTTCACCCTGATCTTCAACAGATCACTGGAGCTGTGTGAAGTGCCCTCCTGCTTCAAACGCTCCATCATCATTCCCATACCAAAGAAACCCAAACTCACAGGACTAAATGACTACAGACCGGTGGCGCTGAAATCTGTGGTCATGAAGTCTTTTGAAAAACTGGTGCTGGCCCACCTGAAGGACATCACTAAACCCTCACTGGACTCTCTTCAGTTTACCTACAGAGCAAACAGGTCTGTGGATGATGCAGTCAATATGGGACTGCATTATGTTCTGCAACACCTAGACAGACCGGGGACCTATGTGAGGATCTTGTTTGTTGACTTCAGCTCAGCTTTTAACACTATCATCCCAAAACTTCTCCTGTCCAAATTAACTGAGCTCTCCGTGCCCACCTCTGTCTGTCAGTGGATCAACAGCTTCCTAGCGGACAGGCAGCAGCTGGTGAAGCTGGGAAAATTCTCATCCAGTACCCGCACAATCAGCACTGGCGCCCCCCAGGGGTGTGTCCTCTCCCCACTGCTCTTCTCCCTGTACACGAATGACTGCACTTCGAAAGACTCCTCTGTCAAGCTCCTAAAGTTTGCAGACGACACCACATTTATCGGCCTCATTCAGGACGGTGACGAGTCTGCTTACAGACAGGAGGTTAAGGAGTTGGCTGTCTGGTGCAGTCACAACAACCTGGAGCTGAACACGCTCAAAACAGTGGAGATGATAGTGGACTTCAGGAGAAACCCCCCTGCTCTCCCCCCACTGAGCATCATGGACAGCATTGTGGCAGCAGTGAAGTCATTCAGGTTCCTGGGCACCACCATCTCTCAGGACCTGAAGTGGGACACTCACATTGACTCCATTGTCAAAAAAGCTCAACAGAGGCTGTACTTTCTTCGTCAGCTGAGGAAGTTAAACCTCCCAAAGGAGCTGCTGAAACAGTTCTACACCTCCATCATTGAATCAGTCATCTGCACATCAATAACTGTCTGGTTTAGCTCAGCTACCAAATCCGAACTCCAAAGACTACGTTGAATAGTTCGGACTGCTGAGCGAATCATTGGTACAACCCTCCCTACTCTCCAAGAACTGTACTTATCCAGAGCGAGCAAAAGGGCTGCCAAAATCACTCTGGCCGCTCACACCCAGCACACTGCCTGTTTGAACTTTCACCTTCTGGTCGACGCTACAGAGCACTGCGCACCAGAACAGCCCGACACAGAAACAGTTTCCTCCCTCAGGCAATCCATCTTATGAACACTTGATGATAATAATTGTGGAACCAACATCACTACCTGTTATACACTTTTTTTTCGACACACATACACTTATTTAACAACACACTTTACATGCCAATTTGCACATAACAGCTGCACATATTATGTTGTATATAGTAATATAGCTACATACATTAGTCAATTTGTATATTTGCATTCACTTTTTAAAATATATTTATTGTCTGTTTTTTAGTCCTGTCTGTAATTCTGTTGCACTGTAGAAGCTCTGTCACGAAAACAAATTCCTTGTATGTGTGAACATACCTGGCAATAAAGCTCTTTCTGATTCTGATTCTGATTCAATGTGACTGAAGTACAACAATTCTGCAAAGATGAGTGGCCAAAATAAGTGGCGGTTCTAGTTTAAATGGCACCCTGGGCGAACCACCCGGTACAACAATCCCCCCCCCCCCCATTTATTTTTCAATAAATATAACAATTTATTAATATTTATTGTTATTATTATTATTATTATTATTATTATTATTATTATTATTATTATTATTATTATTATTATTATTATTATTATACAAATATTATTCTAAATAAATAACAGAAATCAATCCTAAATGTTACTGGGAAACAATGTAACAACTGGAGTGATATGCTAAGATCACTTAAGAAATCTTTTGCATGAATATTAATTATGACAATTCTATAGAATACAAAAAATATATATATGTTTTGTAGAATTATCTGTTGTCTTACCTGACTCATGGCAGAGAATTAATGTTATTAACACTTCCCTGACGTTTTTTCTTTTTTTTTTTAAAGTGCCCCCGTGGGCCCCCAGCAAGATGTCGCATTGGGCGATTGCCCATATTGCCCATGCCTAAATCCACCACGGGCCAAAATTCCTCCACAGCACTGTAACAGACTCACTGCAAGTTATCGAAAATGCTCGATTGCAGTTGTTGCTGCTAACGGTGGCCTCTTATTAGGTTTAGGAGCAAACACATCTCTTAATAACAAATACATAAATTTATTGTGTTTACTTGTGTTATCTATGACTAATATTTAAATTTGTTTGATGATCTGAAACATTTAAGTGTGACAAACATGCATGAAAAAAAAAAATGAGTAAGGTGGCAAACGCTTCTTCACAGCAATATACTATTATTTTATAATATTTTTAGATGTTATGTCTTCAAACAAATTAGGCAACAATACCAGTGTTATTCTGACCAGCTTTGATTTTCAGAAAATAAAGGTTTAAATAACAACATTTTTGTTCGAAATTTGAAAGAAATATTATAATAAATCTTGTAAATCTGGAACAAATAAATTTAATTTAATTTAATTTAATCATGCGCAATCTCAAGCTCTACATTGCATTATATTATGTCGTATTTCATGACAAACTATTGTAAAAGTTGTTAATGAATACATTTTAAATGGGTTAATATACATATTTAAAACAAACTACAGTACACAGTACACAGTACAGTACATACGTACATAAAGAACAGAAGAGTAACTGAGTTGGATTTTATTGCTCGTTGACATGTTAATTTACAAATAAAGGCTCATTCAATATCTGAAATAAGGCATGAAATGAGGTTTAACAACTGCTATTAAATTGTCATTGTAAAACACTCATAGCTGGTCATTAGGCAAACATGCAATAACAACCCTGCAATGGACCATTAAAGAACATGTGAAGCTGGAGTATGATGACAGGACACTTATGCTCAGTAGAGCTTTTTCATCATTACATTAACAGCACCACTGTTACTGCTAAACGAGAGATGAAAGTATAGAAGGGTCAAATTAACCTTTTAAATGTTAAATTGATTTTGGATTTGGGTTAACATTTGGATGGGTCAATTTTTGTTTTTATTTTTTTACATTTGTAATGATTAATAAATTTAGAGAATGGTTTTTTACTGCAAAATGTGAAATATATTTGGTGTGTATTACTGTTAAGGTAAAATATTGTTAAATAAGACAGTAAAGACAAAAATTTAAATTAAAAGATTTTGAGAGGCATTAGCATTGGTAATTTTTCATCCAGCAAATGTATAATGTAATGTATAATGTAAAATGGTTTGTTGGGCAAGATTGCTTTATCAGACAAACAAACTTTTCTTGAGTATGTTTGTACATATGCCAGAGAAATAAGACAAACAAACAAACAAACAAAAAATAAATAAATAAATAAATAGATAGATAGATAAATTGTTTCAAATAAGCCAGGTAGGAAAACAAAATATGTATTTATTAATTAATTAATATATAATTAATAATATTTATTTATTTATTTATTTACTTATTTATTTCTTTATTTCTTTATTTATTGTACATATGCCAGAGAAAATAAATAAAGAAATAAATTAACAAATAAATAAATATTGTCAAATAAAACAGGTAGGAAAACAAAATATTTAGTTATTTATTTATTGTACATATGCCAGAGAAAATAAATAAATAAATAAATAAATAAATAAATAAATAAATAAATAAATAGTTTCTATCAAGCCAGGTACCAAACTATAATATTTATTTATTTATTTATTTATTGTACATATGCCAGAGAAAATAAATAAGATAATTGATTAACAAATAAATAAATAAATAGTTTCTATCAAGCCAGGTAGGAAAACATAATATTTATTTATTTAGTTATTTATTTATTTATTGCACATATTGTAAAGAAAAATAAATAAATAAATAAATAAATACATAAATAAATAAATAAATAAATAAATAAATAAATAAATAAATAAATAAATAAACAGTTTCAAATAAGCCAGGTAGGAAAACATATGTATTTATTTATTGTACATATGCCAAAGAAAATAAATAAATAAATAAATAAATAGTTTCTATCAAGCCAGGTAGGAAAACATAATATTTATTTATTTATTGCACATATTGTAAAGAAAAATAAATATAAATAAATAAATAAATAAATAAATAAATAAATAAAATAATAAATAGTTTCAAATAAGCCAGGTAGGAAAACATATGTATTTATTTATTGTACATATGCCAGAGAAAATAAATAAATAAATAAATAAATAAATAAATAAATAAATAAATAAATAAATAAATAGTTTCTATCAAGCCAGGTAAGAAAACATAATATTTATTTATTTATTTATTTATTTATTTATTGTACATATGCCAGAGAAAATAATTAAATTAATTAATTAACAAATAAATAAATAAATAGTTTCAAATAAACCAGGTAGGAAAACAAAATATTAACTAATTAATTTATTTATTTATTGTACATATGCCAGAGAAAAAAAATAGTTTCTATCAAGCCTACCTGGCTTGATAGAAACTATTTTTTTTCTCTGGCATATGTACAATAAATAAATAAATTAATTAGTTAATATTTTGTTTTCCTACCTGGAAAACATAATATTTATTTATTATTTTTTTTTAATTTAGTTATTTATTGCACATTTTGTAAAGAAAAATTAATAAATATAAATAAATAAATAAATAAATAAATAAATTAATTAATTATTAAATAGTTTCAAACAAGCCAGCTAAGAAAACATATTTGTTTATTTATTTATTGTACATATGCCAGAGAAAATAAATAAATAAATAAATAAATAAATAAATAAATAAATAAATAAATAAATAAATAAATATATAAATACATAAATAAATAAATAAATAAATAAATAAATAAATAAATAGTTTCAAATAAGCCAGGTAGGAAAACATATGTATTTATTTATTTATTTATTCATTTATTTGCCAGAGAAAATAAATACATGAATAAGCCTGGTATAAAAATAAACAAAACAAAACAAAATAAAACAAAACAAATAAATAAATGCTCCAAATAAGCCAGGTATGAAAACACTATTCAAAGTATTTATATCGTATTTATATACTTACTCCGTTTATTTCGAAGTTGATATTTAGCCGCACCATGTTGGTGTTTTGTAACATCTAATTTTTATGAGGTAGGTCAGTAGCCTAACTCTTAACCCCCAACCTGGAGGATCATACATACACACATACACTACGGACAATTTAGCTTACCCAATTCACCTATAGCGCATGTCTTTGGACTTGTGGGGGAAACCGGAGCACCTGGAGGAAACCCACGCCAACACAGGGAGAACATACAAACTCCACACAGAAATGCCAACTGACCCAGCCGAGGCTCGAACCAGCGACCTTCTGAGAGGCTTCTGGCTGCAGACTCGGTGCAGATGCAATCTGAGCTGCAAGCAATGCTTTTAAATTTGCTCACCTAACGCCACCCCAAACCCTACCCGTCACAGTGATGTCACTCGCTCCATTGAGTGCATTGTGTCTGACATTGCATCTCTGAAAGATGCAATCTCAGCTTGCATCACAAAGGCTGCATCCAGATACTATTGGATCTTCTTGCTGTAAGGTGACAGCGATACCCACTGCACCACTTTTAATATATCCTATTTTTTAACTTCCATCACAGGGATTTCACAGTGAAAGCACAGTCTTTACTAAGTCATTTCTTGCTAATTGTCAGACTAGAATAAATCAGTATAGCAATTTCATTTACACCTCTGAATAATGTATGAAATCAGCTCAAAAGTGCTGTACATTCACCATACAGACACCATGCAACACATCACACATTGCATTTCTTCTACACACCCTCTCACACACGCACATGCACACATAGGGAGTTTTCATTATACAGAGCTCCAAATTCAGCAGTTCTGCCTGGTCAGGGCTCATATATCAGGGCCGTGACAAACAGCTGACCCCGAGGTGAAGAGCGGCTCCATGGCGGGACAAAACTGACCGGCCCACTGCTCCGCTCTGCTCAGCAGACCCCTGACATGAGTTACCACACACTGCTGACAGGACAGAGCACTTATGAATTATGGACACACATACAGCACACGCTATGCACGCTGTACTGCAGATACACACATACACGATGAGGCAAATGTTTGAACACGTGTGTGGATTTATGATTCTGTTGCAGCTTCTGCAGACAAATGCGTGCATGCATTTCTTTAAAAATGTAAACACATATTTTGAAAGTGCACTTTGCTAATAAGACAATATTAGACAATACATATTTATTTATTTGTTTGTTTGTTTATTTATTTATTTGATCATTTAATTATTTAATTAATTTTTTTTTAAATTTTAATTAAATTTATTTATTTATTTATTTGTTTAATTATTTATTTATTTATTTAAATTTATTTATGTATTTGTTTAATTATGTATTTATTTTTTGTATTTATTTATTTTCTTTATTTCTTTATTTATTTCTTTATTTTATTATTTAATTTAATTTTTTAATTTAATTTATTATTATTTATTTAATATATTTATTTATATATTTATTTTTTAAATATTTTTTTATTTAAATTATTTATGTATTTGTTTAATTATTTATTTATTTATTTATTTATTTGTATTTATTTTCTTCTTTCTTTCTTTATTTCTTCCTTTCTTTTATTATTTAATTATTAAATTTTGCTTATTTTCTTCTTTCTTTATTTCTTTCTTTCTTTCTTTTATTATTTAATTATAAAAAACTTTTCTTTATTTATTTATTTTTATTTATTTATTTTAATTTAAACGTATGTATTTAGTTAATTATTTATTGATTTATTTATTTATTTATTTATTTATTTATTTATTTATTTATTTATTTAAATGTATTTATGTATTTGTTTAATTATTTATTTATTTATTTGTATTTATTTTCTTTCTTTTTTTCAATCTTTCTTTCTTTCTTTCTTTATATATTTATTTAACTATTTATTTATTTATTTATTTATTTATTTATTTTTGCTCATGTCAGCTCACACATCTACAGAAGAAGATTAGAAGCAAGCAATAATATAACAATTAAATAATAATTTAAAAAAATAACAATATCAAGCTAATTATAATTTTATTTATTTTGATAGTCCCCTTTGCTAATTAGACAAATAATAACATTGCAACTACATGTCATTTTCAGCTGTTTGCTTTAGTTTTTTTCATAACTTGAATTATTGGCTCATTAGACTTTATTACAGTCAATGATTTTAATTCTCAAGATGTTCTTATTTGTTTGCTGTCACTTTTTTGTATTTATTTATTTATTTAATTATATTACTTACTTCATTATTTATTTATATACTTATTTAATTATACTATTATTTATTTATGGGTGACGCGGTGGCGCAGTGGGTAGCACAATCACCTCACAGCAAGAAGGTCGCTGGTTCGAGCCTCGGCTGGGTCAGTTGGCATTTCTGTGTGGAGTTTGCATGTTCTCCCCGTGTTGGCGTGGGTTTCCTCCGGGTGCTCCGGTTTCCCCCACAAGTCCAAAGACATGCGGTATAGGTGAATTAGGTAAGCTAAGTTGTCTGTAGTGTATGTGTGTGATAAAGTGTGTATGGGTGTTTCCTAATGATGGGTTGCAGCTGGAAGGGCATCCGCTGCGTAAAACATATGCTGGATAAGTTGGCGGTTCATTCCGCTGTGGTGACCCCAGATTGATAAAGAGACTAAGCCAAAAAGAAAATGAATGAATGAATTATTTATTTATTTATTGTATTTGCTTTTTTTTTTCTTATGTCAGCTCACACATCTGCAGAAGAGGATTAGGGTCAAGCATTATAAAAAATTAATAAATAAATAAAAATAAATAAATAATAATAATAATAATAATAATTACGATTAAACTGGTTATAATGGGAGATTAAACTCATTAAATTGACAAGAAAAGTCCAAATAAATTGTTGAGAATAAACAAAATAAATTAAAAGACTAAAGTTATGTTTTGAGAAATTAACTTGTTTAAATAAAATGTTGATAATAAGCTTATTAAATTGAGAATAAAGTCATTATGTTTCAAGAACAAAATTGTAAAATTTTTAGAAAAATGTTGAAATAAAATTAAGATCAAACTCCTTAAATTCTGAAAAAAAATCTTGAAAACAAAGTTGCTAAAATTCGAGAAATTAATTTTGAAATGAAATGTTGAGAATAAATTTAAATTCTGAAAATAAAGTTGTTATGCTTCAGGAACAAAATCGTTACATTTTAGGAAACAAATGTTAAAAATAAAATCCTTAGTTATGAGAATAAATTTGTTTTGAGAAAAAAACTAACCATTTTGAGTATAAAGAATAAAATTTATTGTAAATTTTATATTATAGTATACTAAGTAGTATAGTAGTACAATAGTATGAACAATATTTGTTTGTGTGCGTATGTGCGTTATGTACAGATCAAACAAACGTGGGATGTCTCGTCTTCAGCCTAAAACTGTGGTCACAGAGTTTGAGCCGTCCAATCAAACGCATGTGAATGCGACAGACAGGAAACGCAAGCTCGTGCAACAAGTTTCGTAGTTCATTGCGTAGGAAAGTTCAAGCTTGGTGAACTCTGCCATGTGAAATCGCATCATATGACCTCTCTGGACAGAAATGTAAAATATGGACCAATCGCTCACTTTTTTTAATGTCTAGTCATCTTGTTTAATCCTGTCCCTTTTCGCAGCGCCGTACAACAGAATTTCGCAAGTTCAAACTCAAGTGTGACCACAGCATAAGTGTTAATAGAAATCTGTTTGGAAACAATCATTATATGAATTGATATCTACAGTGGCGTCACGGTGGCGCAGTGGGTAGCACGATCGCCTTACAGCAAGAAGGTTGCTGGTTAGAGCCCCGGCTAAGCCAGCTGGCATTTCAATGTGGAGTTTGCATGCTCTTCCCATGTTCACGTTGGTTTCCTCCGGGTGCTCCGGTTTCCCCCACAGTCCAAACACATGTGCTATAGATGATTTGAATAAACTAAATTGGCCGTAGTGTATGTGTTTGAATGCAAGAGTGTATGGGTGTTTCCCAGTGTTGAGTTGCAGCTGGAAGGGCATCCGCTGCGTAAAACATATGCTAAATAATTGGTGGTTAATTCCGCTGTGGCGATCCCAGATTAAAAAAGGGACTAAGCTGAAAAGAAAATGAATGAATGAATGATATCTACAGTATCGTAGATAACCCGTCAAACATCCATATATGGTCTTTCCCCAGCTGTACTTCCTCTGTCGGTGGGTTTGTGTAGACCTGTGACATTGATTGCGACATTACACTGTTTGAATGGGATGAATAGGAAGTTGGCGTCTGAACACTTCCCATGCTTTCTCACATCAGTCAAATAGCAGAGCTGCGGGAGTTCAACTCAATGCTCCGCTGGTCACTACAGGTCACTCTGAACTCTTTACTTTTTATCCATCACATCAGACCAGCATGTGGTGCCACCGGTCATTGAACTCAGCTGGTCGCAAATCTTGTGTATAAGATAAGAGAGAGAATTGGGTAGCTTTCTATGAAGTAAAGATTTGTGTCAAACGCTGAATGTGCCGTATACTTTTTTCTACATTTTAGTCCAGGTATAGTAAGATATTAATAGTACACATTCAGAAAAATCTGTCACTGGGGTGGTACAGGTGGGCATTATTACTTTTAGGGGACACTTTTGTACTTTTAAAGTCCACATGAACCGGAAGCTTTGACCATTTTTTTCATATTGTGTCGCAGTTCCTAGAGAAACGGAATATTACATGAGAAAACAGTGGGCGTGGCTTGTTTTTTCTACTGCGAGCTGATTGGATGTATTAAAGTTTAATTCAGAAAGATGGGGGAAAGGGTTTGGGGAGAGATATTACAACCTAACAGACTCCTCCTCCTCACCATTTTTGTTTGTTGACATAATTGACAGTTAACGGTAGCATGATTAAGTATGTACGCCCAATACCTCAGACAGACGCATAGATATATACACTAGATATCGCATAGGGACCCTGAGCATGCGTCAATAGCGCCGCCAACGTGGTACAGTGCTTCTAGGACAAACGTCATTCAACCGCACTAGTCAAGACAGTGTGCCAATGTGAAGATGCTGGACTTTAGTGCTGTGTTTGCGTTGTAGTAACGAGCAAACAAAGAAAACAAAGCACAAAGGCAGAACATTTCATAGGTAAGATTTTGTTTTTTATGTTTTTGTATGTTATGAACTTTTGTGCTTAACAAGTAATGTTGATGAAAATACAGTCTCTTGCTGCATTCACCATAAGGCAAAGTAGCACCAACTCGCACTAAATTCTAGACTTATGCTAGTTTTGTTGAATAAAATAAGCAAACAATGTTATGAAATATGACAAGAAGATGCTGCCGTGCTAGAAAATTGTATTATTATCAGCTGATCGAGTCGTTCATAACGGAGATTCATTCACAAACGGATCGCTCCCTCCGTCAGAATGAGAAGTGAAAGCAGGAGAGGGGGTGTGTTTCAGGACATGCATTGGATCAAATTAAACAGGGAAGGAGGGTAATGCATTTCCATGCACACAAACACTCACTTTTGTCAGGAATGCCCGTGCGGTCACATCCATTAATGTAGAAAAGTGATGTAAAATTATAATATTTCGTAATTGAAATAAATATTTGCATACTGACCACCGGGGAAAACTCCCGATCATAGATATATGTGTATATGTGTATTTCTCTGGCTTTGAATGGCCACAGTCCTCCGCTTCACCTTGGTCCCGCATTCATTTCAAAGGAGCGCTACCCTGTACTAAAATGGCGGCTCTATTGACGCATTCGTTCTAATAGACAATAGCAAGGTAGGCGACATCTAGTGTATATATCTATGAGACAGACGTAATCAACTGTAAACAAACAGGAAGTGCATTTTCAGATTTCAACTAAAGATTACAAGGGCAAACGTTATTTTTTATTTTCTTAAAGACATGCACAGATGAGTTGTTCACCACAGACTTAGCAATGTTAGCAAACAAAGTCATATGGTTAGTTTTGATTTCATTTGTAATTAAGGAACTATGAGGTACACATTTGTACTTTTTAGATATTAATACGTATCTTTAAGAACCTATTAAGAACAAAAATATACCCTTTGATAAGTTACTACCCCTGTGACAGATTTAAGATCTTTACTTCTGAGAGTGTAGTTAAATATTATTATTATTATCAAGTTCACTCTTGGTGCATTTTTATTACCCTTTATATTGCATAAATTGAAACTGGGAATTGAATATATCCCAGCAGGCACCTTGATGTCAAATTGACGTCAACAAATCATGTCAAAAAATAAATTATGTCAATGAAAATTTGATTTTATGTTAAGTGACGACATGAAATTGACATCTAATATTGATTGTCAAAAAAAAAAGTATAAAAATCGATTACTGGAGAGTCCTGTAATTGATTTCTGGTGTGTGTTTGTGTAATGCTGCATTCACACCAGATGCAGAAGAAGCGTCAAGCGCGAGTGATTTACATGTTAAGTCAATGCAAAGATGCGGCGCGAATGACGCGAATTGCGCTACGCAAATAGCACGATACCCACAACAGGCGCAGCACAAATTGAGCCTTTTGCGAGTTTCGAGTACGAAAATCTGAACTTCAGCAGACATTCGCACAGGTTATCCAATCAGGAGCTTGCTCTTGTGGGGGCATGATTATGACGAAGCACCTGTTGTGGGTGTCCCGGGGGAAAATCCTCCTGCCTACACCGACAACAGTTCATCAAACTGGGCTCGGCTATACCATAACACAGGGGTCACCAATCCCGGTCCTGGAGGGCCGGTGTCCCTACAGGGTTTAGCTCCAACTTGCCTCAACACACCTGCCTGGGTGTTTCAAGTATACCTAGTAAGACCTTGATTAGCTTGTTCAGGTGTGTTTGATTAGAGTTGGAGCAAAAGTCTGTAGGACACCGGCCCTCCAGGAACAAGTTTGGTGACCCCTGCCATAACACATGGTTGTTGTAACGGAACTTGCGCAGCCTTGGGCCAGAGCGAGTCTGGTTCAGGGACCACAGGATTTCATCTCTGTTATTCGCAGACGATGTTGTTCTGTTGGTTTTATGGAACATGGACCTTCAGCAGGCACTGGGGCGGTTTGGATGCTAGGATGAGAATCAGCACTTCCAAGTCCGAGGCCATGGGTCTCGATTGGAAAAAGGTGATTTGCCATCACCAGGTTGGAGGAAAGTCCTTACCCCAGGTGGAGGAGTTGAAGAATCTTGGGGTTTTGTTCACAAGTGAGGGAAGGATGGAATGTGAGATTGACAGGCGGATTGGTGCAGCGGCAGCAGTAATGCGGTCAATGTACTGGTCCATTGTGGTAAAGAAGGAGCTGAGCCGAAAGGCGAATCTCTCGATTTACTGGTCAATCTACGTTCCTACTCTCACCTATGGTCATGAGCTGTGGGTCATGACCACGGCCAGACGGAATCTGCAGACGTTTTTTGCTATTTCTGCTGAGAATTTTGGTAAAAATTTGCGGATTTCTGC
This sequence comes from Danio kyathit, assembly GCA_903798195.1. Classification (NCBI taxonomy): domain Eukaryota; kingdom Metazoa; phylum Chordata; class Actinopteri; order Cypriniformes; family Danionidae; genus Danio; species Danio kyathit. The sequence goes on along the minus strand of LR812536.1, from coordinate 7,924,086 downwards.
GGAATTATTTTGGGAGTATCATAACTAAAACCTTAATATGTGAAATAAAAAATAATACCATTTTAACTTTTATTTAATGTTTAAAATGCAAATCCAATTAGATCCACTTTATTTGGTAAACAAAGCAAGTCTCTCATTGTAATAAGGGATTAGGCGCTTCAACGGAGTGAGGATCCTATGCAGATCTTTATTAGCAGGATGGTCAGACAAGCAGTGGTCAAAACAGGAACAAACAGATGTATAAGGGCAATCCAGAGTCGTAGTCGTAATAGCAGACAGAAGGTCACAAGGCAGGCGGAACACAGGGATAATCAAACAAAACAAAGCAAAGGTCAAAACACAGGAATCAGGACATGGGAAAACACGTCGTAATGCTCACTATACAGGATACAAGACTCAGCAACTTTGTGTGTTTGTGTGCTCACTTTATAGTCCATGTAATCAGTTCATGAGTGGCTTCAGCTGTGAGAGTGCAATCAGTCAGGATCTGCGGAAATCTGCGGAATTCTGCGTGCGCAGATTCCGTGTGGGCCTAGTCATGACCGAAAGGACAAGATCTTGGATACAAACGGCCAAAATTAGTATCTTTCGCAGGGTGGCACGGTGGCAAGGCGCACGCTTATAGATAGGGTGAGGAGCTCTGTTACCCAAGAGGAGCTCGGAGTAGGAGCTCCACATTAAGAGAAGTCAGCTGAGGTGGCTCGGGCATCTGTTTCAGATGCTTCCAGGATCCTTACCTAGGGAGGAGTTCCAGGCATGTCCCACCCGAAGGAGGCCTCGGGGAAGACCCAGGACACACTGGAGGGACTATGTCTCTCGGCTGGCCTGGAAACGCCTCGGGATCCCCCCGGAGGAGCTGGAGGAACTGTCAGAGGAGAGTAAAGTCTGGGGTTCTCTCCTAAGACTGCTGCCTCTGCAACCCAGCCCCGGAAAAGTGGATTAAAATGAATAAATTAACGCATGGTTAATACACCACCATTTCTCAATATTTTTCTTATCAATATTGAGTAAATATTGCAAGTGTTTTGCAAAGATTTGTAACAGAAATGCACCTTCTATTTAATTGTACGTCTTTAAACAGCAACTCTTCCTACACTTTTCAAAATCAGTTTTAGGCTGTATTTTAATGTCCACATTCTGCTTGCAAAGTCATTGGCTGATAAGGCAGTGAGGCGACAAGTCAGCATTCTACAGCTTTGGACACTTATTTTTATGGACAATAGTGGTCCAGAAATTACTTCACCTAATCTTCACTTCAATATCTCAGTTGAGTCTCTTGCACAAAAAAGAAAGAGAGAGAGAAGAGACAGCAGATGAGGACTTTTCATTCTGGTCAGTACATTGTGAGCACATCTGTCAAGCAATCAGAAGTCAAAGGTTTCAATATGAGCTCAAACATTCAGGTATTTGATTGCTCGTGCTGCTGTATTTTGTGTGGCTATGACAGAGAACAGTACCAGCTTCCTCTGGAGAGCAAGTGTGCTGCGACAATACTCTCAGATAATGAATCACCTCCCTGAGGCGAGAGAGAAAGAGAGAGAGAGAGAGAGAGAGAGAGAGAGAGAGAGAGAGAGAGAGAGAGAGAGAGAGAGAGAGAGAGAGAGAGAGAGAGAACAGTTAAAGCTCCAGCGATTTGACATCTGGTTAACATTAACTGATGTTAATATGTTAATATAAACATAACACATGAACATGTTTAATCATCTATCATCTCCTCTCTTTAGATGGGTCTCCAAGCTCTTAAGATATGTCATATTGTGTGAAACTTGCTTTAGATCCATTGATGGACGACAGACAGGTAGATGGATTGATTGATGGATGTCAAGGAAAATATGAATAGATGCGTAAACAGATGGACAGATAGATGGAGGATGGATAGAAAGATGGATGGATGGATGGATGGGTTATGGTATAAAAGCCAACTTACATGACTCAGCCAAACTCACAAATGATCTTCCTCATGATTATTTGAGTGTATGGTTAAAAACTAGCCTAGAGCCCCATCAGTTGTTAAAAACTAGCCTAGAGCACTATTTACTGTTAAAAACAACTTTAGAGCATAAGCTGGTGTTAAAAAGCTGGACTACAGCATCATCTGCTGTTAAAACAAGACTAGAGCAACATCTGTTTTTACAAAATCTAGCCTAGAATGCCATTTTTCTCTTAAAAAACAATCTTAGAGCACCATCTGTTGTTAAAAGCTAAACTTGAGCACCATATGCTGTTAAAAACTAGCCTAGAGCACTATTTTACAGTTAAAAAGCAACATTAGAGCGCCATCTGCTGTTAAAAAATAGCCTAGAGCGCCACTTGCTGTTAAAAACCAACCTTAGAATGTCATCTGCTCTTAAAAGCTAGTCTATTATGCCTGTTGCTGTTAAAAACTATCCTAGAGTTACATTTACTGGTAAAAGCCAACTTTTTCATCTGCTGTTAAAAACTAGCTTTGAGCACCATATGCTGTTAAAAACAAGCCTACCCTGCTGAAAAATCCAGCTTAAACCAGTTTAAGATGGTTGGCTGGTTTTAGCTGGTCGACCAGCCTGGTTTTAAAGGGGTTTTGGCCATTTCCAGGGTGGTTTCCAGCCATTTCCAGCCTGATCTTAGCTGGTCAGGCTGGGAGTTGACCAGCTAAAACCAGCTTGACCAGCCAAAACCAGCTATGTCCAGCTTAAACCAGGCTGGTCAAGCTGGTTTTAGCTGGTTTAAGCTGGTGATTTTCCAGCCTGACCTGCTAAGACCAGGCTGGAAATGACTGGAAACCAGCCTGGAAATTGCCAAAACCCCTCTAAAACCAGGCTGGTCGACCAGCTAAAACCAGCCAACCAGCATAGGCTGGTTTAAGCTGGTTTTTTTCAGCAGGGTAGAGCACCATTTACTGTTAAAAACTAGCCTAGAAAAACATTTACTGTTAAAAACCAAACTTAGTGCATCATCTGCTGTTAAAAAAACTAGCCTACTCTCATTTACTGTTAAAAAACCGACCTTATAGAGCATCATCTGGTATTAAAAACTAGCCTAGAGTGTCATTTACAGTTAAAAAAACAACCTTAAAGCGTCATCTGCTGTTAAAAACAAGCCTAGAGCTCTGTTTACTGTTAAAAACCAATCTTAGCCTGTCATCTGTTGTTAAAAACTAGCCTAAATTGTCATTTACTGTTAAAAACCAACCTTAGAGTGTCATCAGCTGTTAAAAAATAGTTTAGAGCTCTATATGTTGTTAGAAACCAACCTTAGAGCACCATTTGCTGTTAAAAAGTAGACTAGCGCTCTGTTTACTGTTAAAAACCAACCTTATAGCACCATCTGCTGTAAAAACTAGCATAGAGTGTCATTTAATGTTAAAAACCAACATTAGAGTGCCATCTGTTGTTAAAAACTAGCCTAGAGCATTGTCTACTGTTAACAAGTAGCCTAGAGTGTTATTTATTATCAAAAACCAGCCTTACAGCACCATCAGCTATTAAAAACTAGCCTAGAGCTCTATTTATTGTTAATTTTAGAGCTTCATCTGTTGTTAAAAACTAGCCTAGAGTGCCCTTTACTGCTAAAAATCAACCTTAGAGTCTCAGCTGGTGTTTAAAACTAGCCTAGAGCTCCGTTTATTGTTAGAAACCAATCTTAGAGCATCAGCTGGTGTTTAAAACTAGCCCAGAGTGTCATTTACTGTTAAAAACCAACCTTAGAGCATCATTTGTTGTTAAAAACACTGTCTGCTGTTAGGAACTAGACTACAGTGTCATTTCATGTTGAAAAACAATCTTAGAGCATCATTTGCTGTTAAATACCAACCTAGAGCTCCATTTATTATTGAAACCAATCTTAGAGCATCGTCTGTTGTTAAAAACTAGCACAGAGTACCATTTACTGCTAAAAATCAACTTTAGAGTGTCATCTGTTGTTAAAAACTAGCCTAGACCACCGTCTGCTAAATAGCCTAGCTCCATGTTAAAAACCAACCTTAGAGCGTCATCTGTTGTTAAAAACTAGCCTAGAGCGCCGTCTGCTGTTGAGAAGTAGCCTAGAGTGCCATTCACTTTTAAAAACCAAACTTAGAGCGTCATCTGCTGTTAAAAGCTATCCTAGAGTGCCCTTTACTGCTAAAAATCAACCTTAGAGCATCAGCTGTTGTTTAAAACTAGCATAGAGCGCTATCTGCTGTTACATACCTGCCTCAATGCTAGTATGCTAGATTTAAACTGTTTAATGTTTATCGCCTTTTTTATTTTCTCATATTTAATTTTGTGTTGTCATTTGTCACTTTATGTACACTGGAAGCTTCTGTTGCCAAAACAAATTCCTTGTGTGTGTGAAGCACACTTGGCAATAACACTGATTCTGATTCAATTTACTGTTAGAAACCTACCTTAGAGCGTCATCTGTTGTTAAAACTAGCCTAGAGTGCCCTTTACTGCTAAAAATCAACCATAGAGCATCATCTGTTGTTAAAAACTATCCTAGAGTGCCCTTTACTGCTAAAAATCAACCAATGAGCATTATCTGTTGTTAAAAACTATCCTAGAGCGCCGTCTGCTGTTGAGAAGTAGCCTAGAGTGCCATTTACTGTTACAAACCAAACTTAGAGCATCATCTGCTGTTAAAAACTAGCCTAGTGCGCCGTCTGCTGTTGAGAAGTAGCCTAGAGTGCCATTTACTGTTAAAAACCAACCTTAGAGCGTCATCTGCTGTTAAAAACTAGAGCTCCGTTAATCTTGAAACCAATCTTAGAGCGCCATCTGTTGTTAAAAACTAGCCTAGAGTGTATTTATTGCTAAAAACCAACCTTAGAGCGCCATCTGCTGTTTAAACCTAGCATAGAGCACCATCTGCTTTTACAAACCTGCCTCCATTTACTGTTAGAAACCAACCAAACCAGAGTCATCTGTTTAAAAACTAGCCTAGAGCACCATCTGCTGTTAAAAAATACCCTAGAGTACCATCTGCTGTTAAAAACTAGCACAGAGCTACATTTACTTTAAAAAAAAACAAACTTAGAGCACCAAATAAGCTCAGAATTGATTCAAAAGTGAATAGTGATGCATTTAAAACATCTCAGAATCAATTTCTCAAGCAATTTAGAAATGCCAACGCTCTACAAAATGTTGGGTCAAAAATGGACAAACCCATCCACTGGGTAAAAAAAAATGCTATTTAAACTGAACTAAACAAAACAGATGGACGGATGGTTGGATGGATGGATCTCTAACACAATAAAGACTACAATAACCTTCACTACAGTCCATCGCTCTTCTCTTTATGACTACTCTCAGATGCTTTTACCCTGGTTTTAATATGAATGTTTGTTGCTGCGTCTGTTTCCCCCCCAGTGAGGTTGGCTGTGTGTTTGGTGAAGGCTGAACATCTTACATTTCTCTGCCTCAGTCTTTAAGTGCCTTTGTAAGCAGGTCAATGCGATGCTCTACAGCTTGTTAAATGGGGCAAATATCGCAGGATGCTTATTGATTCCAGGGTCTCTTACAGGGAATACAGGAACATGAAGCTCTTCAGCAAACTCTATGAATGTGATCAAGCGAACGATGGTCCACAGGGGTCTTTTGTAAGTGGTGGATTCAATTTTTCTGCACATGGACGTCCATAACATATAGTCTAATAACAGTATTGAGTATTGGTTGGCAAACAGAAGGGTCCTTAGAGGGCATTAGTGTATCGTGTCATGTGGGGAAAAAAAAAAGAAACTGTTATTGACAGAAAATGTGTGATTTATGCATGAGCTCCTTATGGTCGTGATCTAAATTTTGCGCACCACCTTCATATATTGGCTTTATTTTCAGATGCTTGCTTTCTTGTTATAAAACACACCAGTAATATAATTCCTGTCAAAATCACAATGGGGCACAGCACATAAACAATGAAGAACCAGTGGGAACATGACAAAAACAAATAAATTGTACTTAAGACACCCAAAACAACAGCAGTGGAATAATGATGAACAGCCGGGGGGTAAACAGTAGAATTATGAGACGAGATGAGGATTTAATTGAGATATAAAAGTAGATATTGAGAAGATGTTGCAGGGCTTAGAGAGAGTGATTTATGATGGTGGTAAATCTTCAGACGTGGGACAAAATATTTAGTTAATTTTACCTGCTGTTAGTTCTGAAAATGGCAACATTTCCACTTTTATCCTAAGAGAGTTCATGGAAAATGCAATAAAAATATCATTTGTGTTCTTTATACTCATTTTTTTACATTACATCATTCCTTGTTATTGCTAAAACCACCTGTCCTCAAACTGTAAAACATACAAAGAAAAAATAAGTTGCTGTTTTACATTTTTAAGAATCAAACTAACTTCCGACTTACATCAATTAAACTGAATTAAAACTTTAAAGAACCCCTATTATGGGTTTTTGAAAATGACCTTTCATGTAGTGTGTAACACAGCTCTAAGTGAAGTGAAATATTCTGGGCACCACCATCTCTCAGGATCTGAAGTGGGACATTCACAAAGACTCTATTGTGAAGAAAGCCCATCAGAGACTGTACTTCCTTCATCAGCTGAGGAAGTTCAACCTGCCACAGGAGCTGCTCGTACAGTTCTACTCAGCTGTCATCCAATCCATCCTCTGCACTTCAATCACCGTCTGGTTCAGCTCAGCTGCCAAAACTGACCTCCGTAGACTACAGCGAATAGTCCGGACTGCTGAACGAATCACTGACACTGCCCTTCCTACACTTCAAGAACTGTACTCTTCCAGAGTGAGTAAAAGGGCTCGCAAAATCACTCTAGATGCCTCGCACCCAGCACACTACCTGTTCGAACTGTTACCGTCTGGTCGGCGCTACAGAGCACCAAGCACAAAAACAGCCAGACACAGGAAAAGTTTCTTTCCTCAGGCCATCTACCTCATGAACAGTTAAATATTCCCCTACTGTGCAATAAACGAGCAATACTTTCTCATACGCACTTGTAAACAGCACCTTATAACAATTTACAATGCAATACTTTCTCCATTCGCATTGGTATGCAGCACCTTATAACCTGTATATTTACAACAAATCTGTACATACAATTCAACATCCAGATCTTTTTGACTAACTGTATCTCTGTTTAAGGATTAATGTTTATCGCCTTTTTCTTTTCTCATATTTAATTGTGTGTCGTCACTTGTCACTTTATGTAATGTAATGTGTATTTATATAGCGCATTTATTGTGTATGGCCATACACCCAAAGCGCTTTACAATCATGAGAGGGGTCTCTCCACACCACCACCAGTGTGTAGCATCCACTTGGATGATGCGACGGCAGCCACAGGACAACGGCGCCAGTGCGCTCACCACACACCAGCTATTAGTGGAGTGAAGAGACAGTGATAGAGCCAATTCAGTGGATGTACACTGGCAGCTTCTGTTGCCAAAACAAATTTCTTGTGTGTGTGAAGCACACTTGGCAATAAAACTGATTATGATTCTGATGATTATTTTCTCTTTTCACCAGTCTCTCTCTCCCTTCTCCTGCTTTCATCTCTACAGTCGCTTCCTATTGGCTCACGCTGACCAGCTGTTTGCTGTGTCCCCCTTAACGACATCATACTGCTTCCAATCCAGCTGCTGCCATCGTGGCATACTATAACATTGGTGACAGGATGCTACTCGCGAAGCCCGGGACAATTTCATCTACCTGTTTAAACAGTTTGTGTACCTTTTGTTGCCTATGATTTTCAATATATTGTTGTACATATTTATTGTTATATATACATATTTTTGTCAATAAAACTCACTTTATTCCATTTAGTTATTCATCGTATTTTGTAGAGGTGTGAACCTACACTGGTCTCACGGTTCGGTTCGGTTACGATTATCATGCCATCGATTCGGTTCAATTCGATATCTCGGTGCATCACGGTGCATTGACGATTCTTTCCATACACAGTTTTATATTTTCTTCACAGCACAGCAATTCTTGTATTAAAATGTATAAATATACTTATATACTATTTGTAAAACAATTTTGTCCTTTAATACAAACAGTCAAATATATAAACTGTACCTTTAAACAACACAAGCATTTATAGACAATTTCGAGGGATGTAAACAAAAACAATGGTCCTAATGGTTTTACATTTTTAATTTCCATTGCTTCTGAGAATCCAAAAAGGTCCACATATTGATGAATAGTGTTATGACGGCTGATTTAAAATCAAGTTATGATTGAATTGCCTCTTGTTACAGTTAGGAAATAGTTTAAAGTCAAGCAGGAAATGTTCATGGGCCAATGACATGACCACATTGAAATAGTCTATAGCAAATAAACAAATATAAATATCCCGCTTGCTTTCTGCCTTGACTACCAAGTTATTTCTTACACCCCTTTGATTGGTCACGCGCTCAACAGAAAGGGCTGCGATTGGCTCTTACACGCTGGTGCTCTTCACAGATGCACTCATGGGCCACAGTGAGACAGAGAGAGAGAAATGGAGATTACTTTCATTCTCTTAATCGCCGTGAAATAGGAGCTTTTGCTGTAAGTTTCAGTGAAACAGTGTTCAGCAAACACACACGCAGTGAAATTGTGCACATTGTGTGTTTTTCGTAGTTACAGCGTTGTAAATAATCCCGCTCGCGGCTCGCCTCCGTCGCCATAGCAAGGTACGGCGACATAACGCATGTGAGATAAATGACGTCAGTATAATAACCGGTTATGATTATTACTGAACCGATACCGAATTGTCCGCGTCTGCATCGCGGTGCACCGAAGAAACGATTAATTTTGACACCCCTAGTATTTTGTCCCTCACAGGTTCATATTGTGTTTTTGCTTATGTGTTTCATGCAAAATTATTGTTACTCTCCTCCTCCTTGACTGACTACTTTTAAGATTGTAAGCGTGATGCTAATGGTCTAATTCGATTCAATGATTTATGCTAAGCTATGATGAAAGTGCTCCCGCCTGACCCAGAGATTGCCTGAATGGATAAAAAAAGTAAAACCAAAAATTTAAACTCGAGGTGACTAGTAAAAAAGATGAGTGTTCCTTTACTATATTCTTTATAAAGAAATTGTTTAGAATGTTTAAATAATGAGGCGGCACACTGGCTCAGTGGTTAGCACTGTCGCCTCACAGCAAGAAGGTCACTGATTCGAGTCCTGGCTGGACCAGTTGACATTTCTGTGGAGTTTCCTCCGGGTGCTCCGGTTTCCCTCACATGCGCTATAGGTGTAATGTAATGTAATGTGTATTTATATAGCGTATTTATTGTGTATGGTCATAGACCCAAAGCGCTTCACAATCATGAGGGGAGTCTCTCCACACCACCACCAGTGTGCAGCATCCACTTGGATGATGCGACGGCAGCCACAGGACAACGGCGCCAGTGCGCTTACCACACACCAGCTATTAGTGGAGTGAAGAGACAGTGATAGAGCCAATTCGGTGGATGGGGATGATTAGGAGGCCATGATGGGTAAGGGCCGATTGAGGGACACCAGGGTTACACCCCTACTCTTTACGAGAAGTGCCATGGGATTTTTAATGACCACAGAGAGTCAGGACCTCGGTTTAACGTCTCATCCGAGACAGTGTAGTGTCCCATTCACTTTTACTGGTCCATTCGGACTCACACAGACCGCAGGTTGAGCGCCCCCTGCTGGCCTCTCTAACACCACTTCCAACAGCACCCTAGTTTTTCCCATGAGGTCTCCCATCCAGGTACTGACCAGGCTCAGCCCTGCTTAGCTTCAGTGAGTAACCGGTCTTGGGCTGCAGGGTGATATGGCTGTGGCCTGTGAATTGAATAAACTGTGTGAGTGAATGAGTGTGTATGGGTGTTTCCCAGTACTGGAAGGGCATTCACTACATAAAACATATGGTGGAATAGTTGGTGAATCATTCCGCTGTGGCGACCTCTGAAATAAAGACGAAGAAAAATGAATGAATGTTTAAATAATTTCTCTCATTTTAATCAGGAACTTTGAGTATTAGCCGCCACCACACACTAGCAAGCAGAGTAGCTTCTTCATTAATGCCCAACACCTCTTATACTCTGGTTTAGGTTGTGCTTTCTGCTCTCCGGGCTGCAGATATCATGTAGATGAGTGTCAAAGCACACGTGTAAATGAGCTGCATCATTATGTGTGTCTGAACCCTGATGCTTGTGTTGTTGGTAAACAGGACAGGTGATTAATATAGCGGACAGGTGGCACTATTATAAATGTTTGCTCTCCATTTCCTTGGTGTGACTTATATATTCCTGTTCGCTGTTGACACCGAGACAACAGACGGCTGTGCTTTGCCTTGCTTTTCTCCATCTATCATGGGCGAAAGATGGATGGGATGGAGAATGTAAGGACGCTAGTATGATCCAAAGGCTGCTTGAGTCACAACCTACCCATCCACTTAAACACAATATAGAGAGAGGACAATTTGTGTTCGTCGGGATTGTGCATCATTCAGAACTAAATTGAAATTAAATTTCTGAATTAAATATATTTCATATGAATGCAACATGTGAAAGCAGAAGCGAAGGGTGAGCAATTGACAACCCAGGCTCATTCTGATTATGTACCCCTATATACATTTGTGGAGATCGCCAAATATGTCCCAAGAGGTATGTTTTATTTGCAATTTTTGTTTTCACAAATCCGCCAGAGGGCGCTGTGTATGATTTTTGAGATCTTAAATTTCTCTCGTGAGTACCATTCGCGCCTGCTGTTCTCACGTATATTCACCAGAGGCCACTGTCGACTGACTTACTGACCGAATGACTGACAGACTGACTGACTGACTTACTGATAACACCACCCAGCCCCTTCCCTAAACCAAACCGATAGTGTTTTAAAAAGCAATCCAGAAAAACACATTTTTACCACGCTTTCAGATTTTACCACATTCTCAACTTGTTATTTAGTTGTGTTTTTTATGTTTCGGCTTTTGTTTTTGTTTTACCTGCTTTCTGGAACCGTTCTTTGGTGAAATCGAACCCTGTTGTCACAGTCAACTTCACTCTGTGTCTCAAATCCTCAGTCATACATGATGAGCCACTGGACAAACTGGTAATAACCAAAAAGCTATCTATACTGAGGTAATCGGTCAGCTGGTAAGCGCGAAAAGGAACGGTGTCAAACCGCCTCATAGTGTTCATTTTAAAGACAAAATGCCATACGTTCCTCTGGCTACATAATTGGCGATCTCCAGAAAGTGTATATAGGTCTACGTTTTCAGAATAAGCTTATGTTGCAAATGATGACAGAATTTTCATTTTTGGGTGAACTAGTCATTTTAAAAAGTTATGGGTAAAAAGTTGGGGCAAAAATAAATAAAAATGTAACCTATTTGGTTTTGTCCATCCATTTGTGTTTTTAGAGTGAAGTAAACTCAGACAGAATTGTACAGCTCAAAGCGATGTAAAAATTAGTCAAAACATAATTGCTTCAGCAAATAAGATGTGCAAGAAGCAACTTATTTTACAGTACAGTTGAAGTCCAAATTATTAGTCCTCCTGATTATTTTCCCCCCAATTTCTGTTTAACGGAAAAAAAATTGCTTAAGGGGGCTAATAATATTGGGCCCTATCATACACCCGGTGCAATAAGGTGCAAGACGTGTTTGGTGCAATTTGCTGCTATTTTCAGATCAGCGGAACCTTAATTTTCACGTTTTGCACGACGTTGTTTGAATAGCAAATCCATTTGGACCCCTTTGTGGACTCATGGGTGTGCCGGTCTGAAAATGAGGTGTGTTAAGGTGCATTGTTGATGCGTTGCTATTTTGAGGAACTGAAAGACTGCGCCATTGACCAACTGAAAGCTGGTCTAAAGTCCAGCGCAAAGTGTGTTAGTTATGAGCCTATGCGGGTCCAAACTGTGTACACATTGTTTAACACAGGATGTACAGCAATGCACAAATATCTTTACATATGAAACAAATTTAAGGATTAAAATGTTACCAAAAATTATTATTTTCTACATAAATATAAAAACCACTGCCTCCATGTCTTCTTCATGTCGGGGGGCTATTTTTATAATTCATGACAATTTGTGTAATGTTGTTATTATTAGCAGTATTATTTATTATATGCATATTTATATTAGTTTTAATTAAAAAAGTTTAGATTTGTCCACTTGTTGGGTTTTAGAGACGTATGCGTCACCATATGGGGCATCAGAATAGGACGTGTGTTTGGATATAACTCAGTTTTTTGACCACACTTTGTTATTATTGTTCATTTATTAATTTGCTGGAAATTAGAACAGAATTTAGAAATAGTTTTGAAACAAATCTTTACGCTTAACAAACTAAATTAATTATGTAGGCTAATGGCTGTCTTCAGTGGAGTGAGTACAACAACGTTTCCTTATCCACGAAAGTAAAGGAGTAAAGTAAAGAGTAAATGTAAAGTAAAGAAAACATAAAGAGGCTGAATGGAAGAAGCTCGTTCTTTTTCCTCGCGCTGCAGATGGTCTGTTTAACTGTTTTTCTTGCCAGTTAAGCATTCAGTTTTTCCACTTACAAAGTCTGTCATGTAAATAGCAAATTCCAGCTAACAAAATTCATGTGGCTCAAATCCGGCTCACACCAGACACTTACATCCGGCCCACATACCACATGGAATGATGGCACTTGGGCGGTCCACTCCTGTTTGCCAGATCTGGGCCACCATTAAGCCATAGCAATATCACATATCAGCCAGAATTCAACCAAATGAACCATAACTGACCCTATTCTGGGGCACAGTTTGCTTTTATTCTGGCCCAGATCCGGCCCACACCAGACACTTACATCTGGACCACATACTGAATGGAATATTGGCTCTAGGGCAATCCGCTTCTGTTTGTCAGATCTGGGCCACAAATAAGCCAAAGCAATACCACATATTAGCCAGAATTCAACTAAATGAACCAGAACTGACCCTATTCTGGGCCACAATTTGCTTTTATTCTGGCCCAGATCCGGCCCACAACAGACACTTACATCTGCACCACATACTGAATGGAATATTGGCTCTAGGGCGGTCCGCTCCTGTTTGTCAGATCTGGGCAACAAATAAGCCAAAGCAATACCACATATTAGCCAGAATTCAACCAAATGAACCAAAACTGACCCTAATCTAGACCACAATTTGCTTTTATTCTGGCCCAGATCTGGCCTACACCTTACATTTGCTGGGTGTGGCAAGGTACAAAAATCCCAGCATGCATTGCAGTATAAATACTTTCTATAGCTTATTGATGCTACAGTTTTCATTATTTGCTTTAGATTCTGCTGTTTATGTTGGCGTTGTTGATTTTGTCACTTTTAGTAATGTTTTTGTGATGTTTGTTCATTTTGTTAGTTGTCACCGTTGTTGAGGTTCATATGCTGATTATTGATGTCTCTATGAGCAGAAGTTGAACCATAGAATTGTTTTAGCTTATAAACCTTCATAATTCTGTGGCATGTGCAAACATGTAATTACGTTACTTTTAATAATGGATTAAACATTGGTTAACATCAATTATATAATTTTATCACAGGTTGTGATTTAATTTTACTGTTTGCTGTAATGAATAAACTTTTCAAGCTAAGATTAAAAGTTACAGTAGCCCAAAAGAAAAAAAAAAAAAAAAATATATATATATATATATATATATATATATATATATATATATATATATATATATATATATATATATATATATATATATATATATATATATATATTAAGAGGTTCAGGGCTATGAGCCCAACTAAAGCAAACACTTTTCTCCATGATGGTGACTTTAGTCTATGTGGTCCACATATGTTTTAAGATAACTGGGCCACATTTGCCATATCTTCTCTGGGCCGATGTAGGCTCACAGTTGCAATAGCCAGAGCTTACTGTGCCAAATATTTGCCAAAAGTGGCCCACATTTGTTTTAGGATAGCTGGGCCCCACTTGCCATATCTTCTCTGGGCCACTATAGGCTCAAATCCACATTAGCCAGAGTTTACTGTGGTGAATATTCGCCAAAAGTGGCCCACATATGTTTTAAAATAACTGGGCCATTTGCCATATTTTCTCTGGGCCACATTAGGCTCACAGCCGCAATAGCCAGAGCTTACTGTGCCAAATATTTGCCAAAAAGTGCCACATTTGCACTTACACACGTGAGCCACTTTAGGTTTAGACCCAGATTACCCTTAAATGACTATGCCACATTTTTGCCAACTGTGGCCCACATTTGTCCTCAGTCATTTGGGCCAAATTGATCATTTTCCACATGGGCCACATTAAGCTCACATTCAGATTACATTTTGCCATAAGTGCCAAATCTTTGCCTTAAATGGCCCATATATGAATTTGAACCCCCCTTTGCCATTGTACAGGTGGGCCACTTCAGGCTCACGTTAATTTTGTCTGGGCCGAAGGAAGACCACCAGTGCCGCATAACTGCCTAAAGTGGCCCACATTCGTATGCTATCTGGGATGTGCCCAGGGCACGATGCAACTGACTCTTAAAGGAATGGGAGATGAGACTCTGATTGGTTTAATGCATGTTATGCTCAAAACACACTTATAACTCATTAAGAGAATAAGCACAACCTTGTTAGACCATGCGCTGGGGCGCAAACCATATTTTTCCATCTTTAAAATAGCAAAAGTGTATTCGGACACACCCTTAATGCTTTTGCAACATGCGCTTTAGACTTTACGTTTAAATAGAGCCCATAAACACTGCTTTTATTCTAGCTGAAATAAAACAAACAAAACTTTCTCCAGAAAAAAAAAATATATATATATATATATATATATATATATATATATATATATATATATATATATATATATATATATATATATATAGGAAATACTGTGAATTTTTTTTGCTCTGTTAAACATAATTTGGGAAATATTTAAAAAAGAAACAATTCACAGAAGGGCGAATCATTCTGACTTCAACTGTATATTTATTTATTTGTTATTTTTGTAAAAACATTGCCTCAAGCACATTTTTTCATGACCCTGGGTTGATTTTTTTGCAAGTATAAAACTCAGCTGGAATAACCCAAAGTACTGTATTTGCCTTGCTCAAGGGCACACTGGTGATTCCTCATAGTTTTGTTTCATGCGGGGAATTGAACCAGCAACCTTCTGGTTAGCCTTGAGTGACCCAACCAACCACATAATCAATCACATCAAACTCATATGCCCTCCACCAAAACAACAGCTGTCAGTCAGATGAGCTGGCCTGTGGCTGAACCTCATATTGAGTCCTAAAGCAGCAAAACAAAACCCTGAAAAGCCCAGGCAATCTCCGGCAGCTCCGCAGGGACGAGCCGCAGCTTCCCTCTGGATTATCCTGTCAGAGAATAGGCCACCGCTCATATTTTACATTTAAAGGTGCTGGAAATGACCAGCCCCTCTATTTGACCTGTTCCCAACCCGCGTATGTTTTTCTTTTTAAGTGTGACAATAGCATTCTGCGGGTGACAGGGTCGGTGATTTAGCGCATCTATAAATGAACTGCTTAAAGCAAGACGGAGAGCTCGGCGGCGCAGAGTATCCCTTGTAAACATAAGTCAGTGAGGGCTGTTATAGGCAATGGAATTGGGTTGTTTGGATGATGGACAGCTGCCAGGGCGGCTCCTCTGAAATGCCGTTGTATTGTCCGTTCTTTAATGTACTGCGGTATATTTCCTTTCAGGAGAACATTGGTGACGTACGCTAAAATGCAGATGTCGAAATGTGGGGAGATTTATAGCATGCATGTTGAAGTTTGCTTGGGTGCATTTGAATGTTTTCATTGACGATACAGACAGGTGTACATCTTTAAAAAAATGTAGAAGAATTGGCTTTCGTGTTCACTAAAATAGAGCAAAACATTAATATACTTATATAATTTTGCAGTTTAAAATAACATATATATATATTATAGGTGGGCATAGATTATTATTTGTTAAATCTAGATTAATCTCACTGTAATCTTGAAATTAATCTAGATTAAAATGGCTCAGTTGAATTCTGCCGAAGGCATTCAGAATATGTGTGTTACCCAAATAATAAATCTTTGAGAACGGGTTTCTCAAGCCAGGTGACGCATTAGACCAGGGACTCATCTCCTGTTTCCAAAATGCATCACAAACTGCTTGAGAAACTGTTCTACTATGATAATTGGTGATGAAAATAAATGATGTTCAATAAGATCTACTTGTGTTTACTAACTGTTTATTCAGTTAAACATGAATGTTGAACTGTAGGCCTACAAAAGCTGGAAACAGCTGACCTTAATCCGACTAAAGTCATAACTGAATCACACAGAAATGGAATTAAGACGTAGAGTATGTATATATTAGTGGCGTTATTGAGGAAAACACTGCGATCAAACTATTACCGTCATGTAGGACTTTTCACCATATTTTCCGACAAGATCCACACACGCAGCTGTCAGTAAAGGACCGCACACACACACAGACACACACACATGCACACACACACACGCACGCACACGCACGCACACACACACACACACACACCGTGAAATGCAGAAGTTTTTTATCTTTCCATTCGCCGTGCATTATCAAATTCCATAACACTCTCACCAGTCCTTACTCCTTATTCGCGTCCAATACCCCAGTTTGTCATGGGGCAAGAATGAAATGTTCGTGAGTTAAAGTGAAACTGCTGAACTGCAGTTAAAGTCAGGCATCCTGCTGATTTGATTCAGAAGGGCACTTTTTTGTCAGACGGCTCACTGGTCAGGTATACATCCGCGCTAAACTATCAAGGTGAAAGTCATCATAGCTTGCATAGAATAGACCCAACGCCCAACCCAACTTTGAGAATAGATTAATGCAATATTTTTTTATCGCGCGATAAAAGTCTCGCGTTAAAGCCGATAACGGCCCACCACTAATATATATATATATATATATATATATATATATATATATATATATATATATATATATATATATATATATATATATATATATATATATATACACACACACATATACACATTTCAACACATTTCTAAACATAATAGTTTTAATAACATTTCTAATAACTGATTTATTTTATCTTTGCCATGACGACAGTAAATAATATTTGACTAGATATTTTTCCAGACACTTCTATACAGCTTAAAGTGACATTTAAAGGCTTATTAGTTTAACTAGGCAGGTTAGGGTAAATGATGGTGTGTTCTGTAGACTTCAATACATTTCCTATTGATTTAAGGGGTATTACAATATATTTAACATTTAAATACAAGTTAAAAAAAATGGCAAAAAGCAAATCAATTTGTAAACGTGTAATTCTTCTCTTTGGATTTTTATGAAACTTGTTTCATCACTTTGGTGTATGTAACTACTGATATTCATTCATTTATTCATTCATTCATTTTCTTTTCGGCTTAGTCTCTTTATTAGTCTGGGTTCACCATAGCGGAATGAACCGCCAACTTATCCAGCATATGTTTTTATGTAGCGGATGCCCTTCCAGCTGCAACCCATCTCTGGGAAACACCCATACACACTCATTCACAGACGTACACTACGGACAATTTACAAGTTACATAGATATTAAAACATATAAATAATTTGTTTCATATACACACAGTTGAAGTCAGAATTTTTAGCCCCCATAAATTATTAGCCCCCTGTTTATTTTTTTTCCCAATTTCTGTTTAACGGAGAGCAGATTTTTTTCAACACATTTCTAAACATAATAGTTTTAATAACTCATTTCTAATAACTGATTTATTTTATCTTTGCCATGATGACAGTAAATAATAATTGACTAGATATTTTTCAAGACACTTCTATACAGCTTAAAGTGACATTTAAAGGCTTAACTAGGTTAATTAGGTTAACTAGGCAAGTTAGGGTAATTAGTCAAGTAATTGTATATGGTGTGTTCTGTAGACTATCAAAAAAAAAATAAATTCGCTTAAAGGGGCTAATAATTTTGACCTTAAAATGGTGTTTAAAAAATAAAAAACTGCTTTTATTCTAGGCGAAATAAAACAAATAAGACTTTCTCCAGAAGAAAAAATATTATTAGACATACTGTGAAAATTTCCTTGCTCTGTTAAACATCATTTAGGAAATATTTAAAAAAATAAAAAAAAAAATATAAGGGGGGCTAATAATTCTGACTTATAAAAACAAACAAAAAAATGTTTATTTTATTTTTTACCTCAAAACGATAAAAACATTTTTAAAAACAACAACAAAAAAAGACTATTTTGGAGCTGCACTAAAAAATATTTAAAAAAGAAAAAACAAGGGGGCTAATAATTCTGACTTCAACTGTATATATTTTATATCTAAATCTGAATAAACATTTTCTCAAATTTAAGCCGTGGTCAACTAGAGTTTGAGAATGCAAAATTCTGTCCTACGGCACTGCAAAATGGGGCGGGATTCAACAAGATGAGTAGACATTAAAACACGAGCGATTGGTCTATATTTTCTATTTATGAATTTTTTTTTCTTTTTTAAATATTTCCCAAATGATGTTTAACAGAACAAGGAAATTTTCACAGTATGTCTGATAATATTTTTTCTTCTGTAGAAAGTCTTATTTGTTTTACTTTGGCTAGAATAAAAGCAGTTTTTAATTTTTTAAAACCCATTTTAAGGACAATATTATTAGCCCCTTTAAGCTATATATTTTTTCAGTAGTATACAGAACAAACCATCATTATACAATAACTTTGCCTAATTACCCTAATTAACCTAGCTAAGCGTTTAAATGTCACTTTAAGCTGTATAGAAGTGTCTTGAAAAATATCTAGTCAAATATTATTTACTGTCATCATGACAAAGATAAAATAAATCAGTTATTAGAAATGAGTTATTAAAACTATTATGATTAGAAATGTGTTGAAATTTTTTTCTCTCCGTTAAACAGAAATTGGGGAAAAAAATAAACAGGGGGGCTAATAAATCAGGGGGTTGAATAATTCTGATTGCAACTGTACATAGAGGTCATGTTTTGATCTTCGATTTGTCATGTGATGCGATTTCACAGTTCAGAGTTCACCAAGCTTGAACTTTCCAATGCAGCGAACTGCGAAACTTGTCGCACGAGCTTGCGTTTCCGGTCTGTCATATTCGCATGAGTATGAATGGAAGTCAAGGGGGGAAAAGTGCAGTGTGACCGCGGCTTTATGAATGCATGTGTGTTTTTATAAACACATATTAAATGTCAAAATAAATTATGTCAAAATAAATGTTTATTAGGGCATCACATTGGAGCAGTGGGTAGCACAATCGGCTCACAGCAAGACGTTTGCATGTATGCAGGGCCGGAGCAAGCCGACTGCCGCTCTAGGCAAAGGATTATCACGCCGCCCGTGATGGTGGCAAAAAACTGAGTGGGAGAAAAAAAATGGGTGGGAAAAAAAAAACAGTAATAGGAAAAAAAAATTTAAATTATTAAAAGTTTTTGCGTTCCCTCGCAAAACTGTTTTTCCACAAGCACTTCCTGTTCACTTCATACATGTCAACCCTCCCGTTTTTGCCTGGATTATCCCGTATTTTACAATTCTATCCTGCTATCATCATATCATTCAGTATTTTCCCATATTTCTCATGTATTTTAATCTTGAATGCATGCTGAAATTAATATAAAAATGTCTTCATTCACTTTCTTGTTGTGCGTCGATCATCACCCTTCATATGCAACCTCTGAATCAGCGAATGCATGTATGAGCCAATGACTGGTATATAAGCGCTGACTGACAGAAGCGCTCCGTATGATAAACTGATCCCAGATCAGCTTCGTACACGGCATTTAAAGAGGAGCGAAAGTGCAGGGCATTTGGGGATATTTGGGTGTATGTTTAAACAAGACAAATACTCTTAACTATATGTAAACATGTCCGTCCTGCGTGTTTTATTTTAAACACACCTAATGACAAACTAATGCACAAACAGTTACGAAAGCAATGGAATTCTTTCATTATAGATCTGTGCATTCTTACAGTGACACCACTGTTATCAAATACAAAACGAGAGATTCATTTGCTGCTCTTCACTTGTTTAATAACAGAGGTGTCACTTTAAATGGTGTTTTCACTGTTTTTAGAAGCTGATCTGGGATCAGTTATCATACGGAGCGCTTCTGTCAGTCAGCACTTATATCAGTCATTGGCTCTGGCTCATACATGCATTTGCTGATACTGAATGAAATGATAATAGCAGGATAGAATTGTAAAATACAGGATAATCCAGGTAAAAACGGGAGGGTTGACATGTATGAAGTGAACAGGAAGTGTTTGTGGAAAAACATTTTTGCGAGGGAATGCAAAAACTTTAAATATATATATATATTTTCCTATCACTGTTTTTTTTTTCTCCCACTTAGTTTTTTTCGGATGAGAGTCAGTACGTTGGGTTGGGTGGCGGAGCGCGTTTGCCGCCCTCACTATTGTGCCAGACCCCTATTACGCCAGTGTTGTGTTGATGATGTTGCAGATGAAAGTCAGTTGGGTTGGGGGGGGTGGGGCGCATTTGCCGCCCTCATTATTATGTCGCCCTAGGCGGCCGCCTAGGTCGCCTCAATGGACGCGCCGGCCCTGCATGTATGTTCGCATGGATTTCCTCCGGGTGCTCCGGTTTCCCCAACAGTCCAAAGGCATGCGGTACAGGTGAATTGAATAAGCTAAATTGGCCATTGTATATGATTTTGGGTGTTTCTTAGTGCTGGGTTGTGACTGGAAGGGCATCCGCTGCGTAAAACATATGCTGGATAAGTTGCCGGTTCATTCCGCTGTGGTGACCCCAGATTAATAAAGGGACTAAGCCGAAAAGACAATGAATGAATGAATGAATAAATGTTTATTTTGGATGTGATTAGCTTTTGCCCAGCACTAGTTATTTTATTTATTTATTTATTATTCTATTATTTACTGTAAGCACATTGTTAATGTTCAAACTGAATATCAGTATCAAGGACTTTCTCGTTTAGTTTTCTCTCTCTCAGAGAATATACTGTATGAAAAGCATCAGTAATTGACCCCGTGTATTGTAACGGTTACAGGAGAGGTGTGTTTTTCTCATGCAGAATGTTTTTTTTCCCTGTAGTAATCAGACTTTTCATCTGACCCACTGCACAGGCTGTCAGTGGTGCTCCATGTAAATTGAATTGTTTCCTGGAGTGAATAATTAAAACGCCTCTTTGGCTAATTCTTCACGCTAATTACACTCTGTGCTTCTGACACTGAAGAAATGGAACTGAATTTCTTCTCTGAAACCCAAAAGTAGATTTTTGTGTGCGTGCATGTGTGTATGTGATGGGGCTCAGCTCATCATTAGAAAGCAAAAAAAAAAAAAAAAAATAGGAAGATGGAGAAAATAAATCCTACATTTTGGTTCACAGCCACTAAGCGTGAACAATTTCACTGACAGCAGCTCCAGCTATCAAGACTGATTCACTCAGTTTTTTTTTCTTTCAATAAAATGCCAAGAAGTCTCATTAACATTCATTGAAAATAAAGATCAGACTTGGAAGGGTGAAAAATCATTAAATAAAGAGACAATGAAGTCGTGTGTGTCAGGGTTAATCATTCATGCTGTACTATTGATCATAACTGCTCTTAATGATCATAATGGGCAAAATAAACAGCTGTTATTAGTGATGCTCTTCATGTCTACAACATTAGTAGCACCAAATAAAATTGCGCAAAAAAAAAAGAGAAAAATTATCCAAAAAACTAACAAAAAGGGCTCTGGGGTAGCTCAAATAATGTGCTGGTGCTCTTTGGGCAAGGGATTCATCAGAACAAACAACAGAAATCAGTCCAAGCCACTTGAAAGTTGTGGAAAAAATATTAAAAAGCCTTTATTCACATGGCTAATCTTTAAAAACCTACGCATTTCGGCAAAGAGCTGCCTTCATCAGGGTAACAGTGATCAGCAGTTTTGCCAGACGTACGATAATTATTGTATTTGTACGATAATTTCGACCTCTGTATGATGTACGATCAATAATGTAAAAAATTCTATAATGTACGATAACTTCAGAAATTTATGGCATTTTAAATGAGTTTCATTGTAATCTTAGGGCTTCTATACTTATTGATAGCTGCATCTTGTGTCTGATGTCTGTGAGGAAAAGGTGGAGTTAGACACGTTAAAAATTCTGGAGGGTGCACTGCTTTCAAGCCAACCAGCACTATGTTGCGCTCCATGTAGGCATCATTATAGAGGTAAAGTTGGTTTTATATTCGCACATTCGTTCATTTAGAAGTCTCTATATTGTTTACCATGTTACTTTAAATATTCGATCGAAATTAGCATGCAAGTATGTCTTCAAAACAACATTAACACTGTTTATTTGACTGTGAACAATGTTGGACTTTGATAGTCATTGGCTGCTAATATGATTTTGCTATTTAGAGTTTGCAAATAATACTTTTATGAAATTATAATATTAAGGGGAAAGTCCGAATGTGCGAATATAAAACCAACTTGACCTCTATATCATATTTGTACCGCAAAATAAATCCCTCAACATCTGGCATCACATGCAGGTTTTCAATGACAGTGACTTCGAGGAGTTTGAACCTTCCCACTAAGGTACGCCTATGTTCTTTTATTTTCTTTTCTTTTTTTTACGTATTGTGGTAATTTGCACGTTGTGTCAAAACTCTATTTGTCTACATAATAGCTGTATACTCTCCGTTTGACTCTTGTATGATAATTTTCCTTCAAATACGATAATTTTGAGGTTCTGGTACGATACTTTTATATTTCCAATCTGGCAACACTGGTGATCAGGTGCGTCTGGAGCTTCTTTTAAATTCTACGGTCTCGTGGCTCATTAGAATATTGAATTTATTGAATTAAAATTTGCGTAAAGGGACTAATAATTTTGTCCCTAAAATGGTGATTAAAAAATTAAAAACTGCTTTTATTCTAGCCGAAACAAAACAAATAAGACTTTATCCAGAAGAAAAAAACATTATCAGAAATACTGTGAAAATTTCCTTGCTCTGTTAAACATCATTTGGGAAATATTTAAAAAAGAAAAAAAAATCCAAGGGGGGCTTGTTCACTCGATCACTGACAGCAGCTCCAGCTATCAAGACTGATTCACTCAGTTTTTTTCTTTCAATAAAATGCCAAGAAGTCTCATTAACATTCATTGAAAATAAAGATCAGACTTGGAAGGGTGAAAAATCATTAAATAAAGAGACAATGAAGTCGTGTGTGTCAGGGTTAATCATTCATACTGTACTATTGATCATAACTGCTCTTAATGATCATAATGGGCAAAATAAACAGCTGTTATTAGTGATGCTCTTCATGTCTACAACATTAGTAGCACCAAATAAAATTGCACAAAAAAAAGAGAAAAATTATCCAAAAAACTAACAAAAAGGGCTCTGGGGTAGCTCAAATAATGTGCCGGTGCTCTTTGGGCAAGGGATTCATCAGAACAAACAACAGAAATCAGTCCAAGGCACTTGAAAGTTGTGGAAAAAATATTAAAAAGCCTTTATTCACATGGCTAATCTTTAAAAACCTACGCATTTCAGCAAAGAGCTGCCTTCATCAGGGTAACAGTGATCGGCAGTTTTGCCAGACGTACGATAATTATTGTATTTGTACGATAATTTCGACCTCTGTATGATGTACGATCAATAATGTAAAAAATCCTATAATGTACGATAATTTCAGAATTTTATGGCATTTAAAATGAGTTTCATTGTAATCTTAGGGCTTCTATACTTATTGATAGCTGCATCTTGTGTCTGATGTCTGTGAGGAAAAGGTGGAGTTAGACACGTTAAAAATTCTGGAGGGTGCACTGCTTTCAAGCCAACCAGCACTATGTTGGGCTCCATGTAGGCATCATTATAGAGGTAAAGTTGGTTTTATATTCGCTCATTCGTTCATTTAGAAGTCTCTATATTGTTTACCATGTTACTTTAAATATTCGATCGAAATTAGCATGCAAGTATGACTTCAAAACAACATTAACACTGTTTATTTGACTGTGAACAATGTTGGACTTTGATAGTCATTGGCTGCTAATATGATTTTGCTATTTAGAGTTTGCAAATAATACTTTTATGAAATTATATTATTAAGGGGAAAGTCCGAATGTGCGATTATAAAACCAACTTTACCTCTATATCATATTTGTACCGCAAAATAAATCCCTCATCATCTGGCAACACATGCAGATTTTCAATGACAGTGACTCCGAGGAGTTTGAACCTTCCCACTAAGGTACGCCTATGTTCTTTTATTTTCTTTTTTTTTTTTTTACGTATTGTGGTAATTTGCACGTTGTGTCAAAACTCCATTTGTCTACATAATAGCTGTATACTCTCCGTTTGACTCTTGTATGATAATTTTCCTTCAAATACGATAATTTTGAGGTTCTGGTACGATACTTTTATATTTCCAATCTGGCAACACTGGTGATCAGGTGCGTCTGGAGCTTCTTTTAAATGCTACGGTCTCATGGCTCATTAGAATATTGAATTTATTGAATTAAAATTTGCGTAAAGGGACTAATAATTTTGTCCCTAAAATGGTGATTAAAAAATTAAAAACTGCTTTTATTCTAGCCGAAACAAAACAAATAAGACTTTATCCAGAAGAAAAAAACATTATCAGAAATACTGTGAAAATTTCCTTGCTCTGTTAAACATCATTTGGGAAATATTTAAAAAAGAAAAAAAAATCCAAGGGGGGCTTGTTCACTCGATCACTGACAGCAGCTCCAGCTATCAAGACTGATTCACTCAGTTTTTTCCTTTCAATAAAATGCCAAGAAGTCTCACTAACATTCATTGAAAAGTCGTGTGTGTCAGGGTTAGTCATTCATACTATACTATTGATCATAACTGCTCTTAATGATCATAATGGGCAAAATAAACAGCTGTTATTAGTGATGCTCTTCATGTCTACAACATTAGTAGCACCAAATAAAATTGCACAAAAAAAAAAGAGAAAAAAGAATCCAAAAAACTAACAAAAAGGGCTCTGGGGTAGCTCAAATAATGTGCTGGTGCTCTTTGGGCAAGGGATTCATCAGAACAAACAACAGAAATCAGTCCAAGCCACTTGAAAGTTGTGGAAAAAATATTAAAAAGCCTTTATTCACATGGCTAATCTTTAAAAACCTACGCGTTTCGGCAAAGAGCTGCCTTCATCAGGGTAACAGTGATCAGCAGTTTTGCCAGACGTACGATAATTATTGTATTTGTACGATAATTTCGACCTCTGTATGATGTACGATCAATAATGTAAAAAATTCTATAATGTACGATAATTTCAGAATTTTATGGCATTTAAAATGAGTTTCATTGTAATCTTAGGGCTTCTATACTTATTGATAGCTGCATCTTGTGTCTGATGTCTGTGAGGAAAAGGTGGAGTTAGACACGTTAAAAATTCGGGAGGGTGCACTGCTTTCAAGCCAACCAGCACTATGTTGCGCTCCGTGTAGGCATCATTATAGAGGTAAAGTTGGTTTTATATTCGCACATTCATTCATTTAGAAGTCTCTATATTGTTTACCATGTTACTTTAAATATTCGATCGAAATTAACATGCAAGTATGACTTCAAAACAACATGAACACTGTTTATTTGACTGTGAACAATGTTGGACTTTGATAGTCATTGGCTGCTAATATGATTTTGCTATTTAGATTTTGCAAATAATACTTTTATGAAATTATATTAGGGCAACACAGTGGCGCAGTAGGTAGTGCTGTTGCCTCACAGCAAGAACGTCGCTGGGTCGCAGGTTCGAACCTCGGCTGGTTCGAACCCAGAGATGGGTTGCGGCTGGAAGGGCATCCGCTGCGTAAAAATCGTGCTGGATAAGTTGGCGGTTCATTCCGCTGTGGCGACCCCGCAAGGGACAAAGCCGACAAGAAAATGAATGAATGAATGAATGAAATTATATTATTAAGGGGAAAGTCCGAATGTGCGAATATAAAACCAACTTGACCTCTATATCATATTTGTACCGCAAAATAAATCCCTCAACATCTGGCAACACACGCAGGTTTTCAATGACAGTGACTCCGAGTAGTTTGAACCTTCCCACTAAGGTACGCCTATGTTCTTTTATTTTCTTTTTTTTTTTTTTTTTACGTATTGTGGTAATTTGCTCGTTGTGTCAAAACTCTATTTGTCTACATAATAGCTGTATACTCTCCGTTTGACTCTTGTGTGATAATTTTCCTTCAAATACGATAATTTTGAGGTTCTGGTACGATACTTTCATATTTCCAATCTGGCAACACTGGTGATCATGTGCATCTGGAGCTTCTTTTAAATGCTACGGTCTCATGGCTCATTAGAATATTGAAACCAGTGGTGTAGTGCTAAAAAAAGGTGGTGTACTTTTACCCACCCAACTCAAATTGTAAAAGTAGGCAAAGAAATGACGGAAGTCAATGTTTCTTTGATTCATTAGCTATATTTGCTTATTTAACATTAGTTATCTGTAACTATTGACTTCCACAGAAGGAAAACAAATACTATGTAAGTCAATGGTTACAGGTTTCCAGCTTTCTTCAAATAATCTTTCTTTGTGTTCAACAGAATAAAAAAGACAAACCAGTTTGGAACAAGTAAAGGTTGAGTAAATGATGACTTTTTTTTTGGGTGAGATATCCATTTAACAAATTTGTTAATTTTAAAGTGAGATCCTAATAATCTAATCCTATTCAATGATTTATGCTTAACTAATAGTGCCCCCAGCAGACCAGGAGATTGGCTGAGTATATTAAACTGTGGTAAAACCCAACTGTTTAACTCTAGGAGACTTGTAAAATAAAAAATAAAAAACATTTGGTATAAATTTAAAGGGGATGTGAATGCACATAAATTAGGAAAGTTTAATCAGCAAAACAAGTGAGTATACTGAAGGTATTCGTAATTATTGATCCTCAGAAGTCGTAATACATTAACAGCTCATGGAAAAAAGTAGGCATATGGAGTATACGTGCGTATGGCCCCTACTACAACACTGATCGAAACCAAACTAAAGTAATATATTAAACAAGGTCAACAATCATCATTAATTCAGCATTGATAGAGGGGAAAAAGTAAAATACAATAAATATGCATGTATATATATATATATATAAATATATATATATATATATATATATATATATATATATATATATATATATATATATATATATATATATATATATATACAGTGTTGGGGAGAATACTTTGTAAATGTATTTAGTTACAGAATACAGAATACCTGCTTTAAAATGTATTTTGTACATATTCCGTTACTTTGCTTAATCCTGGTACTGTATTCTAAATACTTGGAATACTTGCCCTTAAAAACAGCCTTCAAGTCTATTAAATGTCACACTATGCGTTGGTAGCAATTTCTGCAGGAAAACAGAGGGCCTCTAATGCCCATTATTGACTGATAAATAAATAAAACAATATAATTATGTTTATTAAATAATGTTTATTTATCAAAATGTCAACAAATTCAATTTCTGTTTCTATAATAAAGATAAAAAGTGCTTGAACATAGACAGCATTACTGTCTGTAATATACAGTATATGTATATAGTATGCATTTTGCTTACCCTTTGTATTTCACAGTCTGCACAGAAAAAGAGATTGCACTGCACTGTCAGGTTTCGCTCACCCCTCTCATTCTTTAAAGAGAAAAAATGCTTGAACTTCCAAGACGTGAATGCATTTTTTCCTTTACTGCTGCTAGAAAGTTGCTTCGGTTGCGGCTCAAACCCCTCGAGCCCCTGGTCTGAATCCTTCATATTTGTACACTCAATTTAACCAGGGCTGCCAACTTTGGCTAAGGTGTCCCGCCAACATTTGTGTCAGAAAAGCGAACGTAAATTTAAGAAGCGTAAATGAAACCTCTGAAAGCGCAAACGAAACATCAAGCAGCGAATTCACGAACAATGACGGCAAAAAAAAGCAGTTTATTTGAAAATCATGGTTGTTGTCCGGTTGTTCGGTGTTTGCGATCGTCCTTTTTGCTGCGTGAGAAAATGGAGGTGTGGCTTGAGAGCGTGAGAACAGGGTCATTTGCGTGAGTCTCACTGAGTTAACGCTGGTGATTGCAGTCGGGAGTGTAGCTTCTGTTTCTATGGTTTCGGCGGCAATTTAGTAATATTATTATGGGCCAGACACGCATCGCCCGAAGTATTCCAATGGTATTAGGAAAGTAACTGTATTCTAAATACCCTGTTTAAAAATAGTAACTGTAACGGAATACAGTTACTCATGAATAGTATTCTAAATACGTACCGCCGGTACATGTATTCCGTTACTCCCCAACACTGAAACCGGAGAACCCGGAGGAAACCCACGCAAACGCAGGGAGAACATGCAAACTCCACACAGAAACCCCAACTGACCCAGCCGAGGCTCGAACCAGCGACCTTATTGCTGTGAGGCGACAGCACTACCTACCGCGCCGCCATATATATATATATATATATATATATATATATATATACACATACATACATTTATATATATATATATATATATATATATATATATATATATATATATATATATATATATATACCCTGCTGAAAAATCCAGCTTAAACCAGCCTAAGATGGTTGGCTGGTTTTAGCTGGTCGACCAGCCTGGTTTTAGAGGGGTTTTGGCCATTTCCAGGCTGGTTTCCAGCCATTTCCAGCCTGGTCTTAGCTGGTTAGGCTGGGAGTTGACCAGCTAAAACCAGCTTGACCAGCCAAAACCAGCTATGTCCAGCTTAAACCAGGTTGGTCAAGCTGGTTTTAGCTGGTTTAAGCTGGTGATTTTCCAGCCTAACCAGCTAAAACCAGGCTGGAAATGGCTGGAAACCAGCCTGGAAATGGCCAAAACCCCTCTAAAACCAGGCTGGTCGACCAGCTAAAACCAGCCAACCAGCTTAGGCTGGTTTAAGCTGTTTTTTTCAGCAGGGTAGTCAAGGTCACGCCAAATTCCGTTCATTAAAAGTGGTTGGTATAGAGCAGGGGTGCTCAATCCTGTTCCTGGAGATCTACCTTCCTGCATAGTTCAGCTCCAACCCTGATCAAACACACCTGAACCAATTAATTAGGACCTGAACAGCACTTGATAATTACAGGCAGGTGTGTTTGATACGGGTTGCAACAGAAATCTGCAGGAAGGTAGATCTCCAGGAATAGGATTGAGCACCCCTGGTATAGAGGAATTACCAACCCACGTCACACATTACGTCACACGAGTTCCCGGCTGCAAAAAAAGACTGGTTGCGGGTTTAATTTCTATCATTTTAGACGGGGTCGGGTCGGGTCGGGCCAGGCTTGGCTTGCGCAGTAAATGAACAGTCATGTGATGCATTTCGATTAGCGCGAGAAAGTAATCAAATCGTTTGTTACTACATTAAAATCCATCCCTGCAAAGGTAAAACAAATGATGACGGAGAAGTTAAAAAGAGCGAATTTTGACTCCGGTCAGGCCAGCCGCCAGTTCAAAAAGAACAAGGTATTTTGGCTGTCACTCATACACTGCGTATTACGGTAGAGCGCTAAACAGCAATGTATGTACAGCAAGCTGACAGGGAAGATGACGAGGTCACTCGCTACATTGAAACCGCTGTCATGGAAAATTAAATGGATGTTCTTGGCTGGTAGAAGATGAACAAACAATCCTACCCAAAACTTGCAAAATTAGCCAGATCAGAACTATGCATCTCGGTCAGTAGCAGCAGCAGTGAAAGGGTGTTCGTTGCTGCTGGACACACCATCCTGAGCACAGGACTGCGCTAAAGCCATTTACAGTGAATTCAATATATATTCAGTGATATTCAATATATGTTCCTCCACAAAAACACGTAGTCTAATCTTGGTGAGTAAAGGGTTTTTAAATTATAAATAAATATTAATTAAACCATAAATGCATAATGTAGACAGAGTATACAGGCTAATGTTGGCATTATTCTTTTAATATTCAGCTTCATCGTCGCCTTAAGGCCAGATTGTGAAGAGAAGTGGCGAAACAAATCCCGCAGAGCCTTTATCTTAATTTCGTTATAGCCAAATACCCGTCATAATTTAGTATTTATTTTAATTTAATTTGTTAAGAAAGACTTCTTTTCATTGGTGTGTTGGCCAATTTAAAGGCTAAGTCTATATGTACCTAGACCTATTTAGAGTGCTGAGATGTTACGATGTTACAGAGGACTTGTTTTATTTCTTTGTTTCAACTTCCAAGTGGCCTATAGGTTATGTTTGTTAAGAATAAATTAGGTTAAAATATATAAATGACTCATTCTTGAAAAAAGGCAAAAGAGCTGTGTGCAGGGGCGGAGTGGACATTTTAAAAGTGGGGGGGACAGCTGTATGAAATCCAAACGTTTACATTCTTAATCAGCTGTTTCTAAATGGTCTGTCTCTAAAAGTCCAAAAGTCTAAAAGTCAAATCCCCCGTCCCCCCTGGTTGCTACGCCCCTGGCTGTGTGCATGTGCACATTTGGATGATGTCGGGTTATAAACGGGTTCGGGCTTAATAAAGCTGTCAATCAAAATGTACCTGTCAGGCTCGGGTCAAATTGTGTCAGGCTCGGACCCTATCTGGCCTAATTTTTATGGCCCGATTACAGCTCTATGCTGAATCATACACATTACTCGTTTTTGATTTCAGCAATGATTTCAGCATAAACAGTTAAATATGGTGAATTAAACTGCAGACACTGAATGCTAAGAATGAAATGTAAAAATCTAAGTTGACATATCCTGCCGTACAGGTGCAGTTCGCTGTCAGAATGCAGTTGCTTTGCTTGTTGATCATTACCCAGGCCTTGTATAGCTCCGTCTTCTTTCCTTGTCTTTAGCTAGGCAGAACTTCAGTTTTTAGCACTACAAAGTTTTGAAACTGGTAATCATGGAACATTATTTCTTGCACATGACCACACAGAACACAATTGTAGGCATCCAAAGACTTGAAGGCCTTTAACTTCTCTCTTGTAAAATCACTTGGAGTTTCAATGAGATAGTTGTATATTTCGGGCTGGATGCTTGGTCATTTCGTCTTATCCAATATCCATTGGGAGGCTGCTATCGTAAATGGACCTGTCAGACGAACGCCGCTCACTTTAACGTTAATTTTGCAGAATAACTGTGCTTATCACTGGGTGACGAGCTGTTATAATACGCTGAAAGTATTATGTAAATAATATATATGATATATAATCAATATAACTTATCTCTAATACAACAACAAACTTTGTACCGCATCGGATGTCATTCCCTCTCTGAAAAATGCTAGCGCTCCCGGTTTTTTTTCTGCAACCTCGCTGTGCACGCATCCTGAATGTTTACAAACCGGTAATTCGTCTATAGAAAATATATTTAATTCTACAAGGGGAGGAGACAGGATAAAAAGATTAAAACAGAGGGAAACATTTTGGATCTATACATTAAAAGCAACTAGACTTCCAGGCTTAAATGGCGAATAAGATTATTCTCCTTTTTTGTAAGAATTTTTTTATATGTTCTACAGACATATATATATTGTTGAATATGTATGTACAGTTGAAATCAGAATTATTAAACCCCCTTTGAATTTTTTTCTCTTTTAAATATTTCCCAAATGATGTTTAACAGAGCAGGAAACTTTCACAGTATGTCTGACAATATTTTTTTCCTATAATATTTTTCAGTTAGAATAAAAGCAGTTTTTAATTTTTTAAAATTCATTTTAAGGTCAAAATTATTAGCCCCTTTAAGCTATATATTTTTTCAATAGTCTACAGAACAAACCATCGTTATACAATAACTTGCCTTATTACTCTAACCTGCCTAGTTAATCTAATTAACCTAGTTAAGCCTTTAAATGTCACTCTAAGCCAGTGGTGGGCAAACTTTTTAGACCCGAGGGCCACATCTAGTTTTGCAAACCAAGTGAAGGGCCACATGTTAAATCCTTCAAAATTTAACTTTTATTTATAGTGGCAGTACGCATGGAATAATATGTAATATCGGACAGAATCATGTCACATTAATACAAAACTGATTATGTTAATAGTTATAATTGAGTCAAATTTACAAGTCAAATTAATTTGCACTGCTATTTATATTTACTTATTAATCATCATAAAACTATAAAGTATAATAGTACTATCAATAATAATAATAATAATAATAATAATGTAATATTTTTTACAGTGGAGAATAGAAAAGATATTGTTTGATAGAAAAAATCTCCTATTAACACATTAAAAATAATTCTTAGTTTACTATTCAGTCAAATGTACATTAATCTAATTTGCACTGCTTTTAGAATATAGAGATCAATCATCATAAAACTTGATGAAACCACAAATCTTTGATAAAATAACTTTTTAAAGTGGATGTATGCATGGAAAATATATTCTATGACAAAAATTAACACATTTAACGAGCAATTACTATACAATTTGAGTCAAATTCACAACAATCTCATTTGAGCTTGTATTAATATGCTCATATCAATCATACAACTATGAAATAAAACGGAAGAAGAATCTGAGGGTGTACTCGCACTATGTACAGTTGCATTTAACCGGGCCGAAGCATGCTTGTCCCCCCTCCCGTCTCCCCCGTCGGCCCGACTCACATTACATTCGGGCCTGAGCATGCTTACGTCATCGATGATGCGCTGTTCAGTTTAAGAAGCGCTCTCGCAAAAAAAAAAAAAAAAAAAAGAGAAGCGCATTTTGCGTGAAAGTGCATTTTAATATCCGAGAGTGTGTTCTAATTCTACTGGTTGCGCTAACTGTACCGCGTGCAATACTGCCATCAAATGGCGTTCACTTGTATTGCATCATTAATTTACTAGTTCTGAAACCAAACCACTCAGAAGCAGCATTTTAAAAACTCCCCCGCGGGCCGGATGAAAGTGTTCAGCGGGCCGCATCTGGCCCGCGGGCCGTAGTTTGCCCACCTCTGCTTTAAGCTGTATAGAAGTGTCTTAAAAAATATCTAGTAAAATATTATGTGCTGTCATCATGGCAAAGATAAAATAAATCAGTTAATTCAAATGAGTTATTAAAACTATTATGTTTAGTAATGTGTTATAAAAGTCTTCTCTAAACAGAAATTGGGGAAAAAAATAAATAGGGGTGCTAATAATTCTGACTTCAACTGTATATGCATATGTATGTATGATTGTTGAGTTGACCTTGTTTAATATATAACTTTAGTTTGGTTTCGATATTCTAATGAGCCATGAGACCGTAGCATTAAAATGATACTGAAAGACACTAATATGAGCAGATTCTGGAGGCTATAATAAATGATCTGATGGGTATTTTGAGCTGAAACTTTACAGACACATTTTGGAGACACCAAAGGGTTATCTTACATCTTGTAAAAGGGGTAAAATAGGTGCCTTTTAACATAGTTAAAAAAAGATAAATAATGTTTTTATTCAAGTCATAATAAATCAAATAAGATAAAATATTATAGGAAAAACTGTGAAAAACCCTTGCTCTGTTAAACATAATTAGAAAAATATTTAAAAAAAGAAAAAAAAATTAAAAGGAGGGCTAATAATTCTGACTTCAGCTGTATATATCACTTTTTGTCCCAGCATTTTCTGTGAGTCCCACTGTACTATACAAACAAACCTGAAGTGCCGTCAACTGAAGTGGATTCGGGCACGACAGAGCACTCAAACTGCCAGAGAAATGTCCTGAAAGTGTCACATATTTGCAGCATTCACACTCCTGCAAGTGTCTTTATGCATTAAACTGGGACAGGAGAAAGTATTTTAACATGACATGCTTCCCCCTTTAAGCAAAAGACTCCAAATGTGCTGTTAAACGAAAGTGACATTGAGAGAGGTCCATTTTCATGTGTTAGTTGGTTTTTGGAAACCAGAACTGTTGAAATATTGAAGCGCTCAGCATTCACAGAGTTCACAAGACACACACTAACATGATGACAAGTCATCGGACTTCATGGATTCACAGAAACAGATAAAATAAAATAAAATAAGCATTAATTCGGATTGTTTGTTATCTCTTTTATTATTATTAATAATAATAATAATATTATTATTATTATTATTATTATTATTATTATTATTATTATTATTATTATTATTATTATTATTATTATTATTATATTGCCATTTGTTTTATATGTATTTATAAAATGATGGACTGTTTTTAATGTGGTAAGTTTTTTGTACTTACAGTTGCAATCAGAATTATTCAACCCCCTGAATTATTAGCCCCCCTGTAAATTTTTTTCCCCAATTTCTGTTTGATGGAAAGAAAAAAATTTCAACACATTTCTAAACATAATAGTTTTAATAACTCATTTCTAATAACTGATTTATTTTATCTTTGCCATGATGACAGTAAATAATATTTGACTAGATATTTTTCAAGACACTTCGATACAGCTTAAAGTGACATTTAAAGGCTTAAATAGGTTGATTAGGTTAACTAGGCAGGTTAGGGTAATTAGGCAAGTTATTGAATAATGATGGTTTGTTCTGTATACTATTGAAAAAATATATAGCTTAAAGGGGCTAATAATTTTGACCTTAAAATGGGTTTTAAAAAATTAAAAACTGCTTTTATTCTAGCCGAAATAAAACAAATAAGACTTTCTCCAGAAGAAAAAAATATTATCAGACATACTGTGAAAATTTCCTTGTTCTGTTAAACATCATTTGGGAAATATTTAAAAAAGAAAAAAAAAATCAAAGGGGGTTGAATAATTCTGATTACAACTGTATGTGTTGTAATTAAAGTTGTTAAAAGTTTTGATAAATACAGTACATTCACAAATAAGGGGAAAAAAGACAAATTGATTATTAAAAACAAAATGAAAGAGAAAATATATTATTAGAAAAAATATATAAAATAAATAAATAAATATTTAAAAATAAAATATATGTACATTCACTTGGGTAGTTTGTTAACCCTCTCTTTGTTGTTGTTATTATTATTATTATTATTATTATTATTAATAATAATATTATTGTTATTATTATTGTTATTTGTTTTATATGTATTTACATGTATATAAAAATAGTTTTTAATGTGGTACAGTTTTTTGTACTTGTGTTGTAATCAAAGAGTTAAAAAGATTATTAAAAAGATAATGAAAGAGAAAATATAATCTTAGAAATAAAGAAGAAAATAAAATAGAAATAAAATAAAATAAAACAAATAAATAATTATTTAAAAATAAAATAAAATGCACCTTCATGAAAAAGTATGTTAAACGAAATATAATATATGATAAGAAATACATTTTGATTAATACAGTTCATGCACAAATAAGAAAAAAGACGAACTTGGTTATTAAAAAGTAAAATAAAATAAACTTGTACTATTATTCGGATGGTTTGTTAATTGTCTTTCTCTTTCTTATTAACTATTATTATCTATTATTATCTATTATTATTATTATTATTATTATCTATTATTATTATTATTGTTATTATCTATTATTATTATTATTATTATTATCTATTATTATTATTATTATTATTATTATTATTATTATTATTATTATTATTATTAGTTTTATATGTATTTATAAGTATATCAAAATAGTTTTTAATGTGGTACAGTTTTTTGTACTTATGTGTTGTAAAGAGTTGTAAAAAGTCTTTATTTTGATAAATACAGTACATGCACAAATAAGGAAAACAATACAAATTGATAATTAAAAAGATAATGAGAGATAATATATAATTTAAAAAATGAATGAATGAATGAATAAATAAATAAATATATAAAACACACCTGTACATTCATTCAGAGGTTTGTAATAATGTATATTGCTAGTCTCTCTCTCTCTCTCTCTCTCTCTCTCTCTCTCTCTCTCTCTCTCTGTCTTTCTCTCTCTTTCTCTCATCAGTTGAGGAAGATCAAAGTAAAATCACTTCATTTCAATATCCCTGTTTTTCATATCAAAGACTTCAGCAGCTTTTGTTCATCCCACTGAAGCAGTCATGTGCGAACATTTCATTCGACAGGTGCTCCGGTTGGACGGCTGAAGAACAATTTACAATTTTACCAATGATTTATTTATTTATTTATTTATTTTGTAATTCTGATTTTAGATTTGCATAATACAGTGACTATTTGGGGCTGAAACATATAGTTATGTGGGGGTACAATTTGTAAAATGTATAGGATTATAATTTTACATTTTACTCTAGATTCATCACCGTAAGACTAAATGGCATAATCAGGAATTAAAGGTGCAGCATGTAAGTTTGACACCCAGTGGTTGAACTAGGTATTGCACGACTGGTTCCAAACAAACACAAGTGAAGGTTGCCAGATTGACAACATCCAGTGTGCCTAACTATCGAGCATAAAGGTTGATTTAAATTGTGTTCTAATTAAAAGCAACGTCAAGCGATAGAGGAAATAGTTTCCATATTAAAAGGAGTTTTGTCCTAACCAACACCTGAAATTTTTATTTTAGAAACGGCTTCTATTTCTTGCAGCTGAACAACAAAAAACTGACAATGATCACCTCAGGTGCACCTCATGTGCTTAATTCAGTGTCAAATGAAAATAATGTGAGTTTGAATGCCATTTTACATGACATTTATTGCCATATTCCTGAAAGCAGCAGCAGATAGTTCACCTCAGATCTTGAAAATACAATAAACCATTTGAAATTGAACTTTAGAACTGTGACTCAGTGCAAACCAACACATATCAGTGATTCACCGTCTACATTTAGTAATGGTAAAGAGGTTTAATATGTATTAATTAGATTATAAACGCTACAATTTTTTTGGAGTGCAGTGAGTGCACTATTCTGTGCTTCTGAATGCTGTATTTAAATGTCTGTCATGTTTCATCTGGTGCAAAGAACCAAATTGCTTATCACTGCTTATCATAGCATGTTGTTAGGACAGATGGTTACATCGTAACCTGCTCATCTATTGTTTATGTTTGTAATATTTATATTATTTGCTAATTAATAACCACCTTGTGTGGAATCTACGTCTCATTTCGGAGTCTGCTACAGTCAACCGGAAGTCGCATTTCAATCGCGGACGCACACTTTGAGAGCCTTCCTGACTGAATGAATGAAATACACGGTTTTCCACCAAGGCAACCCGGGGTGCTGAAATATAATTGGCTAAACAGGCATTGGGCAGGACCAAAGAGCCAAAACAAAAACAGCCGTTCCGGCACGTAACGCACATTTTCAAAGCAGAATATCTGACTTGTTTTTCAGACAAACAAGAATGTTCAATTAGCATTTTTCTGAAATATCCGCAAACATATTCTGGTTTTTCTATGCTTTAGAAGAGTCAAAAACGTACATACTACACCTTTAAAGGGATAGTTCACAAAAATAAAATAAAATTCTATCATCATTTACTCCTCCTTTACTTGTTCAAAACCTATTTGAGTTTCTTTCTTGAAACTGGTAACTATTGACTTAACATAGTATTTGTTTTCCTTTCTATGGAAGTCAATAGTAACCCGTTTTCAACATTCTTCAAAATATCTTCTTTTGTGTTCAACAGAAAAAAGAAACTCATAAAGGTTAGGAAATCACTTGAGTAAGAGTAGATACTTAGTAAATGTTCGTTTTTTGGGGTGAACTATCTCTTTAATGCATGAAAATGAAGTAGAAGTTAGTACAAAAGGCAACGCAGTGGGTAGCACAATCACCTCACAGCAGGAAGGTCACTGGTTCCAGCCTCGGCTGGGTCAGTTGGCATTTCTGTGTGGAGTTTGCATGTTCTCCCCGTGTTCAAGTGGGTTTCCTCTGGGTGCTCCGGTTTCCCCCACAAGTCCAAAGACATGTGGTATAGGTGAATTGTGTAAGTGTACATTCATTTCAATGGTTTGTTAACTCTCTATTATCATTGTTGTTGTAATTATAACTTAAAATTTTACATTTGAACTGTCACCATTACATGGTAAAATCATCATCAAGGCATTTAGGGACAGTTCCCCCAAAAATTGTAATTCTGTCTCCATTTACTCACCCTTTACTTGTTCAAAACCTATATGAATTTCTTTCTTCTGTCAAACACTAAAGATTATATTTTGAAGAAAGCTTGAAACCGGTAACTATTGACTTCCATAGTATTTGTTTTTCCTACCATGGAAGTCAATGATTACCCGTTTTCAACATTCTTCAAAATATCTTGAGAAGAAAGAAACTCATAAAGATTTGGAAGCTTTTGTGGGAGAGTAAACAATAAGTACATTTTCATTTTTTGGGTGAACTATCCCTTTAATGCATGAAAATGAAGTAGAAATTAGCACAAAGCTGTTTCGTTTCAAAGCAGCTTGGATCAATTTAGACTCTAATATTCATACGGTCAGATCATTAACTCAACAATCACACATCGGAGAAAGTTATGCAGGTTTTAAAGTCACGATTTTCTGCTGATGCATCTGATCAGAGATGAATGTGTTGTAATGAGTCACGCAGCAGATGTGATTCGTCTCATTTGAATAATATCGATTCATATCTGACTGTCAGTAAAGCTTTTATACACAAGCACAAAGCTAAGTACATTCATTTAAACGCGAAACTGTGTTCAATTGATTTAATTAAATCCATCGGCTTATTTTGAAATGTCTCGCTATCATTAATTCAAACTAAAACAAAAAGCCACTTTATTCTTAATTATTAAGTCATTTTGCTTCAAAGAAAATTTGATTTAAGCATGTTTGTGCAAGGAAATAATTATCTGCAGTAAAAGGGGATATTTATAAAGTTATAAATAAATAAATAAATAAAATATTTAAAGAATAATCATCATAAATAATACATATTTATAAGTAAATAAATAAATAAATGATAAATTAATTATTAATTAAAAAAAATATATATATATATTAAAGACAAAAATATGTAAAGAATAAATAGACTATTTAAAGAATAAATAATATATAATAATAGATATAAATGAATAAAGAAATAAAGTTGCTTCGGACACTAACTAAAATATTAATTCAAAACAGTAAAACAATACAAATTTTATATGATTTACATATCAAATCAAATAAATAAATAAATAAATAAATAAATAAATAAATAAATAATATATATATATATATATATATATATATATATATATATATATATATATATATATATATATATATATATATATATATATATATATATACACACATACACATATATATACACACACACACACACACACACACACACACACATATATATATATATATAAAATTAGCTGTTAAAAACAAAATACTAAAAACAATTACAAATAAAAATTTAGCTGCAATAAGCAATTATTAGGGCCAAGCAGCCTAGCAGCCACATCATAAACAAGCACACCAACAAGCTACAGAGCAACAGGAAAGTTCTATAACATTTTGGCAGCATGTTTTGAGCCAAATTTGGTGGAAATTGGGCTAACAATCTATGGAGAGTTCAAAACAACAGATTTTCATATTAATTCAAGATGGTGGACAGGAATCGTGTCTATTTGGGAATAAATCATATCAATGTTATCGGTATGATCCAAGGAATCTAACAAGACCAGTCTCACGAGAATAGACAAAACTATTCAAAAGTCATTTGATAATTTTTGTATAATTTCTATTGATAGAATTGAATTGTTTGTCAATTTTACCCAGAAGTTGGCTCAAACTGATGTAGTTTGGTCAATGTGAGGTCTAGATCACACACTTTAAGTTTGGTTTCAATACTTCAAACCCTTGTCATTAATGTTGTTTTTGTGTGTTTACATAGATGAATATGGCCACGGTGTAAATTCACTGTACAGTTACGAGCTTATTGCCACATTAGATCGTTATGATAACATATTATATCCCTTCAGTGATTTCCTGAAGATAAATACCAAAAAATAACACAACTGGAATAACTACAGCAGTCGCGATGGTCTGATCTCATATGAAGCAAGAGATCGCGATGACATCTGATGACGTGTGCATGTGTTGAAGTGCTGTCCCAATTCTTATGGGTAAGTTTTGAAACCCTTCCCCTTAACCCTCGGTTGTAAGGGCCAAGGGGAAGGGGTAGGGGTACAAAAATAGAATTGGGATTGGGCCTCAGTTTGGTGTAAATACGTCAATGGGTTACGGAGATAACACCTTAAGTCAATTTTCGCAAGCTCTATGTTAAGTTTGTTCGCAAGTTAATCTAAAACGGTTCATCCTGACTTCAATAACTTTTGGTCAGCATGGTCTGTAGATCATGTGATTCAATTTTGGGGAAAATTGGAAAAACGGCCTAGGATGAGTTTGATCAGACAATTTTTTACGCAAAAATTGAAATTGCGGGGCGACGCAGTGGCGCAGTTGGTAGTGCTGTTGCCTCTCAGCAATAAGGTTGCTGGTTCGAGCCTCGGCTGGGTCAGTTGGCGTTTCTGTGTGGAGTTTGCATGTTCTCCCTGCATTCGCGTGGGTTTCCTCCGGGTGCTCCGGTTTCCCCCACAGTCCAAAGACATGCGGTACAGGTGAATTGGGTAGGCTAAATTGTCTGTAGTGTATGAGTGTGAATGAGTGTGTGTGTGGATGTTTCCCAGAGATGGGTTGCGGATGGAAGGGCATCCGCTGCGTAAAAACGTGCTGGACAAGTTGGCGGTTCATTCCGCTGTGGCGACCCCGGATTAATAAAGGGACTAAGCCGAAAAGAAAATGAATGAATGAAATAGAGAAAAAAAATTTAATGATGGAAAAGGACATCATATGGTGCATTTGAATCAGCTTGAGCCGTGGAATCAGAGCAAAAAAAGAATTTTGATTGTAGCCCATTCAGTTCAAGATAAACATATGTGAAACTTTGGACAAGTGGAGGCGCTAGAGAGTTTGAGTTAGAGAGTTTGAAGATCACTCTATCAGTGTGCCAAAGTTTGCGCAAATGCCGTAAACGGTTCATAGGGCTGCTATAGACTCCCAGAGCGGAAGAAGATGAAGAAGACGGAAGAATAATAATAAGAACCCGAATGGATACAATAGGTGCCTACGCACCTTCAGTGCTTGGCCTCTAATGAGAATAACACAACAATCACAAAAACAACAACAAAACATAATAATAAAATAAAGCAAAATGAAAAAAAAAATATGACACACACTCAAATTTATGCTTGATGTTTCTTCAAGCTACTTATTTAAAATCAGCTTAGTCAACATAATTTCTGAGTTTTTTTTTGGGGGGGACAGGTTAATTTTTTTAATGCTTAATCTGCTTAAATTTGTAAAAATTAATAATTTAACTTAATTTCTTCACTTTGTCCCAACACATATCCATTGTGTGGAAGCCAGCGTTTTTTTTTTTTTTTTTACATTGGACACACTTTAGCACACACATACACTACATGTCAAAAGTCTTGTCGCCTATTCAAGTTTTAGGAACAGCAAATAATAACTTGACTTCTAGTTGATCATTTGGTATCAGAAGTGTCTTATATGAAAGGCAAAGGCCTCTAGATTACGCTTATTTTACCAAAACAAAATATGATCATACCTTGATTTTTAATTATTTCATTAGGACAGTAAGGTCTGACTTTACTTAAGACAAAAGTCTTGTCACTTAACAGAAATAATGTCCAGTATAGAATATAAAGTCATGCTGCAGTGGAAACAGAATGAATATTGTGTCTGACTCCATCATGAGCTTGAAGGACTGCATCCATACATCTCTACAATGACTCAAATCACTTATTAATAAAGTCATCTGGAATGGCAAAG
Source organism: Danio kyathit (assembly GCA_903798195.1). Taxonomy (NCBI): domain Eukaryota; kingdom Metazoa; phylum Chordata; class Actinopteri; order Cypriniformes; family Danionidae; genus Danio; species Danio kyathit. The sequence continues at coordinate 7,882,461 of LR812536.1, read as the reverse complement.
AAAGCGTTCTTGCAGGACTCCCGGAGTTCATCAAGATTCTTTGAATTCATCTTCAATGCCTCCTCCATCTTACCTCAGACATACTCAATAATGTTCATGTCTGGTGACTGGGCTGGCCAATCCTGAAGCACCTTGACCTTCTTTGCTTTCAGGAACTTTGATGTGGAGGCTGAAGTATGAGAAGGAGCGCTATCCTGCTGAAGAAGAGCCCTCTCCTGTGGTTTGTAATGTAATGAGCAGCACAAATGTCTTGATCCCTCAGGCTGTTGATGTTGCCATCCACTCTGCAGATCTCTCGCTCGCCCCCATATTGAATGTAACCCCAAACCATGATTTTTTCTTCACCAAAATTGACTGATTTCTATGAGAATCTTGGGTCCATGTGGGTTCCAATAGGTCTTCTGCAGTATTTGTGATGATTGAGATGCAGTTCAACAGATCTACAAATCTACCTAGAAGTCAAGTTATTATTGTTGCTCTTACAACAGGAATTGACAACAAGACTTTTGTCAGGTAGTGTCCATAGCAAAATACTAAAATGATGCAGAAACAACATAGATTTACCCATATTTCAAAAACGGCAGGTAATATTTTACTCAGCCCACAAGTCTGACATGCATCTGATATTGTGTCTATTGCCCAAACAACCAAGCTCTAAACTGATGTGATTTTTCCCCCAGTGGCAATACAATCTGTATCTACTAACTGTATGCTTCATGCTTCTCTCTCTCAGTGTCTCTATCTCCATCTAAAAGCTCTTTCGCAAAGTACAAAACAAGAAAACTGACTCGCCTCTGCCGGCTGCTTTATTACATTTGTTTGCAAATCTCCAAGCTATTCTTATCCGCAGTGTTTGTCTCTCTGTCCACCCTCATACCTTCCTCCTTTCATTTTCTCTGCTCATTTCCTCATCAGCAGGATTTCTTAATACACATTTCTGCTCTCACGGTGAGGAAATCATCAGGGCTCGCGATTCGATTGAAAAGAAAAAAAGTGTTTGTTTTTACAATCATTCATAAAAGTGTAATATCTTTCTCCGCCTTGGAAAATACCTTCATTATTGGCCGGCGTTACCGGAATCTGCGGACATTTTTTACTATTTCTGCAGTGAATTTTGGTAAAAATCTGCGGATTTCCGCGGAATTATTTTGGGAGTATCATAACTAAAACCTTAATATGTGAAATAAAAAATAATACCTTTTTAACTTTTATTTAATGTTTAAAATGCAAATCCAATTAGATTCACTTTATTTGGTAAACAAAGCAAGTCTCTCATATAATATCTCCACTGAAAGACAGAAAATATGACTTTACAAACTGCATTGTACATAAATCAGATGAACATTTTCATATTAGTCAATAATATTACTGTAATTAATTTAAAAACTGAATAAATTTAGATTTACACACATTTGTTCAAGTAAATAAACAGAATTAATGATGGGCTATCAATCTGCGGAATTCTGCCGAAAATCTGCGGAATTCTGCGCACGCAGATTCCGTGTGGGCCTGCCTATGATTAATTCTTTTCGGCTTAGTCCCTTTATTAATCTGGGGTCACCACAGCGGAATGAGCCTGCGTTACCTATGATTAGGGCCAGATGGAATCTACGGACGTTTTTTGCCATTTCTGCTGAGAATTTTGGTAAAAATCTCCGGATTTCTGCTGAATTATTTTTGGAAGTCTCATAACTAAAACCTTAATATGTGAAATATGTGTAATTTAAAAACTGAAAAAATTCAGATTTACACACATTTACTCAAGTAAATAAACAGAATTAATGATGGGCTAAAAATCTGCGGAAATCTGCGGAATTCTGTGGAAAATCTGCGAAATTCTGCGCGCGCAGATTCCATGTGGGCCTACCTATGATGTAAAAAAAAAAAAAACTGGTTATCTTACATTTTTAAGCTGAATTAAATTAACTTCATGAGTCATTTGAACTTCATTTATTCATTTTTCTTCAGTTTAGTCTCTGATTTATCAGGGGTCACCACAGCGGAATGAACCACCAACTATTCCAGCATATGTTTTACACACCGGATGCCCTTCCAGCTGCAACCCGATACTTGGAAACATCCATATACACTCATTCACACACATACACTAAGGGCAATTTAGTTTATTCAATTCACCTATAGCGCATGTGTTTGGACTGTGGGGGAAACCGGAGCACCCGGAGGAAACCCACGCCAACACAGGGGAGAACATGCAAACTCCAGACAGAAATGCCAACTGACCCAGTTGGGACTGAACCAGCTGTGTATGTGACAGTGCTAACCACTGAGCCACTGTGTCACCCTTTAATCTTGTTGTCCATTATATTTATTGTCCAGTATTTTACTGTATATGTCTCTGCCTGGCATATTTAACCTACCTGTCTTGTGTGGGTCAAATCTGACCGATTTACAACTTTAAAGACTCATAAATATTGTGTTTTACATCTGGTTGCCTCAAGGTCTTATGATATCCTCCACACAGTGCACTTGAACATATAAAAGCGATGATCACCTCTTTCATTGAATACTGATTTTTAGGTTTTAATCAACCTTGTTACACCTGTGGTGTTCCCGGTCAAAAGTGACCACCATAGGAAATGAATGAGTATCCAGACTATCTTCATCCATCAGACAGAAAACATCCCCATACACACCACCCCAACTCACTTAGGCCCCGTTTACACTAATGCGTTTTCATTTTAAAACGCATAAGTTTTGCTATGGTTACACCATTCGTCCACACTACATCGGAGTTTTCGAGCCCCGAAAACGGAGTGTTTTGAAAACGCTGGACAGGCCGTTTTCATTCGAAAACGCTGCTGCTCCATCTCAGTGTGGATGGGGGAAAACGGAGACATCTGAAAACGGAGGCATGGCTGCTGAGATTCGCTACCTGATTGGGGCTTTTGAGTCATTGCGTATCCTTCCCTTATTTGTCAAGCCCCTATCACATGACTATAACGCTACCGGAAGAGGGCAGACCAGCCTTCACTATAAACAACAACATGGACACAGAAATGGGAGTGTTGTTTGCACTGTTGTCCGTTTTAGGCGCCATTGTGCAGTTAAACTCTGCCTTTTTTACTACAGCAGCTGCATATATTCGCAAGAGGCAAGCTATTGTTCGAGCACTCGCTAATCGCTCGCGTTCATCGTTCAACCAGCGTTTGTTGACTAACAATCACCAAATGCCGAGCGAGACACATGCTTCCTGTTTATACTTGAACGCGCATGCCCAGAGTGCGCAAATGGTCACGTGATATACGTTTTTGGTGGAGTAGTGTGGACGGAGATATGTTTAGAAACGCTAGATGAAACGCTAGTATGGACGCAGATCGTTTTTGATCTAAAACGCCATTTCAAAACGAAAACACATTAGTGTAAACGGGGCCTTACTCACTCACTCACTCACTCACTCACGCACTCACTCACTCACTCACTCACTCACGCATGTTAGACTGTTCAATTCGTACTAATTTCTTTCTTTCTTTCTTTCTTTCTTTCTTTCTTTCAGCCAATCTCCATTCAGCCTTAGCATCAATTATTTTATTGGATTAGACCATTAGCATCTCACTCAAAAATGACCAAAATATAACTAGTGCTAGTTTTGTGTCCATACTTATCATCCATATCCATATAGTCCAATTGAAGGACTGAATGAAAATTCGAGCACTCAGTACACAGAAAAGGATACAGTTTTGTTTGTGCTTTGCTGATTGATAAATCATTTGGATGGAATAAAATTTCAATTTCTTTGGTCAGATCATTATTTTAGAGAGCTGTCTATTAGTAATGAAACAAAGTATTTTGATTTCTGTCATCTGTTGTTCATTTTGTAATACATTTTCAGTGCCTATTTGTATTTTCACTGCAGTTATTTTATGTCCAATTCTATAGATTCATGTTAAACTACTTTGAGACAGTGTTCACAGCTAAATATTGTTGAATAAAACTTTTGTGGCGAAAATTATATATTTTTTTTGATAATTCAAGAGCAGTTAAAACACTGAAGGGCAGAATGTGAACACGACAGGAGGGTTAAAGGGATATTTTACCAAAAAAAATAAAATTTAAGTTACTTTGCTCACCCTTGTTTCAAATATTTATGAGTTTTTTTCTTCTTCTACTGAACACTAAATATTTTTAAAATGTAACCACTGACTTCCATAGTGTTTGTATTTTCTACTATGGAAGTCAATGCTTACAGCTTTCTTCAAAATATCTTCTTTAGTGTTCAACAGAAGAAAGAAACTCATAAAGGTTTGGAATCAATAGAATGTGAGTAAACGATGAGTAAATTTGAACTTTTAAGTGAACTATCCCTTTAAGTTCCACCTTAAGTTTGAGTGAGGGTGACATGGTGGTGCAGTGGGTAGCCCTTTTGCCTCACAGCAAGAAGGTCACTGGTTCGAGTCCCAGCTGGGTCAGCTGGTGTTTCTTTGTGGACTTTGCATGTTCTCCCCATGTTGGTGTGGGTTTCCTCCGGGTGCTCAGGTTTCCTCCACAGTCCAAACACATGCGCTATAGGTGAATTGGGTAAGCTAAATTGTTCGTAGTGCATGTGTGTATGTCCTGGTCCTCCAGTTTGGGGGTTGAGTGTTGGGCTAACAACCCAGCTCATAAAAATTAGATGTTACTAAACACCAACTTGATGCGGCTAAATATCAACTTTGATATAAAACAGGCCTGGGGGTAAGAGTAAGTTTGGCAGTTTGAGTTAATAACCGTAACTAACCAGATAGCATATGAATGTGGGCCACTTTAGGCATTATGCGGCACTGGTGGTCTTCCTTCTGCCCAGACAAAATGAATGCGAGCCTGAAGTGGCCCACCTGTACAATGGCAAAGAGGGGGGTTTCAAAGATTCAAATTCATATATGAGCCATTTAAGGCAAAGATTTGGCACTTATGGCAAAATGTAATCTGAATGTGAGCCTAATGTGGCCCATGTGGAAAATGATCAATTTGCCCCAAATGATGGAGGACAAATGTGGGCTACAGTTGGAAAAAATGTGGCATAGTCATTTAAGGGTAATCTGTGTCTAAACCTAAAATGGCTCACACGTGTAAGTGCAAATGTGGCCCAGTTATCTTAAGACATATGTGGGCCACTTTTGGCAAATATTTGGCACAGTAAGCTCTGGCTATTGCGGCTGTGAGCCTAATGTGGCCCAGATATTTTAAAACATATGTGGGCTACTTTTGGTGAATATTCGACACAGTAAATTCTGGCTAATGTGAAATTGAGCCTATAGTGGACCAGAGAAGATATGGCAAATGGGGCCCAGCTATCCTAAAACAAATGTGGGCCACTTTTGGCAAATATTTGGCACAGTTAGCTCTGGCTAATGTGGCTGTGAGCCCAAAGCGGCCCACAGAAGATATGGCAAATGTGACCCAGTTATCTTAAAACATATGTGGACCACATAGACTAAAGTCACCATCATGGAGAAAAAAAGTGTTTGCTTTAGTTGGGCTCATAGTCCTGAACCTCTCTATATATATAAATATATGTTTTCTTTTGGGCTGCTGTAACTTTTAAGAACTTTGCTTGAAAAGTTTATTCATTACAGCAAACAATAAAATTGAGGCACAACCTGTGATGAAATTATATAATTGATGTTAACCAATGTTTAATACATTATTAAAAGTAACGCAATTACATGTTTGCACATGCCACAGAATTATGAAGGTTTAAAAGCTAAAATAATTCTATGGTTCAACTTCTGCTCACAGAGACATCAATAATCAGCATATGAACCTCAACAACGGTGACAACTAACAAAATGAACAAACATTACAAACAGGAGACTAAAAGTGACAAAATCAACAACGTCAACATAAACAGCAGAATCAAAAGCAAATAATGAAAACTGTAGCATCAATAAGCTTTAGAATGTATTCATACTGCAATGCATGCTGAGATTTTTGCACCTTGCCACACCCAGCAAGTGTAAGGTGTAGGCCAGACCTGGGCCAGAATAAAAGCAAATTGTGGCCCAGAATAGGGTCAGTTGTGGTTCATTTGGTTGAATTCTGGCTAATATGTGGTATTGCTTTGGCTTATTTGTGACCCAGATCTGACAAACAGGAGCGGACCGCCCTAGAGCCATCATTCCATTCAGTATGTGGTCCACATGTAAGTGTCTAGTGTGGGCCGGATCTGGGCCAGAATACAAACAAACTGTGGCCCAGAATAGGGTCAGTTCTGGTTCATTTGGTTGAATTCTGGCTGATATGTGATATTCCTATGGCTTAATGGTGGCCCAGATCTGGCAAACAGGAGCGGACCGCCCAAGTGCCATCATTCCATGCGGTATGTGGGCCGGATGTAAGTCTCTAGTGTGGGCTGGATTTGAGCCAAATGAATTTTGCTAACTGGGTACACTGTAATAATAAACAAAAAAAATTTTTTAAACTCTTATTGTTAATTAACAGTTTCCGTATTTTGTGATTCACAAGTGTTTTCTGTTTTTTTACGGTTGTGAATTGCATTATGGGATGTTAATCTCTGCTCTGTCGACTTTTGATGTTGAAAACTCAACTCTGCAGTTTAACAAAGTGACTATTAGGCTGCATTTACACTGCAGTTCTTGATGGTCAATTTTGTGACTGTATTTGATTTTTTTGCCGTCCAGCTTACATCAGCTTTCAAAAGTAACTCGTATTCGATTGTCTGTATTTAAACAGCACACGGCAAAGGCGCAATTACCTGGAAAAAAGAGCGGGCGCTGACTGAAAATAAAAGAGCGCCCTTTTCTCCATTCCTGTATTTCACAAATGTCAAAGCCAGTTCCTGGAGGGCCGCAGCTCTGCACAGTTTAGTTCCAACCCTAATTAAACACACCTGATAAAACTAATTTAGTCCTTCAGGCTTGTTTGAAACCTACAGGTATAGGTGTGTTAAAGCAGGGTTGGAACTAAACTGTGCAGGGCTGCGGCCCTCCAGGAACTGGTTTTGACACCTGTGGTGTATTTAATCTATTATCGGTTTCATTTTTGTAAAATTCTTTTTGACAGGCTCTAGTTTATGACAGAAAAGTTCTCATTTGGCCATCTTCTTTTAATCTAGGCCTTTTTAAAACAGTAGGCATCTTAATGTAATGTCCATGGCGTGATTTATGGATATGCAATCATTAAATAAAATAAAATAAAATAAAATAAAATAAAATAAAATAAAATAAAATAAAATAAAATAAAACAAAATATAATAATAAATAAATAAAAAAAATAAATAAATAAATAAATAAATAAATAAATAAAATAAAAAAATAAAAAAATAAAATGAAACAAAAGAATAATAAAATAAAAAATACAATAAAATAAAATACAGGTACAGGTAAATTGGGTTAATTTACAGGTACAGTTAAATTGGCTGTAGTGTATGTGTGTGAATGTAAGAGTGTCTGGGTATTTCCCAGTATTGGGTTGCAGCTGCGTAAAAACATATGCTGGATAATTTGGCGGTTCATTCCGCTGTGGCAACCCCTGATGAATAAAGGGACTAAGCAAAAAATAAAATAAAATAAAATAAAATTCTTTTTGACAGGCTGTTTTACTCTAGTTTATGAAAGAAAAGTTCTCATTTGGCCATCTTCTTTTAATCTAGGCCTTTTTAAAACAGTAGGCATCTTAATGTAATGTCCATGGCGTGATTTATGCATATGCAATCATTTTCTATTAACTGGTTACGTGGCGGATATTGTGCTCTCTCTCTCTCTCTCTCTCTCTCTCTCTCTCTCTCTCTCTCTCTCTCTCTCTCTCTCTCTCTCTCTCTCTCTCTCTCTCTCTCGTTAACATGCTTAAATACTTGTGCTACATGACAAAATAAAAGCTTTTTCAGTCCTCTTTTTTGAGATTTAGGGTTTGCGACTGTGCTGAAGTCTGTTCTGAAATGAAAGCGTCAGAGTTGACGTCAGTCGATATGGTCTTTAATGATGCGAGACTCGCATTGACAGGTGAAAATCCGATCTAACTGGTTACACTGCAGACATGAGGGCACGGATCCAATTCATATCGGATAAATTTCCACATATGAACCTGAATCTGATTTGAGTAAATCGGACACCAAGTGATTTTTTTTTCCTGCTTACACTTATGTACAGATGGGCCATATCCCATCTGTGCCACATGGGAGAAAAAAATCAGAGAGGAGTCACTTGAACCATGCAGTGTAAATGCAGCCTTATTAACAGTTTAGTACTTTGAAATCATGTATTGTATAAGAAATAATATATAGAGAAATGAGTCTGGGGCAACCCAGTGGCGCAGTAGGTAGTGCTGTTGCCTCACAGCAAGAACGTCGCTGGGTCGCAGGTTCGAACCTCGGCTGGGCTGGGTCAGTTGGCGTTTCTGTGTGGAGTTTGCATGTTCTCCCTGGGTTCGCGTGGGTTTCCTCCAGATGCTCCGGTTTCCCCCACAGTCCAAAGACATGCAGTACAGGTGAATTGGGTAAGCTAAATTGTCCATAGTGTATGAGTGTGAATGTGTGTGTGGAAGTTCCCAGAGATGGGTTGCGGCTGGAAGGGCATCCGCTGCGTAAAATCGTGCTGGATAAGTTGGCGGTTCATTCCGCTGTGGCGACCCCGCAAGGGACAAAGCCGACAAGAAAATGAATGAATGAATGAATGAATGAAATGAGTCTGTAAAATAACATAGAATGTACAGTCAGTTCATTACAAGGGTTTTTATAGCGTAATATAGAACACCAACACAGACAATATAGCCCTTTAAACTATTCAAAATATTCATAAAAGTCACTTTTTGTTGCTGTAAGTAAGATCAAGGTCCCATAATGCAGCATGAATAAATGGGAAAAATAAATACAAAATCACAAAATACAAAAAATAAATCGGCTAATTTTACGGATGTTTTTTTACAGTGCACAAGGATAGAGGATATTTCCTTCATATGCAGTGGTGTCTTATATTAACAATATTTGTTTTGCGCAGAAAAAAGATGGGGGTTGGATGAACAGAAGCGGTAAGGAGAGAAAAGCGTAATGAAGAACAGCGGTCAGATCGCATGAATCTTCAACATCTAATAAACTCCAGCAGCAGATGAATATTAATGTCACAGAGTGAGCCACTTCCACAGGCTTTGATTCTGCCTGCAGCTGAGAATAGAAACAGATGTGTCATGTGGAAGAGAGGTCAGAAATAATCATTATCTAGAGCTTAAAGTAAAGGTTACTAAGCAAAATTAACTCATACAGCACAGTTTTGAGAAGAAAAGATGAGAACTAACTGTGCTGAAATAAGTTTCAAGATTACGATGATGATGATGATGATGATTATTATCATTATTATTATTATTATTATCATCATTATTATTGTTGTTGCTGTTGTTGTTGTTTTTGTTGTTGTTATTATGTAGACATAATATTATACTATAGTATAATAATAATAATAATAATAATAATAATAATAATAATAATAATAATGATAATAATAATAAATAATAATAATAATAATAATAATAATAATAATAATAATAATAATATTAATAACACTAATAACAACAATAATAATGAAATAAATAAATAAAATAAAATTGAATTAAAATTAAAATAATAAAGTAAAATGTAATCAAATTTATTTAAAATACAAAAAAAAATCAATTAAAATTTTAAATTAAATTAGATAAAACAAATTAAAAATGTAATTAAATTTAAATCAAATTAAAAAATACAAAACAAATTAAAAATATTAAATATTAAATATTAAAAATATTAAAATTAATATAGATAAATAAAATAAAACTAAAAAAATAAATTAAATTAAATTAAAGATATCTATGTCACATGCTTGTGCTGCACATTCTTCTTAATGTCTTATATCTTATCTGAACTTTCTGAGCTCAACAGTAGACATAGAATATAAAACCTAGCCATTTTCTGCTTGGATATTAAGGTCACTAAATATGCCACAGTTACAGATGAAATATCTACTGATTAAAATACACAATTTTTACTTCGAGATGTCAGTCAAGCAATATTTAATAATGACTTCTCACATTAAAGGATTAGACTGACCAAGGCAGATTAAAACTTCAATCCTGCATTCACAGCTGCTGGATTCTAAATGACAATGAAATAGGCCAAGAGAAGGGTTTGGAAAATAAAATAAAATAAAATAAAAAAAAAATAAATAAAATAAAATAAAATAAAATAAAAATAGAATAAAATAAAATAAAATAAAATAAAATAAAATAAAATAAAATAAAATAAAATAAAATAAAATAAAATAAAATACAGGTACAGGTGAATTGGGTAAGCTAAATTGGCCGTAGTGTATGTGTGTGAATGTAAGAGTGTATGGGTGTTTCCCAGTATTGGGTTGCAGCCGTGTAAAAACATGTGCTGGATAAGTTGGCGGTTCATTCCGCTGTGGCGACCCCGGATGAATAAAGGGACTAAGCCAAAAATAAAATGAAATGAAATGAAATGAAAATAAAATAAAATAAATAAAATGAAATAAACAAAATAAAATAAAAAAAATATAATAAAATCAAATCAAGTGAAAATAAAAATTAAAAATTAAATAAAATCAAATAAATAAAATGAAATCAAATGAATAAAAAAATAAAATAAAATAAAATGAATAAATAAAAATATAAATAAAGTAAAAAAAAATTAAATAAATAAATAAAATAAAATAAAATAAAATAAAATAAAATAAAATAAAATAAAATAAAATAATATAAAATAAAAGTTTCTACAGGGTTTTCTTGTACAGTCTAGCCTATTTAATTCTCATTTTTTGTACCTCCAGTTGAATTGCCAGTATGGATGTGTGTGTGTGTGTGTGTGGGTGTGGGTGTGTGTGTGTGTGTATGTGTGTGGGGGGAGGGGGGGGGGGGGGGGGGGGGGTGGGGTTGGGGGGGGGGCGATCAGTGGAACATTTCTGTTACTTTTTAAACCCATAAAGGCCAGATAATGAACTTTTGTATAACACATATCAAAGACGCGACATCTAATTTTAGTTGTCTGCATCAAAATAACTAACAAAAGTGACATAAAATACACACCAATATTATTATGTCTACTTTGTCAGAAATATTCTGAATATTAAATGTCAAAGTACAGTATGGGATGAAAAGTAAAGTCCGTAGACAAACTTTATGGTGTCTTGAGAAAGCCTCATCTGAAAGTTTTAAGTAGTTTTAAAGGTTAAGTAGTTTAAGAAGTTTGAAACAGCTGGCATAGAGAGAGAACTACATATATGTTAGCATGTTTCTAGTATGGATTGGCATAGTTCTGAGTGGTTGCTAGGGTGTTCAGAGTGGTTCCTAATGCATTGCTAGGGTGTTCTGAGTGGTTGCTAAGATGTTGCTAGGCAGTTGCTAGAATGTTGCAGGTAGTTGTTAAAATGTTGCTAGGGTATTCTGAGTGGTTGCTAGGTGGTTGCTTAGTTGTTGCTATGTGGTTGCTAGGGTGTTCTGAGTAGTTGCTAAGGCATTGCTAAGCATTTTATGAGGTTGCTAAGATGTTTTTTGATGGTTGCTAGGGTGTTCTGAGTGGTTGCTAGGCGGTTGCAAAGGTGTTGCTAAGTGGTTGCTAGGGTGTTGCTAGGCAGTTGCTAAGGTGTTCTGAGTGGTTGCTATGTGGTTGCTAAGGTGTTCTAGGTCGTTGCTAAGATGCTGCTAGGTGGTTGCTAGGGTGTTCTGAGTGGTTGCTATGTGATTGCTAAGGCATTTCGAGGCAGTTGCTAGGGTGTTCTGGGTGGTTGGTGATTGCTAGGTGGTTACTAAGGCATTGCTAGGTGGTTGCTAAGGTGTTGCTAGGTGGTTGTTAAGGTGTTGTTAGGTGGTTGCTAGGGTATTTTGAGTGGTTGCTAGGCGGTTGCTTAGTTGTTGCTATGAGGTTGCTAGGGTGTTCTGAGTAGTTGCTAAGGCATTGCTAGGCATTTTATGAGGTTGCTAAGATGTTGCTTAATGGTTGCTAGGGTGTTCTGATTGGTTGCTATGCGATTGCTAAGGTGTTGCTAAGTGGTTGTTAGGGTGTTGCTAGGCAGTTGCTTAGGTGTTCTGAGTGGTTGCTATGTGGTTGCTAAGGTGTTCTAGGTCGTTGCTAGGTGGTTGCTAGGGTGTTCTGAGTGGTTGCTAGGCGGTTGCCAAAAATAGCATGTTGCTATTATGTTTTTAGCATAAATTAGCATGTTGCTAGCATGAATTTAGTATGAATTAGCATGTTTCTAGTATAAATTGGTATGTTGTTAGTGTGTCTAATGTGAAGTCAATGGCATTTTTTTTACAATGAAAGTCTATGGGACAGTTGCAAGGGTGCCGTAAGTGGTTGCTAGGGTGTGGCTAGTGAGTTAAAAGTCATCAGCGACTGTCAGATTAGTAGTCTGAGTTAAATGAGCCCAACCTTAAGTCTGTATGACAATCTGGCGCAAAGTTATGAGGTCACAAAGTTTGGTCCAAAGTTAAGTCAATGGGACTTTTCTGAATTTTCCAGGTCAGTTTTCGGAAAACAGTAAGTCTGATTGGTTAGAAAAGATTTCTGTCATGTTTCATCTGGTGCAAACAGCCAAACTGCTTATCGCTGCGTATCTCGTCACGAAGCGTGTTGTTAGGACTAGGGTTGCACGGTTTGATGATGTGGATGATGTGCTCAAAATACTCATTTGCCTAATAATTCTGCACTCCCTGTAGTTTAGAGTCGGCCTGACCCCCAAGAACCATGCCGCCATCCATATCTGGAGTTAGATACAATCTTTCATTTGACGCACACATTTAGGCCATATCTGGAGTTAGATACAATCCTTCCTTGACGCACACATTTAGAATCATCTATTTTTGCTGTAACCAATGAGAACTGTTTACCTGGATCCCCAACGCAATCTCACGGCAATTCGTAACTTTTTGATTTAGTGGCTAATTCGTATGAATTCGTATGATCTAATTCATACAAATTAAAACAATTTGCTCATCACCCAATGACGGTTGGGGTTTGGTGCCACGCCTCCTTTTTAAAACCGTACATTTTCGTACGACTGAACTTCGAAACGAATTAGCCACTAAACTGACAAAGCGTAAAATACTTACGTTTCCGTGTGAGATCAGACTGGGATCCCACCTTTTCTGGACTTGTGTAAAGAGTATAATTGCTGCATTGTTGTACTGTAGGTCAGAGCGGCCTAGGAACTGATTGCGAGTGTTGAAGCTGGCTTCTGCTGATGAAACTGCAAACTATCTTCAGTAAACTTTATTTATTTATTTGAATCTCTGACTCTGTCTCTTCTTCATCTGACAGACTGGTCATTATTTGGGTTAAAACTGTAAATAATGCCAACAGGGGGAAACCGGAACACCCGGAAGAAACCCACGCAAACGCAGGGAGAACATGCAAACTCCACACAGAAACGCCAACTGACCCAGCCAAGGCTCGAACCAGTGACCTTCTTGCTGTGAGGCGACGGCACTACCTACTGCGCCACTGCATTGCCCGTAATATTTATCATTCATTCATTCATTTTCTTTTCGGCTTAGTCTCTTTATTAATCCGGGGTCGCCACAGCGGAATGAACCGCCAACTTATCCAGCACATGTTTTGAGCAGCTGCAACCCAATACTGGGAAACACCCATACACTCTTACATTCACACATACACTACGGCCAACTTAGCTTACTCAATTCACCTGTACCTGTATTTTATTTTTTGTTTATTTATTTATTTATTTATTTATTTTATTTTTTGTTTGTTTCATTTTATTTTATCTTTATTACTTATCCAGCACATGTTTTACACAGCGGATGGCCTTCCAGCCGCAACCCATCTCTGGGAAACATCCATACACACTCATTCACACTCATACACTACGTACAATTTAGCCTAATTCACCTGTACCGCATGTCTATGGACTGTGGGGGAAACCGGAGCACCCGAAGGAAACCCACGCGAACGCGGGGAGAACATGCAAACTCCACACAGAAACGCCAACTGACCCAGCTGAGGCTCGAACCAGTGACCTTCTTGCTGTGAGGCGACAGCACTACCTACTGCGCCACTGCGTCGCCCGTAATATTTATATAATTTGCTAATTATTAACCTCATGTGGAACTCTGAATCTGCGTCTTATTTTCGGAGTCCGCTACAGTCCACCGGAGGTTGTATTTCGGTCACAGATGCATGCTTTCAAAGTCTTTCTGAATGGAAAAATGATATACGCAGTTTCCATCAAGGCAACCCGGAGTGCTGAAATATAATTGGCTAAACTGGCAATGGGCAGGTTAAATGACCAAAACAAGGACTTTACAACACATATATATGTTCAAAGCAGAATATCTGTCTTTAGCAGTTTTTCAGATAAACATGAATGTTCACTTAGCATGTTTCTTAAATATCTGCAAACATATTATGGTATTTTATGCTTTAGAAAAGTCAAAAATGTACATGCAGCACCTTTCATGCACACATTGCAAGTACAAAACAATTAGAATTACCCAAAGAAACTTAAAAAACAGTGTCACATATCTGTTAAAATTCCTTTTCACAATCCTAATCCTAATATTTAAATCAGACAGAGTCTTGTCTGCTGTTATCTTTGTCTTTTTCTGCTATATGAAGACTCCAGCTGCTCTGACCTCCAGCACGCTTGACTTATTATTTGATTCCCTTTTCTTAATTCATCATAATGAAACTATATAGTCATAGTTGTGCTCTATTATAACTCATTGTGTTCCTTGGCTCCAAACCCAATTAAACGCGTGAGCAAATTAAAACTTATTTAGCGTGAATTATTTTATTGAATTTTAATTAAATGGGATTAAGCTGTTATTTGAGTCTTTCAGAGCTCTGTTTCCCAAAAGGCTGCCGTGTCTCTCCATCTGTCCCGTACGTCTACTGTCTTTCTCCTTCCAGCTGAAGATGACAAACCACATCGTTGTCGGATATTAAATTATTGTTCTCAGGGAAAGGAAAAATGACAAACTGTGAATGCTTCAGAGTGAAGCCGCATATCAGATTAAAACTGAAATCCTCCTGCTGTACTCTGAATGACAAAGAAGTAGGGTAAGAAAAAAGCTTGAATTAAAGAAATAAATTAATTAAATTAAATTCATTATTCACTATTTATTCTTTTTTCTGTCTTTCTCAAATTTACTTTATTTTATTATTTCTTTTATTTTCTTTTTTTTCTTTTTACCTCAGTTCCTTGTGATATCTTCTATATTTAGACTTTTCTTGTATTTAGCTTTTTACGTCTTCCGATTTTGCTGTTTTTTGTATTTTGAGTTTATGTCTCACAATTTTGACTATTTTCTTGGATTTTACGTTTTACAATGTTGACTATTTTCTTGGATTTTTAAGCTACAATTGTGACTTTTTTTGTATTTTGAGTTTACGTCTTGGGATTTTTACTTTTCTTGTAATTAGCATTTTACGTCATGTGATTTTTACATTTTTTGTATTTTGAGTTTGTCTCACAATTTTCTTGTATTTTACGTTTTACAATGTTGACTATTTTCTTGGATTTTAAGTTACAATTGGGAGAATTGTTTTATATTTTGAGTTTACGTCTTGCAATTTAGACTTTTCTTCTATTTAGATTTTTTTCATCTCACGATTTTGACGTTTCTTGTATTTTGAGTGTATGTCTCACAATTTTGACTATTTTCTTGTATTTTACGTTTTACAATTGTGACTATTTTTGTATTTTGAGTTTACGTCTTGTGATTAAGACTTTCTTGTACTTAGACTTTTACGTCTCACAATTTTGGCTTTTCTTGTATTTAGCTTTTGACGTCTCACAATTTTGACGTTTCTTGTATTTTAAGTTTATGTCTCACAATTTTGACTATTTTCTTGGATTTTACATTTTACAATTTTGACTATTTTCTTGGATTTTACATTTTACAATTTTGACTATTTTCTTGGATTTTAAGTTACAATTGTGACAATTTTTTTGTATTTTAAATTTACGTCTTGCTATTTTGACTTTTCTTGTATTTTGAATTTGCCTCAAAATTTTGACTATTTTTCTTGTATTTTATGTTTTACAATTGTGACTATATTTTTTGTATTTTGAGTTTATGTCTTGCAATTTAGACTTTTCTTGTATGTAGATTTTTTTCATCTCGCGATTTTGACTTGTATTTAGACTTTAACATTTCACAATTTTGACTATTTTCAAGCATTTTGAGTTGTTTTGCAGTTTTGACTTTTCCTATAGTTTGACTTTTTGACTTTATATCTTATAATATTGACTATTTTCTAGTAATTTGCGTCTTGCAATTTTGACAATTTTTTTGTATTTTGAGTTTGTCTCAAAATTAACTTAAATTAAATTAAAAATAAGATTTAAAAAATGAATGATTTAAAAAATAAATAATTAAAAAATGAATGTAAAAAAATAACAAAATTAAATAAAAATGTAATTTAAAATAAAATAATAAATGTTAAAATAAAATTAAATATTAAAAACAAATTGCATTTTTAAAATAAAATTTAAAATAAAATGACATTTAAAAATAAAATATTTTTAAATAAAACGTACAAAATAAAATGTAATAAAATTACATAACACAATAAAATAAATAAAAAATAACAAAAATACATTAAATTTAAAATAATATAAAATGTAAAATATAAAATAAAATCGAATACAATTAAATAATAAATAAAATATATTTTAAATACATTTTAAAATAAAAGTAAATAAAATATATTTTGTAATTTAAATAAAAACTTTAAATATTAAAAATAAATGTAATTAAATATTTAATTGAAATACATCTTAAAAATAAATATATTAAATACAATAAAATGTTAAAAATAAAAACATGAACAAAGTTACAAATAAAATAAAATACATTTGAAATAAATGTTAAAATAGAGTTGTAAAAATTTAATTTTATTAAAAATAAAATCACAAAATTTTAAAGATGAAATAAAAAATAAACAATAAAATTAAG
The DNA here is from genome assembly GCA_903798195.1 of Danio kyathit. NCBI lineage: Eukaryota > Metazoa > Chordata > Actinopteri > Cypriniformes > Danionidae > Danio > Danio kyathit. The sequence goes on along the minus strand of LR812536.1, from coordinate 7,865,544 downwards.
TAATTAATTAAATGTATAAATTAAAATGTAAAAAATACAATAAAATTTCATTTAATTAAAAGTCAAATATAAAATAAAATTGAATACTATTAAATAATAATTGAAATGCATTTTAAATAAAGGTTAAAATAAAATTAAATAAAACATTTTATTTAATTTATTTAAATAAAACATTTTATTTAAAAATATTAAAAATAACAAAAATATAATTAAATAATTAAATCAAATAAATTTTAATAAATGTTAAAATAGAATTGTAAAAATAAAATTTAATTAGAGATAAAATAAAAAAACAAAATAAAGTAAATAAAAATACATTAGTTAAATTAAATGTATAAAATAAAATTTTATTAAATATAAAAAAATAGAAATAAATAATAATATAAAATATATTTAATATATATTATTGATATAAAGGTATGATATAATATATAGAGATAGTATAATAATCTAAAATAAATAAATAAATAAAATGTGATTCAATCTGTTGGGGTGAACGCTGATAAAGCATTAAGCGGAAGCAAAGCAAAGTAAAGTAAGAAATAATTCAAATAAAAACAGCTTCATTATTATCAGTATTATCATAAACACATTGACTTCCCTGCCAATTGTATTGTTCTGCTAAACATGTCAAACTACAGTGCATTTGGATGATTATTCTCTGGGAAAAAAAAACTCATATTCGCCATAATCATGATCTGCTCTTTGTCTTGACCTTTGAGTATTTCCAGCAGCAATAAACACCAGTTTGCGTGACGCTTGCTCAGATTTACTGAAGTAGTAAAAGCTGGAATCCTTTACAAGCACTATAGAACTCTGCTTGGGAGATTCATAGGTTGTCAGAAGTGTATGAAAGTGAAACTCTATAATAACACAGAGCTTGTTATATAGCAAGTGAGGTAGAAGAGATTTCATCAATGATTCAGTGAGCGGCCCGCGGGACTGATCCCAACACTTTAAGTCTTGATCCGCAGTAGATGTCCAGGGTTTTGCACTTTCTATTATTAATAAAGAGAGTTTACTTCAATGCCCTTTATGGGAGGATTACTGGCCAAACTACGGCACTCACACTTTCTTTCTTTTATGCTCTCTCTGTATTATTATGACATTAATTCAAGACACACTGGTGTGATTGGGCTTATGAAATGAGCTAATTAAATGTCAAAAATATCGAAAACAAAAAAACAAAAGATAATGCTGTGTATGTCACTCATTACAAGAAATAATAATTTAATTTAATTTAATTTAATTTAATTTAATTTAATTTAATTTAATTTAATTTAATTTAATTTAATTTAATTTTATTTTATTTTATTTTATTTTAGCTTTAACATCTCCATTGACCTCTCTAAATTTCATTTTATTTTATCAGTTTTAACTAATTAATTCATTTATTTTTTATTTACTTATTTATTAATTAATAGATTAAAAATACATTTTAAACAAATGTTAAAATAAAGTTGTAAAAATAAAATTTAATTGAAAATAAAATCACAAAATTTTAGAGATGAAATAAAAAATAATTAATTAATTGATTAAGTAATAATTGAAGGCAATTAAAATATTTAATCTCATTTGATTTTATTAAATATTTTATTTTATTTTTATTGTTTTTCAATTATTTATTTATTTTACATTTCTATTGAGTTGTCTAAATTTATTCATTCATTCATTCATTCATTCATTCATTCATTCATTGTCTTTTCGGCTTAGTCTCTTTATTAATTTGAGGTCACCACAGCGGAATGAACCGCCAACTTATCCAGCACATGTTTTACGCAGCAAAACCCCTTCCAGCTGCAACCCATCACTGGGAAACATCTATACACTCTCATTCACACACATACACTACGGGCAATTTAAGCTTACCCAATGCACTTGTACCGCATGTCTTTGGACTTGGGGGGGGGGGGGGGGGGGGGGGACCGAAGCACCTGGAGGAAACCCACGCGAACACGGGTAGAACATGCAAACTCCACACAGAAATGCCAACTGACCCCGCCGAGGCTCGAACCAGTGACCTTCTAGCTGTGACTAGCTACTGCGCAACCACGTCGCCTTGTCTAAATTTAATTTACTTTTATTATTTAAATTAAACATAATTATTTATTTTGTTTTTGCTATTATTATTATTATTATTATTATTATTATTATTCTCAAGACTTTAAGTCTTCAACCGCAGTAGATGTCCAGGGATTTGCACTTTCTATTATTAATAAAGAGAGTTTACTTCAATGCCTTCATTGGAGGATTACTGGCCAAACTATGGCACTCACACTTTCTTTCTATTATGCTTTTTCTCTCTCTATTAATATGACATTAATTCAAGCCACGTTGGTGTGATTGTGCTTATGAAATGAGCTAATTAAATGTTTAAAAAAATCTTAAAAAAGAAACAAAAGATAATGCTACTGAATCGTAGAATTTGTGTATGTCACTGATTGCAAAAACAAAATTAAAAAGTAATAAAAACTCTAAAAAAAGGCTTGTATTTATTTATATATATACACAGTTGAAGTCAGAATTATTACCACCCCTTTGATTCTTTTTTCTTTTTTAAATATTTCCCAAATTATGTTTAACAGAGCAAAGAGATTTTCACAGTATGTCTGATAATATTTTTTCCTTCTGAAAAAGTCTTATTTGTTTTATTTCGGCTGGAATAAAAGCAGTTTTTAATTTTTTAAAACTCATTTTAAGGTCAAAATTATTAGCCCCTTTAAGCTATATATTTTTTTCGATAGTCTACAGAACAAACCATTGCTATACAATAACTTGCCTAATTACCCTAACCTGCCTAGTTACCCTAATTAACCTAGTTAAGCCTTTAAATGCCACTTTAAGCTGTATAGAAGTGTCTTGAAAAACATCTAGTCAAATATTATTTATTGTCATCATGGCAAAGATAAAATAAATCAGATATTAGAAATGAGTTATCGAAACTACTTGTCACGGTTGCAGGTTTGTGCAATATCTGGAAAGTCTGTTTTGTCACGTGGGTTTGTTTTGTTTTGATCGTCCTCGTGTTTTGTTATGTTGGATCACGTGTTTGTGGCACTCAGCTGCTTGATTAGGTAGACAGCTGAGACTCATTTTCACTTTCATTGTCAGTTCGTTGTTATTGTTTATGTGTCTCTGTTTGCACTCAGGACTGTGAGTAGTGACTGCTCTGTTGGACCCCGGGTTCGCCTGTCTGTTTCCCGTCCTTCCTCACCAGCTTATTGTTAATGTTACTATTACAGTATAGTTTATTTTGACTCCGTCTAAATAAACTTTTCACTTGCAATTGGATCTTTTTCCCAGAATCTTATTTCACCGTAACACTACTATGTTTAGAAATGTGTTGAAAAAATCTGCTCTTCGTTAAACAGAAATTAGGGGAAAAGTAACCAGGGAGGCTAATAATTGAGGGGGGTTAATAATTCTGACTTCAACTGTAAATATATATATATATATATATATATATACATACAGTTAAAGTCAAAATTATTAGCCCCCTAGAGTTATTAAACTGCTTGTTTATTTTTTCTCTAATTTCTGTTTAACAGAGAGCAGATTTTTTTCAACACATTTCTAAACATAATAGTTTTAATAACTCATTTCGAATATCTGATTTATTTTGTGAAAATGTCCTTGCTCTGTTGAACGTCATTAAAAAAGAAGAAAAAAATCAAAGGGGGGCAATTTACTTTTTTTATTTTATTTTTTAAATAAAATTATTCTGTTTATCAAGGGGGGCATTTATTAAATGTAATAAAAAAGAAAAAAAAAGTTAAATATTTATAAAAAAAATTTAATAAATTTCTTATTTTATGTAGTTTCAAATGAAATTAATACTCCAGTCATTATTGCCTTTATTACTATTACCATTAATAATAATAATAATAATAATAATAATAATAATAATAATAATAATAATAATAATTAATGTTTCTGAAGGATCATGTGACTGAAGACTGGAGTAATGAAGCTGAAAATCCATCTTTAAAATCACTGGAATAAATTATTAAATTAAATTATAAACTACTTATGAACAGTTATTTTATAGTGCAATAACATTTCACAATTTGTACTGTATTTTTGATTAAATAAATGCAATTTATTATGCAATTGCTATTTAAGCTGAATAAAAATATCTTGAAAAATAACTAGTAAATTTATTGTGTACATTTATTAAATTATGTACTGGACCGGTAGTGTATATATATATATATATATATATATATATATATATATATATATATATATATATATATATATATATATATATATATACACAAACACACACACACACACACACACACACATTTACATTTTAAATTTAAATTTAATTACATTACATTATTATTATTTTATAAAACAAAACCAACCAAAAAATAAATACAAATAAAATAAAATAAAATCCTAGGGGACTAATAAAATAAAATAAACTAAAATAAAATTTTATTCTAAATTTACTTTGACTTATCAGAAAAAAAAATATTAGCATTTTATTTAATTAAACAGCCTTGAAATCTAGTACATAACTGTGTTCAAAACAGGTAGTTGAGATCCCTTCCTATTAAGTTTTAGGATTTGAAAGGAAGAAATATTTATCTTGCCTTAAAAGCAAATGTTTTATTCTGTAATGAAGTAGCACCATTTTGTTCCACTCATTCTGGAAAAAAGCTTCCTGTTGTTGTAAAAAGTAAAAGAAAGAAAATGGAACATGAAATAACCCAAAACATGGGTTTTACTCTGAATAAATCACTTGAATGCACCTCAGGTTTGATTGCTGCTGCGTTCATGTCCTAGAAAGTTCATGTTTGGAAGTCTGGCAGTCATAATTATAATGTGGCATGTTCTTGAGTGATTTTGCTCAGGGGGAAATGCATTCTGACATTTCCTTCTATTTTTTCTTGTTTCTGTTTGTTAAAGTTTAGAGCTATGAGTATTCACATTAGGTGTTTAATCAATGCTTTACCTTAGCCGTCAGCTTTTTAGATGCTGACAAATATTATGCTCCCTATATGCAGCTGTTAGCACAAAAATTATAATTGTTTTGTCATTTGAATAAAGGTCCATTTATGGTCATCACATTAAAATGTGCTCTCACACATATACGCTTTTAAACACTTATTTTAAAACAGTTTTGTTACATTTTGAATATTAACATTATGCATGACTTTTTTCACTTTTTATAAGTACTGTATACTTAAAACATCATAATGGAACAATTTAAAATTGCAGTACATTATATTTGCATACACATTCATGAAAAATGACAGGAAGAAAAATTAAGCATAATTATCATTTCAGATAGATTGAAAAAAACTGACACTGAAAAAAAATCGTATTCTGTGTCAAAATAAGTGTGGAAAAACTAATTTTGAAGAAAAAAAAAAGAAGGATAACATTTTACTATTTTAAGTCTGTGCTCAAATAGAGTCAAACTGAGCTACAAACAACGATTCCATGATGAGCATCACTAGCAACACTAAAAAAAATTATAACACTATTAGTTACTTTAAATATAAAAAGTGATTAAACCAGTTGAAATATTATTATAACATTTTATATATATATATACATATATATATATATATATATATATATATATATATATATATATATATATATATATATATATATATATATATATATATATATATTATAAAATATATGAAAATATATATATATTTATATTTTTGAGAATTATTTATTAATTTCTAGACAGTCAAAAGTTTACATACATTTCGTTGGTGTTTTTTTAGCTTTGCTTTTAAACTGTATAACTTTGGTCAAATGTTTTGGGTCACCTTCCACAAGCTTCTCACAATAGTTTGCAGGAATTTTGGCTCATTCCTCCTGACAGAATTGGTGTAACTGAGTCAGATTTGTTGGCTGTCTTGCTCGCACAAGCTTTTTCAACTCTGCCCACAAATTTTCTATAGGATTGAGCTCAGGGCTTTGTGATGGCCACTCCAAAACATTCACTCTGTTGTCCTTAAAGCACATTTTAACTAATTTGGCAGTATGCTTAGGGTCATGGTCTGTTTGGAAGACCCATTTGTGGCCAAGTTTTAATTTGCTGACTAATGTCTTGAGATGTTGCTTCAGTATTTCTACATAATGTTCTTTCTTTGTGATGCCATCTATGCTGTGAAGTGAACCAGTCTCTCCTGCAGCAAAACAGCCCCACAACATGATGCTGCTGCCCCCATACTTCACAGTTGGGATGGTGTTCCTAGGCTTGTAAGCTTTCCCCTTTGTCCTCCAAATGTAACACTGGTCATTATGGCCAAACAGTTCAATCTTAGTTCCATCAGACCACAGGACATGTCTCTAAAATTTTGTCTTTTTCCCAGTGTAATTTAGCAAATTGTAATCTGGCTTTTTTGTTGATTCTGGCTTGTTGATTTTCCCATGTTGTCACACAAGGAAGCAGTGAATTTTAGGTTTTCCTTAAATCCTATTCTACAGTTGTGCCTCCAATTAACTCAAATATTGTCAATTAGTCAATCAGAAACTTCCAAAACCTTGACACCATCATCTAGCTTTTTCAGAGGCATAATAATCTTATTGTATGTAAACTTGACTTTCAAGAACACCCATAACTCATTAAGAGAATAAGCACAACCTGTTAGACCATACGCCGGGGGGCAGAGCGTATTTCTCCATCCTTAAAATGGCAAAAGTGGATTTGGACACACCCTTAATACTTTAGACTTTGTGCCTAGTTCATTAAAATAAAGCCCTAAATCAACATGTTTTCTCACTTTTTAAGTCAAATCAACAACCCACTTTAAAAGCAACGGGTTTGCTAACTTAATTCAAGTGAGTTCAAGTAAAATCAACTAAATACTTTAAAAAGCAAGATGTTTGCTCATATTAAGTCAACAAACCACTTTAAAAAGTCACAGGTTTATATCATTTCTTAAGTCAGCTAATCACCTTAAAAGCAATGACTTTTTTTTTAAAGCAAGTTCAACTAATCACTTTTTATAGTGAATCATTTTACACAAAATGCATATAAAATTAGTATAGCCCACATTAACAGTCAAAATCATATCTTTATCCAAAAACAGCTTGCTTCCGTCATGAGCTTTTTGTGACTCAAGACTAAATCAACATGCATCAATCTGAAAACAGCTCTCATTCATCAACCATGTTTAGCTTTACTTTAAGAAGTGTAATCACACTGTTTGCGATGTTAGGTGTTCTCCAACATAAGCTTGACTGTAACAGCTCATCCTTCACATTTTCAGCACTGTAAAACCTTCTCCTGATTAAATCTGACCCAGGGAACACTGTCCCTAATTAGCTTTGCTAAACTTTGCATTACAGTCATAAATCAGCAGCTCTTGTGTTAGTCTTCCAGCGGGGAAATGTAAATTTCATTCTTTATCGTATTCATCATCCGGCTAAAACAACAGCAGAGCTTTGACACGTTATTTAAATCCAGGTTGGTCATATAACAATGCGGCTCGATGAGGCGATGCAGAAGAAGCTTCATGCTATTCTCATTAAAAGGAAAGAAATATGAGCGCTCAGGAATGACCTTATTATTCAATATTTGGCCGATATGAAGGTTGGACACGGGCAGAGATGCACAGGTACAGTGTAGCGCAAACAAATCGCATTACTACAGTATACAGATTCTGTAGCATGCAGAGCTCATGACATTTTATTGAAAACAAAATTTGATTAAAAATGCAAAACAACTGCTTTTATGTATGAGATGATAAGTGGATGGCACTCGCTGAATTATACATGCAACATAATGAGGCCGTGTGATAAATGTTTGCTGTTGCATAATGTGTGTTGCTTCTTGACTCAAAAGAGTTCATGCTTAAGTCTTGCAGATATCCAGGACTCTTTTCTATAAAACTGGTTTCTGAACGAATGAATGAATGAATGAATGAATGAATGAACAAATAAATATATGAACAAACAAACGAAAACAAGTGAACAAATGAATGAACAAACAAATAAATTAATGAATGAACAAATGAATAACTGAATAAACAAATGAACAAACCAACAAACAAATGAATGAACAAATGAATAAATGAATTAATGAATGAATGAACGAACAAATGAATATATGAACAAACAAACAAATAAACCAATGAACAAACAAATGAACAAACAAACAAATAAACCAATGAACAAACAAATGAACAAACAAACGAAAACAAGTGAACAAATGAATGAACAAACAAATAAACAAATTAATGAATGAACAAATGAATAACTGAATAAACAAATGAACAAACCAACAAACAAATGAATGAACAAATGAATAAATGAATTAATGAATGAATGAACGAACAAATGAATATATGAACAAACAAACAAATGAACCAATGAACAAACAAACGAAAACAAGTGAACAAATGAATGAACAAACAAATAAACAAATGAATGAATGAACAAATGAATAACTGAACAGACAAATGAACAAACCAACAAACAAATGAATGAATAAACGAATGAATGAATGAACAAATGAATAAACAAACCATTAAAGAAATAAACAAATGAATAAACGAACAAACAAAACAAACGAGCGACTGACCACCAAACAAACAAACAACCCAATGAATGAACAAATGAACAAACAAATGAATGAACGAATGAGCGACTGAATAACCAACTGATCAAATGAACGAACGAACAAACAAACCAGCAAACAAATGAACAAACAAATGAATGAATGAATGAATGTACAAATGAATAAATAAACCAACAAGCCAATGAAAAAATGAACAAACAAATAAATGAACAAATGAGCGACTAACCAACCAACCGACCGAATGAACGAACAAACAAACAAACCAATGAACAAACAAACCAATGAATAAGCGAACGAACAAGTGAGCGACAGACCGACCGACAACGAAACAAACAAACAAATGAATAAATGAACAAGCAAACAAACCAATGAATGAAAATATTAACAAACAAACTAATGAACAAAAAAGCGGCTGACCAGCCAACCGGCCGATTGAACAGACAAACAAACAAACCAGTAAACAAATGAAGGTACAAATGAATGCACGAATGAACAAATTAACAAACAAACCACTGAACAAGCAAACGAATGAATAAGCAAACGAACAAACGAGTGACGAACGAACGACTGACCGACCAACGAACAAACAATGAACGAACGAACAAACAAACAAACCAGCAAACAAATGAACAAACAAATGAATGAATGAACCGACTGACCGACAAACAAACAAACAAACGAGTAAAACAAATAAATGAATAAACGAGCGAACGAACGAACATATGGACAAATGAACAAACAAAAGTAATTCATGATTGAGACTTAGAAATAAAAGACGAACTCAGAATAGTGAGATGTAAATGCATAATTTTGACTTTTCTGAGGATTCATTTTTCTCTGAAATGCAGAACTGCAGGGGGAAATAATTATGATGAAAAAGTCAGAACTGCAATAAATAAGAATTGAGAGATATTATATTCTGACTCCTATAAGAACAATAGCAGCAGAAGGTTAGAATTCTAGAATTGTGAGATACAAACAATTGTACAATATAAACTCAAAATTTTGTGATGTAAACTGATGAATTTATATATATTCATATATATATATATATATATATATATATATATATATATATATATATATATATATATATATATATATATATATATATATATATATATATATATATATATAAATAGCAAGAAAAAGGCATAACTGTGAGACATAAACTTTGAATTGAAAGACAGAATTCTGAAATATAAACTCTTTAAACGTTTAAAAAAGGATAACATTAAATGTATTATTATAGGGCTGGACAATAATTCGATATCAATATATATCGCGATAGATTTTTTTTTTTAATAACGATGATATGATTTTTGAACCCATTTCCGGTATTTCGATATAAATTTGCATATATATATTTTATTATATACATAAGATCTTATACATTTTACCACTTGTCACTGAATGACTTTCAGTGCTTAGCCGTCAGAAAGAGCGTGATGTCACCTGCGTGATGACGTACATCACAGACACGCTGCCAGCGCTCAGCAGCACACAGTCTTTTACAGTCTATGGCACCACAGCAGTTGGTTAAGCTCCGTGACCGTCGCAGAAAGTTTTAGCTACAAATTGAGTGCCCTGAATGCAGATGTGAATGAACAAGCTTCCACAAGTAAGAATGCAGACGAAATACAGTAGTTGATATAAGAGAAGAAAGACTAATGCAGTGGGGTGGAAGTGGTTCGGTTTTTTAAGTTCCAATAAACGTATAGTTTCGGTGCTCTGCAAATTGTGCAAATTTATCGCGCGATAAAAACAAAAAAAAAAAAAAAGCCGTTAATCTATTCTCAAAGTTGGGTTGGGAGCTGGGTCTATTCTACACAAGCTAATGAAAGCTATGATGACTTTCACCTTGGTATTTAAGCGCGGAAGTATACCTGGCCGGTGAGCCGTCTAAAGAGTGCCTTTCTGAATCAGATCAGCAGGATGCCTGACTCGGCAGTTTCACTTTAACTCATGAACATTTCCTTCATGCGCTGTGACAAACTGGGGTATTAGACTCAAATAATGAGTAAGACTGGTGAGAGTGTTATGGAATTTAATAACGCATGCCAACTGGAAAGAATAAAAACTTCCGCATTCCGTGTGTGTGTGTGTGTGTGTGTGTGTGTGTGTGTGTGTGTGTGTTGTGTGTGTGTGTGTGTGTGTGTGTGTGTGTGTGTGGTGTGTGGTGTGTGTGTGTGTGGTGTGTGTGTGTGTGTGGGTGTGTGCATGGTCCTTTACTGACAACCGCCTGTGTGGATCTTGTCGGAAATATGGCAAAAAGTCCTACATGACGGTAAGGCCTACAGTTCAACATTCATGTTTACCTGAATAAACAGTTAGTAAACACAAGTACATCTTATTGAACATCATTTATTTTCATCACCAATTATCATAGTAGAACAGTTTCTCAAGCAGTTTGGAAACAGGAGATGAGCCCCTGGTCTAATGTGCCACCTGGCTTGAGAAACCCGTTCTCAAAGTCTTATTATTTTGGTAGCACACATATTCTGACTGCCTTCGGCAGAATTCAAATGAGCCATTTAATCTAGATTAATTTTGAGATTAATCTAGATTAAAAAAATTAATTTATGCCCAATCTATATATATAAATAAGCTAAGTCTGAGAGTTTTATTTATTTGATAGTTTATTTCACATTTATTGTTTGTAAAGGCTAAATACAAATAAAAAGTGAACATTAATTTATTTTTTTGTACTGTTTTTATTTAAAAAAAAGTTATAAGAGCCTGGAGGTATTATAGACTTTACAAATTCAGATGTAGTCATTTGTAGGTACAGACATCCATTGTGTGTGCTCTTGGCAGTTTTTTCCTGTCTTTTTAATCTTGTCCATATCGATATCGGAATTATATCGTATCGACCGAAATTAAGAAATATATTGTGATACAAATTTTTGCCATATCGTCCAGCCCTATTAAAATGTATTATTAAATTTATTATTATTATTTGTTTTATTATTATTAATATTATTAGTAGAAGTAGCTGTTGTATTCTAGACCCAGTTGGGACGTGATGGTGGGGGAAAAAAACTGAGTGGGAGAAAAAAAAACATTGATAGGAAAATAATATATATATATATATATATATATATATATATATATATATATATATATATATATCAGTGTTTCCTCTAGGATTTTTTCCAGCTGTGGCGGCAGGACTTTTACACGGATGTACCAACTACCTATGGGTGTTATTTCAATGACATATGTTGTGAGCGCATTTATGTAATACGAGCATGCGAATCTCTGCTTGCGCGCTGATTTCGTCTGTTCGTGCACAACTTTACACCCTGAAATATACGCAGCTCAAGTGCGATTTAGTGCGTTTATGTGACGAGTACATCTCCAACATTTATTAGATTCACTAGGAATATTTATGAATGTCTCAGGTAGACCTACAGAGCAGCATTAATGCGTCCTGAAGTAAAGTGAAACAGCTGAAGTAGCTGAACAGTCTTGAAGTAAAGTGAAACCGCTATAAATTCCAGCCAGATAAAGTCATTGTATGCAGAACCATAGACCTTTATCTATACAGTATAATTATGTAAACTGTGTTCATCTTAACTGAAAGCTACGCCGTGTTTGCTGGTCTCACGTCTCACGCACGCACCTGTCAGTCAGCCAGCATGTCACCGTAAAGGGTTAAACAAATAGCGCACAGCACTACTACGGTTAAAGGAAAGTTTTCGCTGTTATAATTCACTTACCTTTTAATACGTTTTGGTGCGATTATAACCTGCTATTAAAAACAACAACAACAATGACTGAATGTTTTGAATGGGAAGCTGTAATATAGCCGTGGCGGGATGAATTTTGGAAACCATGTATATATACAGTGGTGTAAAGTACTTGAGTAAATGGACTTCGTTACTTTACTTAAGTATTTTTTTGGCTACTTTGTACTTGTACTGAGTATCAAAAATATAAGCAACTTTTACTCTCTACTTGACTACATTTTTGATTGAATATATGTACTCTTTACTCCACTACATGTGAACGGATGCTTACCGTTACTCATTACATTGTGATTGTGCGCGACAAGTCGGCATCTTTATATACCACAGCTAATTTGTTGGGCGGATGAGGCGATATCGCCATCTGCAGGGTGCTGAAGGTACTGTATGCTATTTATGGGCCAAATCACGTAAATGTGAATTAGCAGCTTGCCTAATACCAGGTGTTTAATTAGCGACATGGCTGCAGCCAGTGATGAAGCTGAAGCCGGCACATCAAGCAGTGCCAGCACTGATGATCATCCATAGCCTTATCTGAAAGAAATGTTTTCATTCGCCGATATACAGAATAGCTCTTACAGGATGCGGTGTCTACTTTGTTTGCCACGAACCACGAAAATAAGTGCTTTAAGAATTTATCTTCAAATTTAAAAAAACACATTGAGGTAAGAGTCTATTTAATGTGAATTTAGTCAAATTATGTCTGACTTTACAATGGTATTGTAAGTATAATGTTACCAAAAATTAATACAGTTACTGATATGGCAAAAACCACTGCGACATGACTATTTTTTAGCTTAGTTTTTTTTTTTTTTGTGCAATGTGAATAAATGTATCACTAAAATTATACATTTTGCATCAAGTGCATTTAGCTGTGAGTTTGTGTTTTATTACATTCAGTATGAGTAAAATACTTAAGTTCTTTTAAAATCGGATACTTTAATACTTTTAATCAACTCTTATTTGAATTGGTGACTTGAAACTTGTAATGGAGTAATTTCTACAGTAAGGTATCTGTACTTTTACTCAAGTATGGTTTTCAGGTACTCTTTACACCTCTGTATATATATATATATATATATATATATATATATATATATATATATATATATATATATATACATATATATATATATATATATATATATATATATATATATATATATATATATATATATATTTAAAGTTTTTGCGTTCCCTCGCAAAGATGTTTTGCGTTCCCTCGCAAAACTGTTTTTCCACAAACACTTCCTGTTCACTTCATACATGTCCACCCTCCCGTTTTTATCAGCATTATCTCGTATTTTATCATTCTATCCTGCTATCATCCTATCATCAAGTATTTTCCCATATTTCTCATGTATTTGTAATCTTGAAAGCACGCTGAAATGAATATAAAAATGTCTGCATTTACTTTCTTTCCATTAAAGCTGTGCGTCGATCATCACCCTTCATATGCAACTTCTGAATCAGCCAATGACTGGTATAAGCGCTGACTGACAGACGCGCTCCCTATGATAAACTGATTCCAGATCAGCTTCTGTACACGCAATTTAAAGAGGAGCGAAAGTGCAGGACATATTGGGATATTCGGGTGTATTAGACAAATACTCTTAATAATATGTAAACATACATGTCTGTCCTGCGTGTTTTATTTTAAACACAACTAATGTTCTCTTAAATGAGCACAAACAGTTACGAAAGTAATGGAATGCTTTCATTATAGATCTGTGCATTCTTGCGGGATAGAATGGTAAAATACTGGATAATCCAGGCAAAAACGGGAGAGTTGACATGTATGAAGTGAAGAGGAAGTGTTTGTGGAAAAACAGTTTTGCGAGGGAACGCAAAAACTTTAAAAAAATATATATTTTCCTATCAATGTTTTTTTTTTTCTCCCACCCATTTTTTTTTCTCCCACTCAGTTTTTTTCCCCACCATCATGTCCCTTCCGGGTCTCCGTAGTATTTATAGTTGTTGTTGCTATTATTAATTAATTAATTAATTAATAATATTTAATAATAATTTATAATAATTAATAATGATAATTAATTAATTAATTATAAACAAACAAACTAATTAAGTAATTAGTTTGTTTATTTTTTTAATAATTAATTCATTCCAGTACTGCAAACATGCAAAAAAAAGTTCTCAAAAAGTATAGCATGTAGCACTAAAAACAATGTGCATTGATCAGTCGTTACACTCCGAACCCAGTCGCACATGGAGAGAAAAACACTTGCAGTTCATAAAGTGTGTTTCAGACAAACACACAGCTGTCTCAATTTGCCCTTCAGTTTATTGATCAGGCTAATTGACTTGAAAGTAATAGAGCACAATGCAAATTGAGCTTGCGCGTGTAAACAAACATAGACATGCTGTAATAATAGAGTGCCGAGCTCAGGAAACAGAGCAATTTATGCGACATTAAAGACAGATCTGCACGCCTATTGGTCGCCCCCATGCAATTGAGCAGTTATTAAGTCTGCACTATTAGAATGTTTGCAAAGTTGCCACAGCAGGTGGTGCAGAGTGAATTATACAGCTACAGGACACTTTTCAAGAGGCTTATTTATAAACTCATAATTAAATGTACTTACTCACATAAAAACATCTGTTTTGACTTCTCATGCGCCATTACAATCTGACCAAAAATCAAAAACAAAAGTGACAATTAGAAAATATTTAAATAACATCATATGTTTTATTTATTATTAGAATGATATATGTTTATTTATTTATTTATGACATGGTAATAACATGGTAGTAACACACAAAAAAAGACCTTCCTGCTGTAAGGCAACAGCGCTACCCACTATTATATTTACACAATAATAATTGTAAACTATATCTGGTTAGCAACAATATTCAATTACAATTCATTTTATTTATGCAATTATTACTTTACTATAGTTTAAATCAACATAATATTTAGTATTAATTAAAATATGTTAGATGAAATATTATTTATTTATTTGTTTGTTTGTTTGTTCGTTTAAAATGTGTTTAACTACTGTTAAGATAAAAGTGTTAAGGCCTTGTAATGTAATGCAATGTTATAATAATAATAATAATAATAATAATAATAATAATAATAATAATAATAATAATAATAATAATAATAATAATAATCAACAACAACAACAACAACAACAATAATAGTATTAACAGCTATAATAATAATTATTTCTTTACTATAGTTTAAATCAGCATAATATTTTTGTATTAATTAAAAATATTTCATATGAAATATTATTTATTTATTAATTAATTTATTTATTTAAAATGCTTTTAACTACTGTTTAAATCAGCAGAATAAAAATTTTATGGCCTTGTAATGTAATGCAATGTTATAATAATAATAATAATAATAATAATAATAATAATAATAATAATAATAATAATATTAATAATAATAATAATATTAATAATAATAATAAACAATAAGCAACAACAACAACAATAATAATAATAATAATAATAATAATAATAATAATAATAATAATAAACAATAAGCAACAACAACAACAACAACAATAATAATAATAATAATAATAATAATAATAATAAACAATAAGCAACAACAACAACAACAACAATAATAATAATAATAATAATAATAATAATAATAATAATAATAATAATCAAGAACAACAACAACAACAACAATAATAATAATAATAATAATCAAGAACAACAACAACAACAACAACAACAACAACAACAACAATAATAATAATAATAATAATAATCAAGAACAGCAACAACAACAACAATAATAATAATAATAATAATCAAGAACAACAACAACAACAACAACAACAATAATAATAATAATAAACAATAACAACAACAATAACAATAACAATAACAATAATAATAATAATAATAATAATAATAATAATAATAATAATCAAGAACAACAACAACAACAATAATAATAATAATAATAATCAAGAACAACAACAACAACAACAACAACAACAATAATAATAATAATAATCAAGAACAACAACAACAACAACAACAACAACAACAACAACAATAATAATAATAATAATAAACAATAACAACAACAATAACAATAACAATAATAATAATAATAATAATAATAATAATAATAATAATAATAATAATAATCAAGAACAACAACAACAACAATAATAATAATAATAATAATAATCAAGAACAACAACAACAACAACAACAATAATAATAATAATAATAATAATAATAATAAACAATAACAACAACAATAACAATAACAATAATAATAATAATAATAATAATAATAATAATAATAATAATAATAATAAACAATAACAACAACAATAACAATAATAATAACAATAATAATAATAATAATAATCAACAACAACAACAACAACAACAACAACAGCAACAACAATAATAATCAAGAACAACAACAACAACAACAACAACAACAACAATAATAATAATAATAATAATAATAATAATAATAATAATAATAATCTAAATTTGTGGACTGATTATATCCAAACTAATTATAACATAATATATGTGTCATGTTCAGCTGCTCTGTCTGAGGTGCCACACAAAAATAAAAATCATGGCCTTATACCATATATATCATATTAGTACGAACAAATTATTCAATTTATTGTTACTGTATACAGTATCACACACAGAAAAAACATAATTGACCTCCAATATAGTGAATAGCAAGACTCATGAACACTGACTGATCACACATTTCATCTTGACTGACAGATACTGAAATCGGGGTAAACTGAACCACCCAGAAGAACACACAAACCAGTTCTGAATAACAGCCATATTATAAAGTATCCAAGCTGACAAACATGACAATAACAGAGCAAATAAAACAGCAAACAGCACAAGACTAAATAGCAGCACAGAGATCGGTTTAATCTATGCATCGATGCAAACTCAAGCCCCACGACCATCTGAGTTTCACCCACAGATTAAACTGCTTTCTCAGAAACACTCATGTCCCACAGTTTCATGAAAAAAAGAGTATTTGTTTGAGGCTTTACTGTTCTTAGTGTTTAATGTGTAAAGTGTTTGGCATGACAGGAAGATCAACTGTCTTACTAAGTGAAAGGAGCTCAGATAATATTCACGGACTGTTAACATGAACAGATAACCTGTCAGAAAAAAAACAAATAAACATATTTTAAAGAAGTCTGTTTGATCAACTTTGATCACTTGTAAACTGTGTATATAATAGTTGTTTCCAAAAAGATGCACTGTGTTTCTTTTGTATTTAGGATTAAGTTAAATTTGGTCTTTTTTAGATACAGTTGAAACCAGAAGTTTACATACCCTCTAAAAAAGAAACATAACAATTTTTTTTTTAAATGTCTGATGGTAAATCATATTAAACATTTAATATTTTAGGTCCGTTAGGATTACATTTCCTTGGTATTTTTTTAGCTTTGCTTTTAAACTGTATAACTTTAGTCAAATGTTTTGGGTATCCTTCCACAAGCTTCTCACAATAGTTTGAAGGAATTTTGGCCCATTCCTCCTGACAGAATTGGTGTAACTGACTCAGATTTTTAGGCAGTCTTGCCCACACAAGCTTTTTCAATTCTGCCCACAAATTTTCTATAGGATTGAGCTCAGGGCTTTGTGATGGCCACTCCAAAACATTCACTCTGTTGTCCTTAAAGCACATTTTAACTAATTTGGCAGTATGCTTAGGGTCATGGTCTGTTTGGAAGACCCATTTGTGGCCAAGTTTTAATTTCCTGGCTGATGTCTTGAGATGTTGCTTCAGTATTTCTACATAATGGTCTTTCTTCATGATGCCATCTATGCTGTGAAGTGGACCAGTCCCTCCTGCAGCAAAACAGCCCCACAACATGATGCTGCCGCCCCCATACTTCACAGTTGGGATGGTGTTCCTAGGCTTGTAAGCTTTCCCCTTTGTCCTACAAATGTAATACTGGTCATTATGGCCAAACAGTTCAATCTTAGTTCCATCAGACTACAGGACATGTCCCCAAAAATTATTCTTTTTCCCAGTGTAATTTAGCAAATTGTAATCTGGCTCTTTTGTTGATTCTGGCTTGTTGATTTTCCCATGTTGTCACACAAGGAAGCAGTGTGTTTGAGGTTTTCCTTAAAGGGCACCTAGGTTACCACTTTTTCCAGATTTAATATAAGCCTTTTGTGTCTCCAGAATGTGTCTGTAAAGTTTCAGCTCAAAACACCCATCAGATTTTTTTATTATATCTTTCATAAGTTACTAATTTATAGTTATGAGCAGCAGGTTGCGTTTTTTGTGTACTGCGCCTTTAAGGCTAGTGTTTCACGCCCACCATTTCATCGTGCCTGTCAGCGTGCCTTAATCTCCTTCTCTGCTGCCTCAGACAACAGACAGACATAAAGGAAGAAGATCTCATGTAACGTTTGTGAGAAATACTACAGTAAGAACTTCACCAATGAGTATTTGATGCACTTGTTGTGAAGCTGCAATGATGAGTCACACACAATGTCGTTACAAAGTTCACGTACACACACACACACACACAGACAGCATGCGCGTTTAGCTTTGCACTGTTTTGCATGCAAATGTGACAGGATACAGGTTTATACCCACTGCTGTATGGATATCTGTTATGTTAATGTACAAAATAAACCTGATTTAACGTCCACAAACTGGGATTGAAGCATCTTCTTTTATAATTTTTCTGACACGCAGCTGTGTTGATGAAGTAAAGCTGAAGTAAATCGCTGTAATTCATTAACATCCACTGTTTTAAAACATTTTAAACTTGTAAAACTCACTCTTGATCACATTTGATGATGATTGATGATCCTAGCAAACTGAACAGACCTTTTATTCCCGGTTGCTTTGCGCACGTCCTGTCTTGTTGATATGATTATAAGCGTTACTACAGAGACATGTTAATACGCAGCTGTCAATCAATTTGGTGGGCGGTGGGACCGCACTCCTACGTCAAGTTGTGGTCGTCTCAAAACCGCTCCAATTGGTCCCCCGTTTTTATGTTGTTAAATTGGAAAAAAAAAGGACTGGGTGTGTTTATATCACCCCAATATGACGATCTATACGCTATACCTACACACGTCTGTCCAAACAGCTTGAAAAGTAGATTTTTCACCATAGGTGCCCTTTAAATACTATTCTACAGTTGTGCCTCCAATTAACTCAAATGTTGTCAATTAGCCAATCAGAAACTTCCAAAACCTTGACACCATCATCTGAGCTTTTTCAGAGGCATAATAATCTTATTGTATGTAAACTTGACTTTAAGAAAAGTTCTAACAATTTCTCAAAAAAATATCTCTCTCATTATTCTGCTATTAGGCATAACAGAAACACATTTGATACACCCATACACTCTCATTCACACACATACACTACGGACAATTTAGCTAACCCAATTCTTGTCTTTGGACTTGTGGGAGAACCGGACCACCCGGAGGAAACTCACACGAATGCGGGGAGAACATGCAAACTCCACACAGAAATGCCAACTGACCCAGCCAAGGCTCAAACCAATGACCTTCTTGCTGTGAGGCGAGAGCGCTACCTACTGCGCCACCACGTCGCCCCTATTTATTTATTTATTTATTTATTTATTTATTTATTTATTTATTCCAGGGCATGTCTAGAAACATTTACATTTCATATATGTAACTCTCACATGGTCGCCCACTGAAGCTAAGCAGGGCTGCGCCCGGTCAATACCTGGATGGGAGACCACATGGGAAAGCTAGGTTGCTGCCGGAAGTGGTGTTAGTGAGACCAGCAGGGGGCGCTCAACCTGTGGTCTGTGTGGGTCCTAACGAACATGTATATTGATGGGGACTCTATACTGCTCAGTGAGCGCCATCTTTCAGATGAGACGTTAAACTGAGATCCTGACTCTCTGTGGTCGTTAAAAATCCCAGGGTGTCCTTCGAAAAAAAGAAAGGGGTTTAACCCCGGTATCCTGGCCAAATTTGCCCACTGGCCTCTGTCCATCATAGCCTCCTAACCATCCCCATATCATAATTGGTTTCACTCCATCACTCTGTCTCCTCTCTTCATCAGCTGGTGTGTGGTGTGAATATGGTGGATCCAGGTGGATGCTGCACACTGGTGGTGGATGAGGAGATTCCCCCAAAAATTATGTAATGCACTTTCAGTGTCCGGAGAAGCGCTGTATAAATGTAAGTAATTATTATTGATGATTTCATTGAAGTCTGTATTCAATAGTACTAGTACTAGTAGTAGTACTATACTACTTGTAGTAATAATAATAATAATAATAATAATAATAATAATAATAATAATATCTTATTATAATAATAATATCTTAATATCTAATAAAATCTTTTTTTTTTACAAATCATTTTAGATTTACAGCACTGCCCTTTAAAAAACTAAGCTGTAATTTAATAAAACTATTTTTAAATAAAACCTTATTATATCATATAATCTGCTTTGATGACCCTTATATATACCCCTGTATTTCCCCCCTTGAGTAGCAAACACGATTTACTCTGATGCCCTTTTATTGATAATATAATTATGACAGATAGCTTATCTTATAGCAGTCATTCAGATAAATGGCAAACATATGATAATGCCAAACATTACTGAAAGATTATCGCTACCGGAGATACATTCACACTTACATTCACACTTATACAAGCAAGCTCCACAGAAGAACTGAGACGTAAACAAATGTAATAAAAACTCACCGTTAGAAAATACCAGAGTGCTCTTCATCCAGGTCATGTATCAGTTCTCCTCAGACATATTCTCCTCTTCGCTTCAAACTAACTCTCAAAACTCTCCTTAGCAAAACAAAACTTTGACGATGTATTTTCATTGTTTACCAGCAGCTCTGCCGTTAGCTCAAACTGCTAACAGATGTGCAGTGTGCAGCAGGGGGCAGGCAGGTGCGTCGCGTGATGATTGACAGATCGCTGAGCCAGTGACAGCAAAGAGCGTGCAAATATACAACCCACAGCCAATAGGTGTTCATATATTGAATATATGATACAGCCATTGGCTAAACTCTCCGTCAGTCAAACTTAGTAGGAAGTAGGAAGTGCTATAATCAGATGACAGGCTATGCAGTTCAAAACACGCGGCTTTGTTTAGATTTTAGTAACTATAACTTTGACTTTTTATTCAGTTTGTGGTCTCATTTTATCTGTAACACTGTAAGCTATGACATCGAGTTGCCTTTTACTACAAAGACGCCGTTTTCGCGTGTAAGTAACATGGTAAAGCATGGTAAAACAGGTCTCGGGCAGAAATGGTGGCATAAACAAATAAATAACCACCCAAAATTCAACACTATTGTGTCGGTGGACTAAATGTGCTTGATGGGATGTTTTTCTGTGGACTCATACCTTTCAAAATAAACCGTGATGTACAGCAAAGAATGCGTGTGTGTGTTGTTATTACTATTGATAAACATTGACATGTGGAAAAACAGCGCCCCTGGATGCTCCAGGGCGTCCGCGTCGGGTTGAAGGGTAAAGGGTTAGCACATACATGAATTTGAAATTAATTCTGTTAAAATAGAAATTATTTGTTTTGTTAACAAATTAACTCATGCACATGCCATCTCTGAACAAAAATACAACCAAAAACTAACATCGCACACACTACCTTCCCACAATATAAACACATCACTGACCCAAATACCCTTACATGTCCTAATATGCAACATATTGTGGCAACAAGCGATAAAAGCTATCTTTTTCATGTTAAAATGAGCTTTCGTCCCAACTGTTAGTGACAGCAACATGCAAAGTTTCCATTTCCACGGCAAAACAACAGGATAAAACACCATGACAATGATAACCTCAGGTACTGATTATGGGCTTTTTTCAGTGTTAATACCACCAATATGAGTTGTATACTATTTACATTTATTGCCATACCACTGAAATCAGCAGCAGATAGTTCACCTCAGATCTTAAAAATAAAATAACTAGCACACAGTTTGAAAATGAAAGTCAGAACTGTGACCTGCTGCAAACCAACAACATCATTCACTCTGCCTATGTACGTTTAGCAATGTTAAATAGGTTAAATATGTATTAATTAGATTATAACTCTTACCATTTCGGAGTGCAGTGGCTGGTAGCGACACACAAAATGTATATTTTAGGAACAGTTTCTATTTCCACAACATCCCAGCAAAACAACAGCATAAACTACTATGACAATCATTGCTTCAGGTACTGATTATGGGCTAAATTCAGTGTTAATACTATCAATTTGACTTTGAATGGCATTTTACATGACATTTATTGCCATACCACTGAAAGTAGCTGCATGACAGTTCACCTCAGATCTTAAAAATAAAATAACTAGCACACGGTTTGAAAATGAAAGTCAGAACTGTGACTCAATGCAAACCAACAACATCAGTCAATCCGCCTATGTGCTTTTAATAAAATTAAACATGTATTAATCAGATTATAACCCTTACCCCTTCTTTAGGAGTGCAGTGGCTAATATTTAAATGAACGGCTGCTTTTTGAATGTTTCTGTTGTGTCGTGTCACATTTAGTACAGATCAAGATCTAAGCTTTTCACTCATCTTAGTACACGTGCTGCTGATGATGTGACATTAAAAAAAATGATTTAAGATTATCAAATTGCTTGTAGCTGGAATTGTGTTGTCACCTGTAGCTAGGACACGGTTTTTCACTTCATACAGCCCATAACTCTATTCACATAATCAAATTCCACCTAAAACATTGTAGGTGTTTATGCCTTTTTTTTTGTTTTGATTCTGATCAAAAATACAACTAAAAACTAGCATCACACACAATACAATTCATCACCATAAACACGACAGACCCAAATAATCTTACACCATGGCCAAACTGTGTGATGAGGCGACACGAAATGCAATAAAAGGTGTCTTTTTCTATGTTAAAACAAGCTTTTGTCCTGACCATCCACAACAGCGACACACACAATTAATGTTTTAGAAACAGTTTCTGTGACATCGCAGCAAAACAACAGCATAAACTACTATGACAATCATCGCCTCAGGTACTGATTATGGGCTAAATTCAGTCTTAATAATACTAACATGAGTTTGAATAGCATTTTACGTGACATTTATTGAAATACCACTGAAATCAGCAGCAAATAGTTCATCTCAGATCTCAGATGATAAAATAACTAGCACACGGTTTGAAAATGAAAGTCATAACTGTGACTCAATGCAAACCAACAACATCAGTCAATCCGCCTGTGTGCTTTTAATAAAGTTAAATATGTATTAAATCGATTATAACCTTTACCATTTCTTTGGGAGTGCAGTGGCTGGTATTTAAATGAATGGCTGCTATTTAAATGTTTCTGTTGTGTTGATTCACGTTTGGTACATATCATCAAATTGCTTGTAGCTGGACATTTCTTGTTGCCTGTAGTTAGGACATGGTTTTACACTCCATATTGCCCACAACTCAACTCACATAAATAAATTCCACCTAAAATATTGTTGGTGTTTATAATTTTTAATTTTGTTTTGTTTCTGATCAAAAACACAATCAAAACTAGCATCACACACAGTACAATCCAACACCATAAACACATCATTGATCGAAATAATCTTACACTGTGTCCAAACTACATGTGACGAGGCGACACGAAATGCAATGAAAGGTATATTTTTCTATGTTAAAACAAGCTTTTGTCCTGACCATCTACAACAACGACATACACAATTAATATTTTAGAAACAGTTTCTATTTCTGCGACATCTCAGCAAAACAACAGCATAAACTACTATGACAATCATCGCCTCAGGTACTGATTAAGGGCTAAATTCAGTCTTAATAATACTAATTTGAATAGCATTTTATGCGACTTTTAGTGCCAAACCACTGAAATCAGCAGCAGATAGTTCACCTCAGCTCTCAGATAATAAAATAACTAGCACACAGTTTGAAAATGAAAGTCAGAACTGTGACTCAATGCAAACCAACAACATCAGTCAATCCACCTGTGTGCTTTTAATAAAGTTAAATATGTATTGAATCGATTATAACCCTTACCATTTAGTTGGGAGTGCAGAGGCTAATATTTAAATGAATGGCTGTATTTAAATGTTTTTGTTGAGTCACGTCACATTTGGTACGGATCACCAAATTGCTTGTACCTGGAATTGTGTTGTCACTTGTAGCTAGGACACGGATTTTCACTTCATACAGCCCATAACTCTATCAACATAATCAAATTCCACCTAAAACATTGTCGGTGTTTATGCTTTTTCTTTTTGTTTTGTTTCTGATCAAAAATACAACCACAAACTAGCATCACACACAGTACAATTCATCACCATAAACACATCACTGACCCAAATAATCTTACACCATGGCCAAACTGTGTGATGAGGCGACACGAAATGCCATAAAAGGTGTCTTTTTCTATGTTAAAACAAGCTTTTGTCCTGACCATCCACAACAGCGACACACACAATTAATATTTTAGAAACAGTTTCTGTGACATCGCAGCAAAACAACAGCATAAACTACTATGACAATCATCGCCTCAGGTACTGATTATGGGCTAAATTCAGTCTTAATAATACTAACATGAGTTTGAATAGCATTTTACGTGACATTTATTGAAATACCACTGAAATCAGCAGCAAATAGTTCATCTCAGATCTCAGATGATAAAATAACTAGCACACGGTTTGAAAATGAAAGTCATAACTGTGACTCAATGCAAACCAACAACATCAGTCAATCCGCCTGTGTGCTTTAATAAAGTTAAATATGTATTAAATCGATTATAACCTTTACCATTTCTTTGGGAGTGCAGTGGCTGGTATTTAAATGAATGGCTGCTATTTAAATGTTTCTGTTGTGTTGATTCACGTTTGGTACATATCATCAAATTGCTTGTAGCTGGACATTTCTTGTTGCCTGTAGTTAGGACATGGTTTTACACTCCATATTGCCCACAACTCAACTCACATAAATAAATTCCACCTAAAATATTGTTGGTGTTTATAATTTTTTTAATTTTGTTTTGTTTCTGAATAAAAACACAATCAAAAAATACCCCACACAGTAAAATCCAACACCATAAACACATCACTGACCCAAATAATCTTACACCGTGTCCAAACTGTGTGACGAAGCGACAAAAAATGCAATAAAAGGTGTCTTTTCTATGTTAAAACAAGCTTTTGTCCTGACCATCCACAACAGCGACACACACAATTCATATTTTAGAAACAGTTTCTATTTCCGTTACATTGCAGCAAAACAACAGCATAAACTACTATGACAATCATCGCCTCAGGTACTGATTATGGGCTAAATTCAGTCTTAATAATACTAATATGAGTTTGAATAGCATTTTATGTGACATTTATTGAAATACCACTGAAATCAGCAGCAGATAGTTCACCTCAGCTCTCAGATAATGAAATAACTAGCACACAGTTTGAAAATAAATGTCAGAACTGTGACTCAATGCAAACCAACAACATCAGAGTTAAATATGTATTAATTAATTATAACCCTTACCATTTAGTTGGGAGTGCAGTGGCTAATACTTAAATGAATAATTGCTATTTAAATGTTTTTGTTGTGTCACGTCACATTTGGTACGGATCACCAAATTGCTTGTAGCTGGAATTTTGTTGCCGCCTGTAGTTAGGACATGGTTTTACACTCCATATTGCCCACAACTCAATTCACATAAATAAATTCCACCTAAAATGTTGTAGGTGTTTATACTTTTTTAATTTTGTTTTGTTTCTGATCAAAAACACAATCAAAAACTAGCATCACACACAGTACAATCCAACCCCATAAACACATCACTGACCCAAATAATCTTACACCGTGTCCAAACTGTGTGATGAGGCGACACGAAATGCCATAAAAGGTGTCCTTTCCTATGTTAAAACAAGCTTATGTCCTAACCATCCACAACAGCGACACACACAATTCATATTTTAGAAACAGTTTTTATTTTTGTGACATCGCAGCAAAACAACAGCATAAACTACTATGACAATCATCGCCTCAGGTACTGATTATGGGCTAAATTCAGTGGTAATACTACCAATATGAGTTTGAATAGCATTTTGCATGACATTTATTGCCATACCACTGAAATCAGCAGCAGATAGTTCAACTCAGATCTCAGATAATTAAATAACTAGCACACAGTTTAAAAATGAAAGTCAGAACTGTGACTCAATGCAAACCAGCAATATCAGCCTATGTGCTTTTAATAAAGTTAAACATGTATTAATTAGATTATAACCTTTACCATTTCTTTGGGAGTGCAGTGGCTAATATTTAAATGAATGGTAGCTATTTAAATGTGTTGCATCACGTTTGGTACAGATTACCAAATTGCTTGTCATTGGAATTTTGTTGTGTCACCTGTAGCTAGGACGGTTTTATACTCCATACGGCCCAAACTCAATTCACATAAACCTCAAACTGACCTCCCACCACACATTTTCCACCTCAAAACTGCTTTTACACATTTATTATCTTAATTAAAAGACTGCGGGACAATATACAGATTTGTTATTAGGGTCACTGAGGTCACGCAGCAGTTGCAAACAAACCCAAGTCATTTCTTAATAGACTCTGCAGGGCCTCTGCATGTTCCCATTTACAGTAAATTATGCTGGTCATTTGATGCAAACAAAAACAGTCTATAAGTGCTCTCCATGCGATGTCTCTCGAGGCTTTCGCACAACTCTGTTCAGTCTCATCAATGTGCATCTAATAATGAGCTGCCATCACTCTTCCGACAAACTATAAGCTCTTGGAAATGTGTTTACAGTTCCACTTGATCATATCGAAGGCACTTTTGCAGTCTGAATCCAGCAGAAAACATATTATCAATGTTGACTGCGCTATTAAGCAAATTTCTCTGTGGACCAATCCGTGATTTACAGTAAGAGAAGTCAATAAACATCAGTTCCCGTGAGGACTTCAGCGCTTATGCTTTCTAATGGTGCTGAATACTCCTGGATCTCTTTGATTCCGTCTAAGTATTATTATTACTTTTTTTTTTCTATCCCTGCGTCCGTTCATCCATTACTGGGTCATTAAAGATCAGGTGGAGGTGTAAAAAAGGCTGTAGCTTATAAGTGCAATTCTAACCTCTGTCTCTTGTCCTTTATGACGAGGCGCCGCACACACCAGAACACGTTACCTGAGCCAATCAGTGTCCAAGATCTGTGACTACGCAATCTCCCCCACCCAAACAGATCTTCAGTTTCTAGTGTAGCGAGACATGTAGACGGACGCTAAAGTTGGCAGGGAATACTTCACGAACTGTTTTCATCACTGTTTGTCAGCTGTTGCCACAAGTGTTGTGCGTGAATGCAGAAGTAAGTTTACAATCCTGTATATGACGAGAGTTGTTCTGTTCGGTGAGGAGTTATTATGGCTGTGACATCGCGCTGCCGCGATGTATATGTGTGTGCGTTAATCCATAATAAGTGTGCCAGTAACCCCGTAATTCATATCTTAACACTTCTATATATCTATATATCCACATATTGTGTGTATTAGAGTTCCATTTATGTTTATTAGCCTATGTCATCTTCCTATTTAAAGTGTTGAAGTGTAACCAAATCCTTTGTTGTAAACAATCTGCGATGCGTATGCATCATTATAGCCTTATAGTGAGGCGCTGCACAATCGGCGCTCTGTTAACGAGGTGTCAAGTTACATCCCTTCATGCTAGGGTATATTGAAGTAGCAGCTTGTCACATTTTGCCCACAATCATTTGCACATTCTTTCATTATCAAGCTTAATGTTTTGTGATGTCTTATTGAGTATATTTTTCTATTGTCATTTGTTTGATTATCATTATGTATATTCATATTCATTTCATTGTTTTTATTTTAGAAAAACCACAACACAAGTGTCATAAATCCAGTCTGTTGAGTGGTGACAATAAATGGGTTGTTCACACAAATGTTCATCTTCGCCTCATCTCTAATCGGATAGTCTTTGGTGGGTCAGCAATCAGAACTGGCAACTAAAATTTCTATGCTGCAGAGCTACTAAAAGCCAAGCATTTTTTCATGGTCCTTCGAGCCGGATCAAGGACTTACCAGAGAAATAGAAGATGTCACAACATTCAGGGGATGAGCCTACTGTGCGCGTCAGGAGGAAGTCAGTCCTCCCCGCACGTTATGATGAGTACGACCTCACTGGATTCCCCCTCCCTAAGCCTGTTTCACCACCCATGTCACCACTCACTCATTCATCCAGACTGGCTGAATGTGATGATGCACAGGAAGGAGCATTCGGTTTTACTCCAGTCCTACCCGGTCATGAAGCTGACAGCCCATCGCAGTGGTCCGATGATGAAGGTGACTCTGCTTCTGATATTGTAGCAAGAGAGAATGAGGGACTACACAACACTCTGCAGATGGTACAGCAAGAAAGGGACACATTCCAGCGTTCAAATGAACAATATGCCAAAGAGCTCACTCAGCTCAAGAACCAAATGAGACAGCTACAGTTTCAGATTGGGCAGCAAAGACATGAACGTCAACCCCCTGCACCTGTTGCCCCTCCTAGGCAGTATGGTTCCACTCATGCTGCACCTGCTCCACACGTCTGGCCACAGGGGGGCACTAACGACATGAGCTTCACTCCTATACCCGCTCCACGACTCAAATATCAGTCTGAATATAAAGCAAGGGACAACATTCGAAGCCTACCTCACAGTTCTGCCCCCAGAGCGAGCTCGTCATACCACTATGTACCACAAGGAGATCAAAGCCTGAATGCCCATTATTCAAATTCTCCTTATTGGGACTCGCAAGATCCTGTTAGACATCCACAGATCCCGTTCAGGTCACTAACTCCATCACCTCCGCCTGAACAAGGACCATACCGCGGTCCAACCCCCATGATTCCTGACTTTAGCCATCCCAGCCCTAGAGAGTTCTCACGGCTAAAAATTGCTCTGGAAAATATACTCCCAGCCAATGCTACAGAAAGTTTCAAATTTCAGATACTGACTGACCATCTGAAGTTAGAGGAGGCTCTGCTAATAGCAGACTCATACTGCCATTCACAACATCCCTATTCAAGGACAATGGCTGCCTTAGATCAGCAGTATGGACAGCCACATCAACTGGCTCTTCAGCGGATTGCTGAGTTAATGGATGGCCCAAATATAGCTAGTGGAGATCAGAAGGCCTTTAGACTTTTTGCCCTTAAGGTTCGTTCGCTGGTTGGCATGCTGGAGCAGTTGGGCAGGAATGGCTCCTTTGAGTTGCAGTGTGGGTCTCATGTGTCTCGGCTCCTTGGGAAGCTTCCACATGACTTAAGATCAGGGTTTCGGAGATATGCACATCCACATCGAGTGCCCATCCCTACCCTCTTAGATTTCGCAGAATGGCTGGATTTCGAAATCCAAGTTCAGGAGGACACCACAAGGTTTGCGAGCAGTCAACGCAGAATTCCCCCAACACGAACACGAGAGAACACAAGAGACTGTAAACCAGCCACTAAACCCACCACAATCTATCTGGGCACGGAGAAAGCAACTCCTGAGCCTATACCACCTATACCATCATCTAGGGGCTCTTTGAGGCCTTACTGCCCCTATTGCGCCAACAGTAAGCACTCTCTCAATAACTGCAGCAACTTTAAGCAACTTACCAAAGACCAGAAACAAAGCTGGATCAAAGAGAATAATAGATGCTGGCGTTGTGGCAGAACACATAAGTCTGCAGATTGCAACCTGAAGATGCGTTGCAGACAGTGCAGCAGCCGACACCTTATGGCACTGCATGAAATCAGTGGCGGAAGGCCTGAGAACCCCAAGCTCACCCAGGATGAATCTGCAGACCCAAGGACTTGTCTGTTAAACACAATGCAGGAGATTCTCCTTATTCATAAGCCACCAACTAGTAAGAAGGTCCTACTTAAAATCTGCAGGGTAATTCTCAGTAATGGCAGCAGGAAGATGAATGCATATGCAATTCAGGATGATGGATCTGAGAGAACCATAATCCTCCATAATGCAGCTCAGCAACTCGGCCTAATTGGCCAGCCTGAAGAACTCCCACTTAGAACCATCCGACAAGAGTTACAAGTCCTTAAAGGGGCAGCTGTTTCGTTTACTGTCTCACCCATTTCTCAGCCTACTAAGCGATTTCGCATCACTGGTGCCTTCACTGCTCAGCAGCTAAGTTTGGCAGAACACTCACATCCAGTGAAGAGTCTGAAAGAGAGATATCGGCACCTTAAAGGACTTCCACTTCAAGAATTTAAAGCGGTCTGCCCTGTATTGCTTATTGGATCAGACTATCCCCACCTGATCACTCCAGTGGAACCAGTCAGGCTAGGACCACATGGGGGACCAGCTGCCATAAAAACCCGTCTTGGTTGGACATTACAGGGTCCAGTCCAACACATGCAGAAAGACATGACAGACCAGCATTGTCTTTTCACTTCAGTAACACCCTCAGAATCTGATCTCTACAAGCAAGTAGAAAAATTATGGCAAATGGATGTACTGCCATGGCGCAGCGACAAGGCTTGCATCAGATCCAGACAGGATCAGGAGGCAGTGGAACTTCTGGAAATGAGGACAATAAGGGTTGAGATGGATGGGGTCAAACGATATGCAACCCCCCTCTTGCGTGTCAAGAATATGCCTGAACTCAAGGCACCGAAAGAGGCTGTCTTGTCACAGCTGAGATCCACTGAACGGAGACTGGCAAAAAATCCACAGCAAGCAGCTGCCTACATCACAGAGATTTCAAAACTGGAAAATTCAGGGTATGTTAAGAGACTGCCACCAAACGCTGTGACAAACACCCCCTGCTCTTGGTACATCCCACACCATATGGTGGAACACAATGGCAAAAATCGCATAGTTTTCAACTGTTCATTCCAGTATCATGGACAAAACCTCAACGAACTTCTGCTTCCGGGGCCAGTGTTGGGGCCATCCCTTCTTGCTGTTCTCCTTAGATTTAGAGAACATTCTGTTGCGGTCAGCAGTGATATCAAGGGAATGTTCCACCAAGTTAGACTGCTTCCAGAGGACAAACCCCTCTTACGCTTTCTTTGGAGAGAACTAAATGTCCAGGAGCAACCCACTGTGTACGAATGGCAGGTCCTACCCTTCGGCACTACCTGCAGCCCCTGCTGCGCCATATTTGCACTGCAGAAACACATTCTGGATCATAGTCAGCCTGGGGATGATGTCCGTAATTCAGTACTGAAATCCTTTTATGTAGACAACTGCCTACAAAGTTTCACTTCCGCTGAAGCAGCAAAGGGGTTCGTGGACAGAATCAAGAATCAACTGGCTGATGGAGGTTTTGAGCTTAGACAGTGGTCCAGCAATGTTCCTTCCACCATAAACCACCTGCCCCTTGAATCTATATCAAGCAGTGCAGAACTCTGGATATCGCAAGGCCAGTCAGACATTCAGGAATCCACACTAGGGCTCCTCTGGAATCATCATTCGGACACACTCTCCTACAAATATCGGGCCAAAGATAGTAGAGAGACAACCATGCGTAACATATATAGAATACTGGCCAGTCAGTATGACCCATTGGGTTACCTCATCCCTTACACCACTCGTGCCAAGATCCTTGTACAACACCTGTGGGATAAAAAACGGGATTGGGACGATCCACATTTGCCCCCAGATCTGCTACAAACATGGACTGAGTGGGAGGCAGAGTTACCAGCTCTACAAAACATTGTCCTTCCTCGATGTTACTGTAGTGCCAACAAAGACACAGAAATGAGCCTAAGAGACATACATGTTTTCTGTGATGCCTCTGAACGTGCCTATGGCTCTGTGGCATATCTTCGAACAGAGGACCAATATGGGCAAGTGGAGGTGGCTTTCCTAACCGCCAGATCTCGTGTAGCACCAAAAAAACAACAATCTATCCCCAGACTGGAGTTGTGCGCTGCACTGACTGGAGCTCAACTCTCCAAAGTACTTCTAACTGAGTTGAATCTGCCCATCCGCCACACAAACTTGTGGACTGACTCCACTACAGTCCTGGCATGGTTACAGTCTGAATCACGTCGATTCAAAGTATTTGTTGGTACTCGGGTTGCAGAGATCCAGGATCTCACAGAGCAACACTCCTGGAGATATGTACCCTCCACCAGCAATCCAGCTGACGACATCACACGGGGAAAAAGTCTCTGCGA
The DNA here is from genome assembly GCA_903798195.1 of Danio kyathit. Classification (NCBI taxonomy): domain Eukaryota; kingdom Metazoa; phylum Chordata; class Actinopteri; order Cypriniformes; family Danionidae; genus Danio; species Danio kyathit. Next base: position 7,833,038 of record LR812536.1, on the reverse strand, counting down.
GCTCAACTTGGAGAGTTGCTGGTACCAAGGACCACATTTCCTAAAAGATCCGCCCAATCAATGGCCCAAATGTCCAAGTCCTAAGGAAATAGACAGTGATGAACTACGCAAAACCGGTACACATATACATGTCTGCTTCGCATCATCAGATTACAGCCAGTTTAAGACCCTGGAGGAACTAATCAATTTCACGGCTCTTCAAGGGGCGGCCAATGGTAAACCCACAGCCAGTGACTATAGACGTGCTGAGATTGATGTCTTACAGAAATCACAGCAAGAATCCTTCCCATCAGACCTGACACAGTTAAGGATTGGTAAATCACTTCCCAGCAATAGCAAACTAAGAGCCCTGACGCCTGAACTTGATATAGAAACTAATCTAATCAGAGTTGGTGGACGTCTACGACGTAGTCCCTATCTGGGACCTGACAATATGCACCCCATCATTTTGGATCCAAGACACCCCATAACCAAGCTTATCATTCAAAGTTATGATTCAAAACTTTGTCATCCAGGTCCGGAGAGAGTGTTTGCGGAAATCCGGCGGAAATACTGGATCCTGCGTGGTAGAGAGGCTGTCAAGCACTTGCAGCGAGTATGTGTACATTGTCAGAAATGGAGGAAGAAACCAGAAGTACCTAGAATGGCTGACCTTCCTTCAGCAAGATTGCGACTCTTTAAGCCGGCCTTCCACTCTACCGGCATAGACTGTTTTGGGCCTTACACTGTCAAATCAGGTCGACGCAATGAGAAGAAATGGGGAATAATATTCAAATGCCTTACCACTAGAGCAGTGTACATTGACATACTCCACAGTCTGGAAACCGATTCCTTCCTTATGGCCCTCAGGCGATTCACAGCTCGACGAGGAAAGCCACAGGAGCTCTTATCTGATCAGGGAACCAACTTCCGAGGTGGTGAGAGAGAGCTGAAGGAAGCTTTTACAGCTCTTGCCCCTGATCTACAGAGTCAACTCGCCAAACAGCAGATTGAATTTCATTTCAACCCTCCTAATTCACCCCACTTTGGAGGTTGTTGGGAGCGAGAAATTCGCTCTTTAAAGAATGCCCTGATGGTCACTCTCGGAAATCAATCAGTGACCTTTGAAGTCCTTCAAACAGTGCTGGCAGAAATTGAAGGAATTCTGAATTCCAAACCATTGGGATATACCTCATCTGATGCTTCCGACTCTAACCCTATTACTCCAAACTGTCTCCTAATGGGGCGGCTGGATGCCTCACTCCCCCTGACAGTGTACCCCCAGTCTGAACTGGTCAGTCGACGTCGATGGCGTCATAGCCAGATTCTTGCGGACCAATTCTGGAGACACTACATCAAATTCTACCTCCCTGGTCTTCAAAGCCGCCAGAAATGGCAAAAGGATACTCCAGACACCCAAGTTGGCTCTATAGTGCTGATAGTTGACCCACCACTACCAAGATCACTCTGGCCTGTGGGAAAGGTGGTAGAAGTACACCCTGGAGCTGACACCAGAGTGAGGACAGCCAAAGTTCAGGTGGGAAAAAAGGCTTACACACGACCAGTTGCACGCCTCATACAACTACCTGCTATACCAGATTAAAGTAACTGTAAATCCCAGAATAGTATAAAGCCTTTTGAGTGTGTACATATTTCTTACATAAATATGGGGGTGGCTGTAAAAAAGGCTGTAGCTTATAAGTGCAATTCTAACCTCTGTCTCTTGTCCTTTATGACGAGGCGCCGCACACACCAGAACACGTTACCTGAGCCAATCAGTGTCCAAGATCTGTGACTACGCAATCTCCCCCACCCAAACAGATCTTCAGTTCTAGTGTAGCGAGACATGTAGACGGACGCTAAAGTTGGCAGGGAATACTTCACGAACTGTTTTCATCACTGTTTGTCAGCTGTTGCCACAAGTGTTGTGCGTGAATGCAGAAGTAAGTTTACAATCCTGTATATGACGAGAGTTGTTCTGTTCGGTGAGGAGTTATTATGGCTGTGACATCGCGCTGCCGCGATGTATATGTGTGTGCGTTAATCCATAATAAGTGTGCCAGTAACCCCGTAATTCATATCTTAACACTTCTATATATCTATATATCCACATATTGTGTGTATTAGAGTTCCATTTATGTTATTAGCCTATGTCATCTTCCTATTTAAAGTGTTGAAGTGTAACCAAATCCTTTGTTGTAAACAATCTGCGATGCGTATGCATCATTATAGCCTTATAGTGAGGCGCTGCACAATCGGCGCTCTGTTAACGAGGTGTCAAGTTACATCCCTTCATGCTAGGGTATATTGAAGTAGCAGCTTGTCACATTTTGCCCACAATCATTTGCACATTCTTTCATTATCAAGCTTAATGTTTTGTGATGTCTTATTGAGTATATTTTTCTATTGTCATTTGTTTGATTATCATTATGTATATTCATATTCATTTCATTGTTTTTATTTTAGAAAAACCACAACACAAGTGTCATAAATCCAGTCTGTTGAGTGGTGACAATAAATGGGTTGTTCACACAAATGTTCATCTTCGCCTCATCTCTAATCGGATAGTCTTTGGTGGGTCAGCAATCAGAACTGGCAACTAAAATTTCTATGCTGCAGAGCTACTAAAAGCCAAGCATTTTTTCAGGAGGTTTGTGTTCATTCTGAATGCTTCATGCCTGCATTGCGGTAAAACTAACGCTCTGTAGACATGGGAATGACTTTTTTTTTCTCAAGAACATAAAAGGAGAGCTTCATTGAAATGTATTAGTTGGGAAAAAAGTTTTAAATTATTCACCGCAGGACTCAATAAAAACGGTGGAGAGAACAGAGGAATACTCAATAGGACAAAAGAAGAAAGAGAAGTCAATAGGGCAGAACGGCTAAAAGACGGTGGAATACAGTTTTAAAGTGATTATCAATATGGTTCATAATACTTTGGTTCAAGTATCATCAAACTTCTTTCAAACAAAGTACCAACCGGAAAATAGGACTTCTGCATTCTAAAACTGGACTCTATGCATTTATTAAAAAACCCCAAGAATGATTTGACAGACACTTCTTGTACTTCAAGAATCTGAAGGAAAAAAGAAAAAGAAAAACATAACAAAATATAATAGGTAATGTGTATTTATATAGCACATTTATTGTGTATGGCCATACACCCAAAGCGCTTCACAATCACGAGGAGGGGGGTCTCTCCACACCACCACCAGTGTTCACTTGGAGGACAACGGCACCAGTGCGTTCACCACACACCAGCTATAGGGGAAGTAGAAAGACATTGATAAAGCCAATTCGGTGGATGGAGATGATTGGGAGGTCATGATGGGAAAGGGCCGATGGAGGGGATTTGGCCAGGACACCGGGGTTACACCCCTACTTATTACGTGAAGTGCCTTGGCATTTTCAATGAGAACAGAGAGTCAGGATCTCAGTTTAACGTCTCATCCGAAAGACAGAGCTCACTGACAGTATAGTGTCCTTTTCTCTTTACTGGAGCATTAGGACTCACACTGACAGCAGGTTGGGCGCCCTCTGCTGGCCTCACTAACACCACTTCCAACAGCAACCTAGTTTTCCCATGTGTTCTCCCATCCAGGTACTGACCAGGCTCAGCCCTGCTTAGCTTCAGTGAGTAACCAGTCTTGGTCATTTAAAACATATAAAATAAATGTAACAAATGCATAAACAAATAAATTAATAAACAAATAAATAAATAAATAAATAAATAAATAAATAAATGCACATATAAATAATGCATGAATAAATGCAAAGATAAACGCATAAATAAATAAAACAAACATATATATATATATATATATATATATATATATATATATATATATATATATATATATATATATATATATATATATAGTATTATTTTTTTTGAGACTTTAAAAGATTAATTAAAAGTCTTCTGGTGGATATATATATAATACTTTATTATTTTCTTTGAGACTTTAGAAGATAAATAAAATTTTTCTGATGGAAGCATTTAAGGTATTCTTGGCATGTACCTTAAATGCTTCCAAATGCTTGGCAATTTAATCTTAGAAACAATAAATGTAAAATAAAGTTTATTTTAAAATGAACCAAAACATGTTTTACAAATACATAAATTAATAAATAAATAAATGCACAAATAGATAATGCATAAATAAATGCAAAGATTAACGCATAAATAGATAAAGCATATATATATATATATATATATATATATATATATATATATATATATATATATATATATATATATATATATATATATATATATATATATTATACTTCATTATTTTCTTTGAGACTTTAAAAGATAAATTTAATTTTTCTGATGGAAACATTTTAGGTATTCTTGGCATGTAGTCACTAGAACAGATTGACAGATTAACAGACCATAGACTAGGAATCTGGAATGAAAATTAATAAAAAAGAATGAATCATTATTGTGTAAAAATGTGGCATGTCAAGGTATGTCAAATTTATCAATTTACACAGCACAATAAATTTGCACTTAACCATTTTAAAACATTTTGAATAAATAAATAAATAAATAAATAAATAAATAAATAAATAAATAAATATCTTTTTCAGTTTATTCATTGCATTTGTATAATGTTATTATTATAATCAGTATTATTATCTGCATATTTATATTTCTTTTAATAAAAACAAGTATAGATTTGTCCAGCTGTCAGGTTTTGGAGATGTAAGCATTAATATATGGGGCATAAGAATAGTACGTTTGTTCGGATATAACTTTTTGACCACACTTCCTTATTATTGTTCATTTATTTATTTGCTAGAAATTAGAACTGAATTTAGAAATAGTTTTGTAACAAATCTTTGAGCTTAACAAACTAAATTAAATATGTAGGCTAATGGAATGCGTTCATCTTCAGTGGAATGCGTTTCCACTGTTTCCTTATCCACAAAAGTAAAGGAGTAAAGTAAAACGTAAAGTAAAGAGGCTAAATAGAGGAGGTTCGTTCTTTATCTTCGTGCTGTAGATGCTCTGTTTAACGGTTTTCTCACTAGGGAAGTGTTCAGTTTTTCAACTTACAAAGTCGCCATGTAAATAGCAAATGCACAACTGACTCTTAAAGGAAATGGGAGCTGAGACTCTGGCTGGTTTAATGCACATTATGCTTAAAACACACCCATAACTCATTAAGAAAATAAGCACAACCCTGTTAGACCATGTGCTTTTGCGCCATGTGCTTTAGACTTTGCACTTAGATTGTTAAAATAGAGCCCATTGAGTGAGTGAAAACTGGCACAGATATTCTGACTCTGATTGGTTAAAAAAAATTAAAACTGCTTTCATTCTAGCCGAAATAAAACAAATAAGACTTTCTCCAGAAGAAAAAATATCGTAGGAAATACTGTGAAAAATTCCTTGCTCTGTTAAATATAATTTGGGAACTATTTAAAGAAAATGAGGGCTAATAATTTTGACTTTAACTGTACTATTATCATGATAATGATAATTTTGCCATATATTGTCCAGCCAGTATTCCCATCATTAATGTTAACACAAAAAATCTTTACCAAAAGTCACTTGGTTGCCCTTTTTCACATTTTCTAGATGCGCCAGGGACACGATTATAGCACTTAAACACAGAACAATCCCGATTTTCATGATTGGTTCCCTTTAAGGACACTCTCTGTGGGAGGTGTGGGTCACGATGAGCAGCTTCTATAGAATAGAGACGTCAGCATCCGGCCGCTACATCCTTCCCAATCTCATTCTTGTAGAAATTGAGGTTTTGTGAAGGTCGTTATTGAGGACTGCTGTCTTATTACAGCGAGTGACCTTCACCTCAGCCTCTGGCTCTCTCTCCTCTGTTATTTAGTGAGGGTCTGACGCACATGTTGGAGTGTGTGTGTGTGAAAGCGTCAGAAAGGAGGAATAAACCTCACAGCACTTTTCTCAGGCTCTTTATCACTAGATTGTAGTGTAACTGTCAGTCTTCCTTCCTCTCTGTCGCCCAGAGACACACAGCGAAAGAGATTGACAGAATTTCGTTTTTTTTTTTTTTTTTACTGGACAATGATCGGACACAGCCCATAAGACACAGAGGGAATCTTAAAATACACATGAAATCAAAACTAAACATACCGATTTGGTTTGCTCGCATTTCTAGTTTTGTGGTGAACAATTTATCTGTGCATGACATTAGGAAAAAAAAAAAGTTTGCCCTTGTAATCTTTAATTGAAATCTGAAAATGCACTTCCTGTTTGTTTTCAGTTAAATTCTAGATTAGGTCTGTCTGAGGTATGGGGCGTGGCTAACATACTTAACCACGCCCCCTGTTATGCCTGAGTGTATTGGTGTGTTGTTTATGTGCCACTGTGTTTCTCTCTCTCTCTTTCTCTCTCGTCCTGTCCTGTTCCTGTTTCCAAGTCACCCCACCCTAATTTGACATGCTGCGGGCGTACGCTGTGGTTGGTGCTCGGAGAACGCAGAAAAGGAGACCAACGGAGTCAGATCGCGGGGGGAGAGACCAAGAGTTTTTTCAAGAATGCTTTGTTATTATTCAATAACCTGTTGTAGTGTATTTTTTACACTGTAAAACACAAAAAGTTAAGGTAAATCAAACCATTTGAGGAAACCGATTGCAGCAAACCATTTGAGTTAAAAAACTAATCTATACAGTATAAGTACTGTGAACTTAATTCATTTGAGTAAACAAAGCAATTTTAGCACAGTAAAACCCAATAAATAAAGAGAACTCAAACCAACTGAGTACTGTAAAACCCAATAAGTTAAGTCAAATCAAACCTTTTGAGGAAATGTATTGCAACAAATCATTTGAGTTCAAAAACTAATCTATATGAGTACTGTGAACTTATTTCATTTGAGTAAATGAAGAAATTTGAGCACAGTAAAACCCTATAAATGAAAAAACTCAATCCAACTGAGTACTGTAAAACCCAATAAGCTAAGGTAACTCAAATCATTTAAGGAAAATGATTGCTACAAACCATTTGAGTTAAAAATTAATCTTAATGAGTACTGTAAACTTAATTCATTTGTGTAAACAAAGCAATTTGAGCACAATAAAACCTGATAAATGAAGAGAACTCTCCAACTGAGTACTGTAAAACCCAATAAGTTAAGTCAAATCAAACCTTTTGAGGAAATGTATTGCAACAAACCATTTGAGTTCAAAAACTAATCCTAATGAGTACTGTGAACTTAATTCATTTGAGTAAACAAAGCAATTTGAGCATAATAAAACCCAATAACTGAAGAAAACTCAAAGCAACTGAGTACTGTAAAACCCAAAAAGTTAAGGCAACTCAAACTATTTGAGGAAACTGATTGCAGCAAACCATTTAAGTTCAAATTAATCCTAATGAGTACTGTGAACTTAATCCATTTGAGTAAATAAAGCAATTTGAGCACAGTAAAACCCAATAAATAAAGAGAACTTAAAGCAACTGAGTACTGTAAAACCCAATAAGCTAAGGTATCTCAAACCATTTGAGGAAACTGTTTGCAGCAAACCATTTAAGTTAAAAAACTAATCCTAATGAGTACTGTGAACTTAATCCATTTGAGCAAATGAAGCAATTTGAGCACAGTAAAACCCAATAAATGAAGAGAACTTAAAGCAACTGAGTACTGTAAAACCCAAAAAGTTAAGGTAACTTAAACCATTTGAGGAAACCGATTGCTACAAATCATTTGAGTTAAAAAAAACTAATCTATATGGGTACTGTGAACTTAATCAATTTAAGTTGAAGTAATGAGGTATTTAATTAACTCATTACCTTCAACACTGAGTTCAAAACTCTTTTCAAATGAGTCGAATTAACTTTCAGTCAGTTTTGAGTTGACTATACTCATTTCATTTGATAAAGTTGACTGTTGGGTTTTACAGTGTAGTTGTGCAAAGTTGTGAAATTTAAGGTGCTCTCCATCTTTCTCTCCTACTTGTTGTAACTGTAAAACGCTGTAGGGGCTGAGTGCCATTTATTTTGAACTGACTTTTTGTCCTGTTTCTTGGCTTAGTTAAGGAGTAAGGGAAGTATTTGTGATGTATTTCTTTTGGTTCTGTACATTGTAAAAAGTGATTAGTTACTTAAAGCGAGTAAACCAATTGCCTTAAAAGCAACAAGATGACTTCACAAAGATAATGTAAGTAAACCCATTGTAACTTGGAACTGTTAAGTTGACTTCATTTTTATAGTTATGCTAATTGAACTCACTTTTTTTAAAGCCAACTAATCCCTTTTTACAGTGTCAGACTATTTTAAATACTAAAATATTAAATACTAAATACTGTAATTATCACAATATTACATAATTGGTGCTTCATTTAGTTTATAAAATCTACACTTATAGTCTGTGTTGAATTTAGAAGACACACTGGAATCTGGTAGAGCAGGTTTATTTTACTGTATGTCTTTTTGCTAGATACAGAAAAGCTGGGGGAAAAAAGCAAATATAATAAAGGTGCATTGGGAAAAAAGTGATTAGTTTACCTTTATTTAAAAAAGTGAGTACAATTAGCAAAATGAAGTCAAGGAAGTTTTGGAAGTTTCTGATTGGCTAATTGACAACATATGAGTTAATTGGAGGCACAACTGTAGAATAGTATTTAAGAAATTCTCAAACACACTGCTTCTTTGTGTGACAACATGGGAAAATCAACAAGCCAGAATCAACAAAAAAGCCAGATTACAATTTACTAAATTACATGGAAAAAGAGACATTTTTGGAGACATGTCCTGTGGTCTGATGGAACTAAGATTGAACTGTTTGGCCATTAAGACCAGTAATACATTTGTAGGACAAAGGGGAAAGCTTACACGCTTAGGAACACCATCCCAACTGTGAAGTATGGGGGTGGCAGCATCATGTTGTGTGGCTGTTTTGCTGCAGGAGGGACTGGTCCACTTCACAGCATAGATGGCATCATGAAGAAAGAACATTATGTAGAAATACTGAAGCAACATCTCAAGACATCAGTCAGAAAATTAAAACTTGGCCACAAATGGGTCTTCCAAACAGACCATGACCCTAAGCATACTGCCAAATTAGTTAAACTGTGCCTTAAGGACAACAGAGTGAATGTTTTGGAGTGGCCATCACAAAGCCCTGAGCTCAATCCTGTAGAAAATTTGTGGGCAGAGTTGAAAAAGCTTGTGGGAGCAAGACTGCCTAAAAATCTGAGTCAGTTACACCAATTCTGTCAGGAGGAATGGGCCAAAATTCCTGCAAACTATCGTGAGAAGCTTGTGGAAGGATACCCAAAACATTTGACCAAAGTTATACAGTTTAAAAGCAAAGCTAAAAAAAAATACCATGGAAATGTATGTAAACTATCTCCCATTATTCTGGCATTTAGCAAATGTAAATGATTTAGGTAATCCTAACGGACCTAAAATAGTAAACAATTACCATCAGACATTTTTTTTAAATGGTTATGTTCCTTTTTTTTAGAGTGTATGTAAACTTCTGGTTTAAACTGTAATTATATAAACATACATGGACATTTATTTTCAATGTATTAATATTATTATTTATGTATTTATTACAAAAGAAATTCTGTATGGAAACTTTACAGTTACATCTACACTACATTTTACATTGTACCACTTTTTGATTTTTAATAACTAAAAAAATTGCACCAATGCAACAGATTAAAATAAAGGCTTCAATGCACTAATAAAGATTACTATATTAGTTATCTATATATTACTAAATAATTAATTTAATGTAATAATTATTTTTATTAAGACTTTTAGTTTAAGTACCAATTTCAACTATTAACTAATGGTTTATTACCTGCTTATAATTAAAATATTGGCTGTTTATTAGGACTTATAAAGAATAATCTTATTCTGTATCCCTATCAAATGCCTGAACCCAGCTGCTACCTTAACATCTATTAATAAGCGATAATTAAAAGTAAGTTAATGGTTTGTTATTAGTGAGAAATGCAACCAAATAATGTGTGACTTATCTTTTTTTCAGATTTTGTCTGTTTATTTATAGAGCAACTGCATGTTAGGGGCCTGAAGATGCAATATTTAGAAAATTTGCTTCTATATTCGAAAACAGTACCATTATTGTCTGCTAAAAAATTATTTTGATATGATTCATATTCAGTTCAGTCTAAAAAAATAAATAAATAAATAAAAAAATAATTAAATAAATAAAATAAAAAAATAAATAAATAAATAAAAATCATGGTGGACTTTAGGATTAACTGATATGTTTATATATGTTTTTTTTTTTGTGACATTTAGTGAAATAATACTGGCTTGGAATTAACAATACAGCCATCACAATCACCAGTGATATAATCCTGACAGATCACTGGTAAACACGCAGATCAATTAAAGAACTACAAATCATCAGGAAAGCCGGAACAGGTGTGAGTGAACGGTGCATGGCTGAACTTGTAGTCCATATACCGGTTCTATAATCAATCGTGTTTACCAGCAATCTGCCAGGATTAGATCTCTGGTGATTGTGACAACAGCAGTGTTTGTGGTTTTATAATTTTGACAATGTTGTCTGCACTGCAAAAAAAAAAAAAAAAAAATACAAAAATAATAATAATAAAATAAAATAATTGTACTGCCTTAAAATTATTTAGTTAAATCAAATAAAATGTTCAAGTCATCTCAACTTACATTAGTCAACCTGACTAAAAATATTAAGTTAAACTTTAAACCTTACATTAAACCTTATATAACTAACATATAACCTATAACCTTATAGTTGAAACCCGATTAAACATATTAAAATAGTTTAAAATAAAGAAAAACATTTGTTGTCATGACTTTGTCATATTTTTACAGTGTGTATAAACTTACAGTTAAATAAATAATACCATATTTAGCACGTTGCTACTGTGTAAACATCCCAGAAACCCTTTACAACACCTTTCTCTCAGACCAAAAGTAGTAAGAGAGTTTGGTTCAGGTGTGAAAAGCTTCGTTTAAGTCTGATTTTCGGTCAGCAAAGGTTCCTGCTGGAGGAAGGGACTCTACTTGCCCTCTCTTGCATTCCCTGTGTTTCATTGTGGTGTTTTCCTCCACACAGCGGTAGCTCTCCAAACGGTGAAAAGAACCCCTGCAGATTTATCCGGCAACTGAAAATGGGTTTCTGGGATGATTTATTATCCAGGTCTGCTTCTTGAACGCCAATATTGGGCGTCTTTATCTCCCAGCCGTCTCTTTTGTAAGGAGAGCGTATGGATTGGGTAAATAACAAGAATGAGACGTCTGCTCCCAAAAGCCCAGTTGCTACTTGCTGAATCAAAAAGTTGCCACAACTTTGCGGTGTGTTTATGTGTATCTGCCTGTATGTGTGTGTGTGTGTGTGTGTGTGTGTGTGTGTGTGTGTGTGTGTGTGTGTGTGTGTGTGTGTGTGTGTGTGTGTGGAGATCTGTTCGTTATCTCGAACACTTAGCGGAGAGCTAATATACGCGAGCGAGAGGCTTTTTGGTGCGGCTCGTGAACAGGGCCTGGCCGCCTGTGATTTATCTCGTGTGCTGATAGGAGAAAGACTTTATCAGCAGAAACAGCCTGTATTTCAGCCACTGTGCCGTGGCCTGTCTGCTTAACTCTATCTGCTCATCTCGCGTGGACGTTATTGACTGGTTTCAGACGCAAAATGTTTTTTTTAAGCTCTGCTGACAGCTGCTTCTTACCTGTTTAAAGTCCACATAAACCAGAAGCTGTGACCATTTTTTTTTTGTATTGTGACAAAGTTCCTAGAGAAACAGAATATTAAATGAGAAACAGTGGGTGTGGCTTGTTTTTTCTACTCTGAGCTGATTGGATGTCGTAAAGTAGGCATTTCACTCAGAAAGATCGGAAACTGGTTTCAGGAGAGTTATTACAATCTAGCAGACTCCTCCTCCTCATTATTTCTGTTTGTTGTCAAAACTAACAGTTAAAGGGGGCATGGTTGAGAATGTTAGCCACGCCCAATACCTCAGGCTGTTTCTCAATATGTGTTCTTGTCTGTTCTTGTGTCTTTGTGAAACGCCATCAACTGTCACCGAAGTACTGTTCCAATTCAAAGTTCACATCTTGCAGAGTACAGATAAAATTCCCGTATGTGTAACTTGCTTCGCCTCTTGTGTCAAGGACACATCGAGAGGTGACTTGTGTGAACTTGTGAAGCACAGGTATTGCAGAATGCAATGGAGCTCAACCAGCGAAAGCTAAAAACTGCACAATTTTAAAAATACTTCTTTGCTGTGTCACAAAAAAAAGTTTTTTAAAGTTTTTCAGGCGAGAATGTAGTTGTTTTAAACTCGAATTGGCAGTTTATTCACAAAGATAGCACGTCTTGTGACACAACAATGTGCCTCAGCTGATGTGGACTCTCAGGCCCCGGCTGTCAGCTAGAGCTCCGTTATCAGCTTTATTCGGCCAGTCCATCTCGGATCTACCGCTAGATCTCATCTGTCCATTGTAGCTAAAACATTATATTTAATCCATATTGAGTATATCTAACAGACAGATTTTGGATGGATGGATAAATGGATGGATAGAAGGATGGAAAAAAGAAAGGATGATGGATAGAAAAGTGAGAATTATAAAAAATGAATGATGGACAGGAAAAGGAATGATGGATGGATGGATGGATGGATGGATGGATGGATGGATGGATGGATGGTTTTAGGCCTCATCATAGTACAGAAACCGCATTAGTAAAAATAACCAACGATTTACTCTTAGCTGCTGACCAAGGGTGCGTCTCACTTTTAGTTTTACTCGATCTTAGCGCCGCATTTGACACCATCGACCACAATATTCTCATTGACCGCTTAAATTCTACAGGTGTCCAAGGTCAGGCCCTTCAATGGTTTAGGTTATACTTAGCCGATCGTTACCAGTTTGTGAATATTAATGGACAGCTTTCACAAGTCAGGCCAGTAAAGTACGGGGTCCCTCAAGGATCAGTTTTAGGCCCTTTGCTGTTTACAATATACATGCTTCCCCTGGGGGACATTATTAGAAAACACGGGATCAGCTTTCACTGCTATGCAGATGATACTCAATTATATATTTCAACTAAACCTGATGAGATGTCTGAACTGTCTAAGCTAACCGAGTGTATCAAAGATGTCAAAGACTGGATGACCAACAATTTTCTTCTCTTAAACTCAGAAAAAAACAGAATTATTACTTATCGGGCCTAAATCCTGTACACAGCAGTTCTCACAACTTGACCTGCAACTAGAGGGATACAAAGTTAGCATTAGCTCTACTATAAAAGATCTGGGTGTCATATTAGACAGCAGTTTAACTTTCAAAAATCATATATCCCATGTCACAAAAACTGCTTTCTTCCATCTGAGAAATATCGCTAAATTGCGGAGTATGCTATCCATCTCAGATGCAGAAAAGCTAGTCCATGCCTTCATGACTTCTAGGTTGGACTACTGTAATGCTTTGTTTGCTGGCTGCCCAGCATCCTCTATTAACAAACTCCAGCTAGTACAAAATGCAGCTGCCAGAGTTCTTACCAGATCTAGAAAATATGATCATATCACCCCAATTTTATCCTCCTTACACTGGCTGCCTGTTAAGTTTCGTATTGAATTTAAAATATTACTCCTTACCTATAAAGCTTTAAATAATCTAGCTCCTGTTTATCTAACCAACCTCCTGTCTCGCTACAACCCAACCCGCTCTTTAAGATCTCAAAACTCAGGGCTTCTGGTAGTACCTAGAATATCAAAGTCGAGTAAAGGAGGTCGAGCCTTCTCATTTATGGCCCCTAAACTCTGGAATAGCCTTCCTGATAATGTCCGAGGCTCAGACACACTCTCGCTCTTCAAAACTAGATTAAAGACCTATCTTTTTAGCAAAGCATACACTCAGTGCATTACATAGCGGTATGATGCATGATGTGCCCCACGCAGCATTTTGCTTCTTGTTTTTATACACTATGAACAGCAGCTACGCTAATTATTCTCCTTATTCTGTATTTCCACCTGGGGGTACTCATCTCGAGGCCCTCAGACTATGCAGTGCCACTGATGCAATCCAAGACCAGCGACGAGATGATCCCAAGGTTTTCTGGACCAGGCCGTATCCTGCTGTGGTGGTCATCGTGGAGTGAGAGCATGAGACTGATTCCTGTGATGCTCCAAGGACAGACGAGTCTTCGCCGAGGTCCACCGTGCTGCGCCTAGACTGCAGCTCTGCACAAGACGTTTGGCCATAGGGGAAATGGTCGTGCCCAACTGAGCCTGGTTTCTCTCGAGGTTTTTTAAATCTTCGCTTTCGCCAATTGGTGAAGTTTTTCCTCGCCGTTGTCGCCACTGGCTTGCATGGTTCGGGATCTGTAGAGCTGCGCATCGATGGATTTGCTCTGCAGTGTTTGGACTCTCAGTAGTGATTATTAACCCACACTGAACTGAGCTAAACTGAACTGAACTTAATCTCTGAAAACTGAACTGACACTGTTTCAATTCACTATAATCTTCCATGTGAAGCTGCTTTGACACAATCTACATTGTATAAGTGCTATACAAATAAAGATGAATTGAATTGAATTGAATTGAATTGAATTGAATTGAATTGATGGATGGATGGATGGATGGGTGGGTGGGTGGGTGGGTGGGTGGATGGATGGATGGGTGGATGGATGGATGGATGCATGGATGGATGGATGGATGGATGAATAAATGGATGGATGGAAAAAGCCAGAATGATGGATAGAAAAAGACAATGATAGACAGAGAAAAAAGAATAATGACAGAAAAAATACAACAATGGATGGATGGATGGATGGATGGATGGATGGATGGATGGATGGATGGATGGATAGAAAAAAACAGAATGATGGATGGATGGATGGATGGATGGATGGATGGATGGATGGATGGATGGATGGATGGATGGAAAAAAGACAGAATGATAGATGGATGAAAAGAAAAAAGGACAGAATGATAGATAAAAGGATGGATGGAAAAAGACAGAATGATAGACAGAAAAAAGACAGAATAATAAATGGATGGATGGATGGATATATAAAAAAGACAGAATGATGGATGGATGGATGGATGGATGGATGGATGGATGGATGGATGGATGGATGGATGGATGGATGGAAAAAGACAGAATGATGGATGGATGGATAGATGGATTGAAGGAAAAAGACAGATGGAAAGATAGAAAAAAAGACAGAATGATAGATAAAAGGATGGATGGAAAAAGACAGAATGATAAACAGAAAAAAGACAGAATAATGAATAGATGGATGGATGAATGGATGGATATAAAAAAGACAGACTGATGGATGGATGGAAGGATGGATGGATGGATGGAAAAAAAAGACAGAATGATGGATGGATGGATGGATGGAAGAAAAAAAGACAGATGGAAGGATAGAAAAAAAGACAGAATGATAGATAAAAGGATGGATGGAAAAAGACAGAATGATAGAAAGAAAAAAGACAAAATAATGAATGAATGGATGGATGGATAGTTATAAAAAAGACAGACTGATGGATGGATGGATGGATGGATGGATGGATGGATGGATGTAAAAAAGACAGAATGATGGATAGAAGGATGGATGAATGAAAAAAAAAGACAGATGGATGGATAGAATGGTCCATTAATAGTTGGACAGAATTATAGATAAATGGATGGATGGGAAAAAGACAGAATGGTGGATGAAAAAAGACAGAATAATGGATGGATGATGGATGGATAAATGGATGAACAGATGGATGGATGGATAGATAGATTAATGAAGACAGATGAATGGATGGGATGGATGGAAAAAGACAGAATGATAAATGGATGGATAGAAAAAAGAGAGAATGATGGATAAATAGAGGGATGGAAAAAAGACAGAATAATGGATGGATTAATGGATGATTGAAAAAAGACAGATGGATGGATAGGATGGATGGAAAAAAGACAGAATGATGGACAGAAAAAAAAAAAACAGAATGATGGATGAATGGGGGGATTGATGGATGGATGGATGGATGGATGGATGGATTTATGAATGGATGGAAATAAAGACAGAATGATGGACAGAAAAAAGACAGTTATGGATGAATGGGTGGATGGATGGATGGATGGAAAAAAAAGACAGAATGATGGATGAATGGAGGGATGGATGGATGAATGGATGGATGGAAAAAAAGACAGAATGATGGACAGAAAAAAGACAGAATTATGGATGAATGGGTGGATGGATGGATGAAAAAAGACAGAATGATAAATAAATGGATTGATAAAACACAGAATGA
Source organism: Danio kyathit (assembly GCA_903798195.1). Taxonomy (NCBI): domain Eukaryota; kingdom Metazoa; phylum Chordata; class Actinopteri; order Cypriniformes; family Danionidae; genus Danio; species Danio kyathit. The sequence goes on along the minus strand of LR812536.1, from coordinate 7,816,802 downwards.
TGGAAAGATGGATGAATGAAGACAGATGAATGGATGGGATGGATGGAAAAAAGACAGAATGATTGATAAATGGATGGATGGATAAAAAAGAGAGAATGATTGGATGGATGGATGGATGGATGAATGGATGGATGGATGGATGGATGGAAAAAAGACTGTGTTGTAGACTGTTTGTCTTTGTTTAGCAAACTGCTTAACGCTATCTTTATTTCCTTTCGTAACATCTTGTACTTTATACTTGTATAATGTCCACTGTAGTTTATCAAATCTGATAATCAAAGTCACGAGTCTGTGTATAATAACCCATTTTACTTCATATTTATCGTGATTTATGTTTACAATTTATTATATCAAACATATTGATTTATAATATTAATATAAAATTAATTATAACGTGCTTTTATAATTAAATCATTATATTGTTAATCGTATCCTCTGGAGTTTGCTCTTCCATGTCTGAATCTGGCAAGATTGAACTTCCAAGGATGCAAGTCCAAACTTTGCGTACTTGGTATTGAGAAACAGCCATAATCTGAGAATGTAACTGAAAAAAAGGAAGTGCATTTTTAGATTTTAGTTTTAAATTACAAAGGCAAACAATTTTTTTTTCTTAATGGCATGCACAGATGAATTCGTCACCACAAAACTAGTAATGTGAGCTAACAAAATCAGTATGGATAGTTTTGATTTCAAGTGTATTTTAAGGCAGAAAGTCAATGGGAGGGAATAAAAATGGCAGTGGGATCTGCGAGGTAAACCTCATGTAGCGCCAGAACTGACCCTGATGACCTTTGATTCGCACCACTGAATGGATTCAATCTTTCAATCTGTCTCTGGCTCTCCCCCGAGGAAACCTTGACCAATTCTGCTATCACTGTGGTATTACTGACTGGATCAAACTCGAAAAGTTGCGCGGCTGACACAGACAAACAATTCCTGGAAAAAAAAGGCGACTCTCGAACAGCTCCAAACTCCTCTTTAATTTCCCTCACGGTGGCATCTGGCCTCGTTCACAGCTGAACGAAAAGCAGCTAATTCTCTCATAAAGCTCTGAGATGAAGCGCCGGCCCGTCAACATCTGCTCTGATGGTACTTGATGCTTCTCTTCAGGCTAAACTTTCAGTCTCTTATGTTATGGATGTACTGTATGGATAGATATGTGGTGAGTGGCTGGATGAATGGATGGATGGATGGATGGATGGATGGATGGATGGATGGATGGATGGATGGATGGATGGATGGATGGATGGATGGATGGATGGATGGATGGATGGATGGATGGATGGATGGATGGATGGATGGATATGTAGGGGGTGGATGGGTGGATGGATAGATTTGTGAGTGGGTGGATGGTTGGATATGTAGGTGGGTGGATGAATGAATGGATGGATGGATGAGCGGGGGGATAGATGGACAGACGGATGGATGAATGGATATGTGGGTGTGTGGGTGGGTGGATGGATGATGGATATGTGGATGGATGGATGGATGGATGGATGGATGGATGGATGGATGGATGGATGGATGGATATGTGGGTGGTGGATGGGTGGGAGGATGGATGTGTGGATATGTTGGTGGGTGGATGGATGGATGAATGTGGGTGGATGAATGTATGAATATGTGGGTGAATGGATAGATGGATATGTGGGTGGGTGGATTAATTTGTGGGTAGGTAAATGGATGAATATGTGGGTGGGTGGGTTTATGGATGGATGGATGGATGGATGGATGGATATGTGGGTGGGTGGGTGTATGGATTTGTGGGTAGGTAGATGGATTAATATGTGGGTGGGTGGATGGATGGACTGATGTATATGTGGGTGGATGGATGGATATGTGGGTGGGTGGATGAATGGATATGTGGGTGGGTGGGAAGGATGGATGGAGAAATGGATATGTGGGTGGATGGATGGATGGACATGTGGGTGGGTGGATGAATGGATATGTGGGTGGGTGGGAAGGATGGATGGATAAATGGATATGTGGGTGGATGGATGTATGTATGGATGGATGTATGGATGGATGGAAAATACAGAATGATGGACGGTTGGATGGATGGATGGATGGATAGATGGATGGATGGATGGATGGATGGATGGATGGATGGATGGATGGATGGATGGAAAAAAGACAGAATAATGGATGGATGGATGAAAAAAGACAGAATGATGGATGGATGGAAAAAGAGAATAATGGATGGATGGATGGATGGATGGATGGAAAAAATACAAAATAATGGATGGATGGATGGATAGATGGAAAAAAGACAGAATGATGGATGGATGGAAAAGAGAATGATGGATGGATGGATGGATGGATGGATGGATGGAAAAATACAAAATAATGCATGGATGGATGGATGGATGGATGGATGGATGGACACATAGAAGGATGGATGGAAAATGACAGAATAATGGACGGTTGGATGGATGGATGGATGGATGAATGGATGGAAAAAGAGAATGATGGGTGGATGGATAAAAGACAGAATGAGGGATGGATAGATGGATGGATGGATGGATGGATGGATGAATGGATGGAAAAAAGACAGAATAATGGATGGATGGATGAAAAAAAGACAGAATGATGGATGGATGGAAAAAGAGAATAATGGATGGATGGATGAAAAAAAGACAGAATGATGGATGGATGGAAAAAGAGAATAATGGATGGATGGATGGATGGATGGATGGATGGTTGGATGGATGGATGGATAGATGGACGGATGGACGGATGGATGGATGGATGGATGGATGGATGGATGGATGGAAGGAAAAAATACAAAATAATGGATGAATGGATAGACGGATGGATGAATGGATATGTGGGTGGGTGGGTGGTGGGTGGATGGATGATGGATATGTGGATGGATGGATGGATGGATGGATGGATGGATGGATGGATGGATGGATATGTGGGTGGTGGATGGGTGGGAGGATGGATGTGTGGATATGTTGGTGGGTGGATGGATGGATGAATGTGGGTGGATGAATGTATGAATATGTGGGTGAATGGATAGATGGATATGTGGGTGGGTGGATTAATTTGTGGGTAGGTAAATGGATGAATATGTGGGTGGGTGGGTTTATGGATTTGTGGGTGGGTGGATGGATGGACTGATGTATATGTGGGTGGATGGATGGATATGTGGGTGGGTGGATGAATGGATATGTGGGTGGGTGGGAAGGATGGATGGAGAAATGGATATGTGGGTGGATGGATGGATGGACATGTGGGTGGGTGGATGAATGGATATGTGGGTGGGTGGGAAGGATTTATGGATGGATAAATGGATATGTGGGTGGGTGGATGGATGTATGTATGGATGTATGTATGGATGGATGGAAAAATACAGAATGATGGACGGTTGGATGGATGGATGGATGGATGGATGAATGGATGGAAAAAAGACAGAATAATGGATGGATGGATGAAAAAAAGACAGAATGATGGATGGATGGAAAAAGAGAATAATGGATGGATGGATGGATGGTTGGATGGATGGAAAAATGACAGAAAGATGGATGGATGGATGGATGGATGGATGGATGGATGGATGGATGGATGGATGGATGGATGGATGGATGGATTGATGGAAAAATTACAATGATGGATGGATGGAAAAAAGACAGAATGATGGATGGATAAATGGATGGATGAATGGATGGAAAATATACAGAATAATGGATGGATAGATGGAGACAATAAACAGAGAGATTGGCTATTAAAGTTATTAAAACTCAAACTGAAATGATAAAAATCCCATAGCATACTAAACATAACATACTATAATATGTAGAATATCAGAGAAGGCTGCTCAGTCTCTGTGCTCTCCCTCTGTCATTCAGGAACATCCTCAACAGGTGAGTAAATCTGGTCAGATCACATCTCATTTTGCTCCTCAGCTTCAGGAAAGCAAGTCAAGCAGGCATTAGTCAGTCAGAAAGTCTCTCAGGTGAAGCGTTGCAACAGATGCTGGGAGCAGGATTGTGCACAGAAATGAACTGAAAATGCTTTTTAAATTGCAGTTTAATTTCTTGGGTTAGAGTCTAATTTTAATTGAGGTGGCGAGCGGGATGGGCAATTTGTATTTGGAAGTTGGCAAGAAGAGAAGATTGGAGTTTGAAAGAATACATTTATGTGCTACTTAACCCTAGAAAGGCAACAAGGAGCTGTTTTAAATGTTGGCTTATAATGTTAGAGAAACAAATAACAACACAAATAATATACACTCACCAGCCACATTATTAGATGCACCTTACTAGTACCCCTTTTGCCTTCAGAACTGCCTTAATCCTTTGCGGCATAGATTCAGCAAGGAACTGGAAATATTCCTCAGAGATTTTGGTCCATATTGACATGACAGCATTACGCAGTTGCTCCAGATTTGTCGGCTGCACATCCATGATGCGAATCTCCCATTCCACCACATCCCAAAGGGGCTCTATTGGATTGAGGTATGGTGACTGTGGAGGCCATTTGAGTACAGTGAACTTATTGTCATCTTCAAGAAACCAGTCTGAGATGATTCGTGTTTTATGACATGGTGCGTTATCCTGGTGGAAGTAGCCATCAGAAGATGGGTACACTGTGGTCATAAAGGGATGGACATGGTCAGCAGCAATACTCAGGTAGGCTGTGGTGTTGACATGATGCACAATTAATACTAATGGACCCAAAGTGAGCCAAGAAAATATCCCCAACACCATTACACC